>OY804594.1:36322157-36922157 GCA_963680895.1 Fragum sueziense | reverse complement strand
GTCAACTTCATGTGATAACGAAACCTTCTATTTAAAGTCCATATTTACTCTTATACACTTCTATGACTGAGGTATAAATGTGCTGAAAGTGTTTGAATACAATGTTAGAATCGAAATGTTGAATAATTCTGTATCTGACTGTTTTAATATCGATCTTCTATCAAAGCGGAACCTATAACTGTTTACCCTAGATTTGACGTCGTTTATCAGGTTGTGGCCGATTGTAGGACTATCCTGGCATTCGTTATCCACTATTGACGTCCGAATCTTTGGTGTCACTTGAACAGAACTTCTCTACAGCACTACGTTCTGGTTTTCTTCATCATTTTAAATGTCTGCGTCGGTAAAAGACCAAGATCGTGGCAAAATTTTATGACTGACCGATATTTACAAATTGGTGCCGACTTCATATCGCTATCCAATTGTTTTGTTTTATATCATGAAAATGTAACTTGTCTTCATAACAACTTTAACAATAATGTATCAACTACACGTCAAGACGCCAAACTAGCGTAGAAATAATTTGCGACAAAAAATTCCAGCAGAAATTTAAGAAAACTCGATTAATTTAACGATCATATATCATTTTTTTACGCTCCCCCGCCTAGGCGTACATGCGTTACTATGGTAACGCAGTTTACGGCCACTAGAACCTTTTTGATAAACTTTTCAATTTTCATGCAGTCTACAGATAATGAACTACAATGTTACCAAATTATAGCCTTACCCAGCAAGTAATATAAAAGTTATGGGTCCATTTTACGAACTTTTGGATCACCCCTCGTATTTTATTACTGACCAATATGCCGATCAGCGCTCAAATGACAAGTACTTTGAAATTATTTCCAGCAGCAACCATATGGACTCAATTTCACGTGCGGCACTTTTATAGTGGCTCCAGTTATTTATAAACAAACGTTGAACCTATAAAACATGTTATTATAGAGACGCACGCGCAAATCATTTCGTCAATGAAACATCAAATTACTGGTTTTCATCGATATGATTTCGTTTTGACCAGCATAACCTATACTTAGTAAATGAATATGGTGTTTTATTGTCTGGCGAGAATCAGAATATCGTGGTACCACTATATAGATTAAATTTTGAGAAAATTGGTACGTACGTGTACAACGGTAAAGAATTCAACAGATGACCGTCAGTGCGCTTTTACGAACAAACAAGACGCAAAAATCTATTTCGTGTTAAAACGGGTTTTTAGTGTCTTTATTAAATTGCATATAACTTTTGAACCAATACATATTTTGAGGTGAAATTTAGAACACATATGCAAAAATAATGTATCTTCAGTACTACAACTTCAAAAATTAATTTTTAGCTCCACTGGCCTTCAGGCCAGCGGGCTATTGTCATGGCGCTGTGTCCGTCGTGCGTGCGTCCGTGCGTGCGTGCGTCCGTCCGTCCGTCCGGTCGTCAACTTTTTCTTTAAAAATCTTCTTCTCAGAAACCACATGATGGATTTCAATCAAACTTCACAGGAATGATCCCTAGGTGGTCCTCTATCAGATTCCTAAATTTCATTCTGATTGAACTAGAAAGTCTGGAGTTATCTGCCCTTGAATTAATAAATGGCTGTTTTGACTTTGTTTTCACTCTAGCCACTACAAATATTTATCAATCAAGACAAAACTTGGTTAGAATGTAGGTGCTGATAAGATCTTGCCTGAGTGCAATTTTCAGCTTGATCTGAATATTATGTCTTGAGTTATGTGCCCTTGACATTGGCAAAATTACCATTTTTGACCTTATTTTTACTCAAACAACCATAAATATCCATCAATCAACACGAAACTTTCATGTAATCTTACTGGCCATAAGATCTTGCATGTTTGTAATTTTCAGCTTCATAGGAATCTTAAATCATGATTTTTCTGCCCTTGAATTTGACAAAATTGCTGTTTTCGACTTTGATTTTACACTCTTTACATCCACAAATATTGAACAATCAAGTCAAAACTTAAACGAGATGTAGGTGAAGTTAAGATCTTGCTTTAGAGTGATTCTTAGCTAGATAGGAATATAAAATCCTCAGTTATATGCCTTTCAATTTGACAAAATTGCTAATTGTGACTTTTTAGCTCCACTGGCCTTTCAGGCCAGCGGGCTATTGTCATGGCGATGTGTCCGTCGTGCGTCAGTGCGTCCGTGCGTCCGTAAACCTTTTCTTTAAAAATCTTCTTCTCAGAAACTACTGGATGGATTTCAACCAAACTTCACAGGAATGATCCTTGGGTGACCCTCTCTCAGATTCCTTCAAAGAATTTTGATCAAACCAGAATAACCTGAGTTATCTGCCCTTGAATGTCAAAAATAGCTGGTTTTGACTTTATTTTTACTCTAAAATCTACAAATATCAACCAATCAAGACAAAACTTGGACAGATTATATATAAGCATAATATCCTGCCTGGGTGTAATTTTCAGCTTGATCGGAATTTTATATCATGAGTTATGTGCCCTTGAATTTTACAAAATTGCCATTTTCGACTCTATTTTGACTTTGATTTCACTCTAGCAACTACAAATATTGACTAATCAAGACAAAACTTGTACAGAATCTTGTTGACTATAAGATCTTGCCTTGGTGTAATTTTCAGCTTGATCTGAATTTTACATCATGAGTTATGTGCCCTTGAAATTGACAAAATTGCTATTTTCGACTCTATTTTGACATGTTTTCACTCTAGCAACTACAAATATTGACAAATCTAGACAAAACTTTGACAAAATGTTGATGACTATAAGATCTTGCCTTGGTGTAATTTTCAGCTTAACCTTAATTTTACATCATGAGTTATGTGCCCTTGAAATTGACAAAATTACCATTTTCGGCTCTATTTTTACTTCGTTTTCACTCTAGCAACTACAAATATTGACTAATCAAGACAAAACTTGTACAGAATATTGGTGACCATAAGATTTTGCCTTGGTATAATTTTCAGCTTGATCTAAATTTTATTTCATGAGTTATGTGCCCTTGAAATTGACAAAATTGCCATTTTCGGCTCTATTTTGACTTTGATTTCACTCTAGCATCTACAAATATGGACTAATCAAGACAAAACTAGAACAGAATGTTGGTGACGATAAGATATTGCCTTTGTGTAATTTTCAGCTTGATCCATAAGAAATTCAGGCCTGTGGAGCGACTCAAGACCTTCAGGTCTTTCTAGTTATGCTTACGCTTTAAAATATTTGACTTTCAAATAGGGTTCCTTTTTTGGGGGGGGACACCCTGTAGTACTATGCTTGAAGTATCAATGCTACATTTCGTTATTTTCTATGTCATAAATTCAAGATTCCACATTTCAATTAACTGCCATCATTTGAATGATTTTACACACACCTATCGCAATTATTCTCAATTTCAATAGAACCATCAACCATCGTACAAGAGACAAATAGTGAAATAACGACAGTAAGGTCATCACAGAGCAGTTTCACGACTACGCCAATAACCAGTACTACAACCACGATGGATTCGTCGTCACAGAGTAGTTACACGACTACACCAATAACAAGTACGACAACCACATTAGATTCGTCACAGAACAGTTACACGACTACGACAATAACCAGTACTACAACCACGATGGATTCGTCATCACAGAGTAGTTACACGACTACGCCAATAACCAGTACGACAACAACGATGGATTCGTCATCACAGAGTAGTTACACGACTACGCCAATAACCAGTACGACAACAACGATGGATTCGTCATCACAGAGTAGTTACACGACTACGCCAATAACCAGTACGACAACAACGATGGATTCGTCATCACAGAACAGTTACACGACTACGCCAATAACCAGTACAACAACAACGATGGATTCGTCCTCACAGAGTAGTTACACGACTACGCCAATAACCAGTACAACAACCACAATAGAGTCGTCACAGAGCAGTTACACGACTACGCCAATGACCAGTACAACAACCACAATAGAGTCGTCACAGAGTAGTTACACGACTACACCAATAACCCACACGACAACCACGATGGATTCGTCGTCACAGAGTAGTTACACGACTACGCCAATAACCAGTACAACAACAACGATGGATTCGTCGTCACAGAGTAGTTACACGACTACGCCAATAACCAGTACAACAACCACAATAGAGTCGTCACAGAGCAGTTACACGACTACGCCAATAACCAGTACGACAACAACATTAGAGTCGTCACAGAGTAGTTACACGACTACGCCAATAACCAGTACGACAACCACAATAGAGTCGTCACAGAGTAGTTACACGACTACGCCAATAACCAGTACTACAACCACGATGGATTCGTCGTCACAGAGTAGTTACACGACTACGCCAATAACCAGTACAACAACCACAATAGAGTCGTCACAGAGCAGTTACACGACTACGCCAATAACCAGTGCGACAACCACAATAGAGTCGTCACAGAGCAGTTACACGACTACGCCAATAACCAGTACGATGACCACAATAGAGTCGTCACAGAGCAGTTACACGACTACGCCAATAACCAGTACGTCAACAACGATGGATTCATTGTCACATAGCAGTTACACGACTACACCGATAACAAGTGCGACAACCACATTAGAGTCGTCACAGAGCAGTTACACGACTACACCAATAACAAGTACGACAACCACATTAGATTCGTCACAGAGCAGTTACACGACTACGACAATAACCAGTACTACAACCACGATGGATTCGTCGTCACAGAGCAGTTACACGACTACGACAATAACCAGTACTACAACCACGATGGATTCGTCGTCACAGAGTAGTTACACGACTACACCGATAACCGTCACGACAACCACGATGGATTCGTCGTCACAGAGCAGCACCACGACTATACCAACAACTAGCACGACAACCACAATACAGCCACAGGGTATACAAGATGACGGTATTGTACAAACAGATGAAGGTAAGTACCCGTCACTCTACACGTCCTATAATTAGACAATTGTAACCTGAGCCGGTCAAATATGCAATGAGTTATTGAGACGCGGAATAAAATTGATTCTTGCCAGCAATGGTACACTGTCGAGCAGAGTCGATAGTATCCGTAAGCACTGTGACTTGATATTCGACATTTGCTTCTTGTGTCAATATATACTATGGACAGCCTCAAGGATATTTTAGAAACCCATTGAAGTGCGTATTTACTCAAATTATGTTCAAATGAAAATTTCTAACTATACTAAAGGAAAAAAAGAAACGCAACAACAAATAAATTTTATCATGCGTTTTGTTTTTGTCTTTCTCAAAACCATCCTCATTCGAGTATTTTTTTCCAATGCATTGTAAAACTTCATCATTTGACTTTCTAGTGTCAAAATTTCATCAAGGTCACAGGTTGTACGCGCCTTAAACATGCGTTTAAATGAGAGCGGTTAGGCGTCAACGTTAAATGCGTTCTTACACGCAATCCAATTTGACGTTAACGTTTCCTGGCTGAAATTTGATTGCTGCACTGTCAATGAATAGCATCAACAGTTTTGATAAGGGAATTTGTTTCCATAGGTAAAATTAGCGAACGTAATGGTCCTGACGTCGAGACATTAGACGATGACAGTCGCTATTCGGGCGACCGTTAGTTGTTCCGTTCGTTCTAAGATATTATCTGAAGCAATATTTTGTCAACCGATGTACACCAAAGTCAACAGCAATTGTGGTTGAGATGTTCCATTCGCAAACATCACAATTGCTACCGGAAGACGTCTTTTAATAAGTCTCAAAATGATATGATGGAATATATCCAGACGAAAATAATTGCCTTGTGTCGACGTGACGTGCATCTACGCAAATCAAAAGAGGTTTATGTAAAATTTGGGTTTTCAAAGGTTTGAACGTGAGAAACGAGTAAACGTATATTTTGAGGTTATCTCATAGGTAAGACAGGTTATAACGTAAACACAAAGATCAATATCAAGATACAGTTCCCTGTAATAAACAGTAACAACTTGGACTCAATAACATCAAAGAATTAAGAGAAATAACAAAAATGGTTGTGCGTTTCCTCTTTCCTTTAGTATATATGTTGAATTTAATCAATCATGGCATGTACATATTTATGTACCGGCTGATCCAATCTGAAAAAACCTGCCCCGGTTTCTCTAAAAACTTAAGTACGTTCTCAGACTCAAATCTAAGCGCCCTGCTCAAAAAACACAAAATCCACGTGAACTTCAATCGAATAGCCTTCAACGTTGGGGAGTATTCCTTTGAAGTTGAGCATGTTCTCATGAGTATGTACTAATTTTTTTTTTTTCGAGAAACCTGGGCCTGGTCCTCGTTGAAACTATTTTCGACTCTTAAAGCTGAAATTCATCTTCGTTTTCATGCCAAATAAGATGAATTCATCTTAAAGAGAATTGTCTAAAAAAAGGATTAGCAAAAATTGCGATTTAAAAATTCAACCCCTATCCCGAGTTATAACCTGATAAAGATACGTGATTTACAGGCGCGCGTAAAACGAAACTGAAATTTACCTGTGGACCAGATATGGATGATGACGTCAATTGTACAATCGCATTATAGCCGTGTTAACCTTACATGTATAAACGGTCAACTTTAACTTCAAATTGCGGTGACGTTGCAAAAGCAAATATATTAAAAAAAGCATTTAATGGTGTTTATCATTTGGCCATTAAAGTGGAGAAAAAAATGTGACATTTTTTCGTGAATTTGAACAGTAAAATACAGTTATATTTACATGCTGTTTTCTTGAGTATTATACGCTTGATGATAGTGTAAATTTCCGGAAAAGTGCCTTTATATCGCTCTTTTAACCCATTCTCACACATTGACGCTATTTGACGCCTCACAAGATAAAGGCTTTGGAAAACATTGTGGAAATGAAGAAATTGCTTGTGACAAGCAATTTCTTCATTTTCCACAATGTTTTCTATCCCAAAAAATTTATCAAATTGAAAATATCGTCTGCAACTTCTTTCAATTTGGACGAGCTCAAATCTTTGCCGTCTTGTAAGGGGTTTACATTTAGATTTAGGATAAATGTTTCTTGTAAACCTCTTAAAAGATATATAATTATGTTGAGAAGTATTTTAGAAATGTCATTTTCTCCAATAACAAAGGAAATCCAACTCTTTCATGAAATATTCCGTGAATTCTACCAATCTATCGTATGTCTTACACCTTGTATTAGAGATTTACGGATTAGTACGAAATGGAATACGAAATGGAAATGGAAATGAAATCAAGGGGATGTATCAGTATACTTGGAATATGGTGGCAGGTCACTCATATTTGCCTCTAAGTGACTTGAAAAGAAAACTGGATTTGACGTCCATAATAGAAAACGCATGAAACAAAATTGAGACAAATTAGTGAAATGCTGATAACCACAAAAACACGATTTCGTGATCAGTAATAGAAAATACAAGGAAAAACATCGGGGAAAAAATAATAAAATGCTGATAACAAATCCTATCAACGCCCACTTTGTTGTCTGTTTAACTTTATACCACTGCTGGAGGTGGTGCCACATTGTTGTTAGACCAAAGAGGTCAAAGGTCAGGGTCGCAACATTGCTTTACATTCACATTTTAGTAATAATAGGTAGGGTAGGCGGGACCAATGCACTGTCTGCTTGTCGACATTTTTAGGGTAGTCCAAATCAAAAGGACCTATGTTGGGGGCAGATGAAGGCTCGGTTAGGGTGTTGTGGTAGTACTGGTATGAGAAACAACAGGAATCCATGATTAGGTGCTCCAGCCGCCGCGATATGACCATTTCAGTTGAAAACGGCGTAAAACCCCAAAAACCAAACTAAATCAATATGTGTTGCAAACGGCATAGATGTTTTGCAAAAAGGCAGAAACATTGTATCTAATAGACGATAAAATATTAAGAAAAAACGAGAACATCCCGGTTTGCAGCAATTTTTCTTCTATCTTAATGTTTTGCCCAGCCTTTCCACTACGGACAAAGTTTGTTTGAAGGAAGACGGAAGTCGGATTTTTTTGTGAATGGTGTTTGTCAGTGAATCTATATACTGACCCACACTTCTAACATAATCTTATTTCTATGTATATTTTTGTACATGCGAGTATTCTTAAGTTTTATTAATCTATATAAGTGCCACAATAAATGCTTAAATAATCATTTTGGAAGTTTTTCATACGAGTCTAGCTTCAAAGCAGACACAGCACGTGATACACGACTTTCTTAGGTGAAAATGATCATCTTTATCATGCACAGTTGGGTCATAAATGCAATGTATCTCTCTTGAGATTACGCAATGCGTGAAATGAAAATGTTACATACAAACTCTGTGAGACGTTTTGATGTCGTTCAGTATAAAATTTATCCATCTACACGCCTTTGTTGTATGCAATTAAGGTAAGGCCTGGGTAATCAGTTATTGAATGAAATCTGTATGGTGCGAATCGACGACTTTAAACGACTCTTAGACGATTTAAAGGGGAGTAATTTTCATTTCTCTCAAATTTTGAATTTTTGACTTTCGTTCGAATTTTTGCCAACTCTTCATACAATTCAGAAACGTTTTCACAAAAATTGTTTAAAATATTCCCCGAAAATCTGAGCACGCTAAATTATTTCCGTTGTTACGAAAACAGGCGATATTGGATCTAACGGTACTTTGAAAATGCTCGGACTTATGGACGTAAAGGAATAAGTCGAAATATAACGATTATACCGGAAGTGCATTACCCAGGCCTTACCTTAACTTAGATTTTAACGTTAATTTTGTAATGCTTCAATGAACACCACAGCCGGGGCTCAAATCCATGGAATTGGTGCTGCATGTGAAACTCTAACTCATTGCACACTATTCATCGAACTAGGCGTTACCAACAAGCTTGCAAAATTTAGACACGATGATAATTCCAGACGTTTTATACACGAGATGCATAGATTTGGTATTGAAGCCAAATGTCCAGGCTATGGTTTCGTTTACTGGCATGGTTCGTATTTTAGTGGGATTTGTCAACCATGCAAAAATTATGACAAAGGTTTAGTCAGGTAAGGATTTTTAATCGATTTTCTTACCAGCAATAAATTTCAAGTAAGCGATATCGAACATCGCATTTTCCGCTATGTATACACGAGTTATTGCCTTTTCCTGGATGATTACTTAGCTTTTTTTCGACATGCACAGTGACACCGGTGAGTCAATACTCAGAATCAGGAAATAGAATCCGCAGGTCTCGCGTAAGGAACAGATTGGTAAACATAACTGCCCAATTAATGCTCAAAAAGTGACCAGACGACTTCGAGAGTGCAAATCGACCCAATCGGCCTTATACTGGACACACACGTCGTTAGATGATTATGTGGGATAGCCGAATCCGCCAGTTGAGAGAGCATCTGTTCAGTGATGAATCACGCCAAACACATGAAATGTCCAAGAACGGACACGGATCTGTCGACGTATATTCGAGCGCTACTCAGACAGTATTGAAGTCGACCGTTTTCTCCGGGATCGGTCGTCGTTTAGAGCAGGATCATACGCCACTGAAGGCAGATCTCGTCGTTTTTTGTAACTAATTTGCAGATTGCTTAATTGTCCTCGTGCAGCTTGTATAATCTCGGAGTCACTCTCGACAGTTCAAATTTCGCTTCGTTCGATGAAAATGTGAAGGAAATATACAAATCAAACACAGCTATGCATGGGAAGTCTCACTTAGTATATTGTAGTGCTATATCACAAAGGATATTCTAATATAATAAATAGAAAAAAGAAGAAAAAAGAAAGAAAGACAGCGTAGGGCTTGAACCAATGACCTCCGAATTTAGACAAGTTCGCTCAACGAAAGAAGGGCCGCCGCGATATGACCCTGGTAGTTGAAAACGGCGTAAAACCCCAATAAACTCAACGAAAGAAGGACGGGAACCATCCTCACGTATATTGAGATGCCCCCTCTCCCCCGTGAATTTATTTCGGTTTCGTATTCGTATTCCATTTCGTACTAATTCGTAAATCTCTATTAGGCCTATATTGTTTTTTTTTTTTTTTTTTTTTTTTTATTATTAATTTTTTTCATACTGAATTTTATTGGGTTGTTCAATTTGGGATGACGCAATATGGAGCGTTAAAATTTTGGGTAGGGAAATTTTATATGCCGTGATGTAACTTGTACAATTTTCAACCGTTTCCCAAAGACAAAATTTAAGTCTATTAATATGCGGCCCATTGTAAAAAAAACAGCGAGGAAATGTGAAGTTCTTGGTTACTTTTTATGCCCCCGATAGGGAGGCATCATAAATTTGACTTGTCCGTCCGTCCGTCTGTCCGTCCGTCCGTCATTCCGTCCAAAAACTTTAACATTGGCCATAACTTCCTTATTACTTAACATATTCGCTTCATACTTTACCACAACATTCCTTGGTACATTACCTTTCTGTAGGCACATACTTTGGTGACCTTGACCCCTGGATGACCTTGACCTTGAACATAGATTGGCCATAATTTAAAATCAAAGCGGTGTCGGGGGCATTGTCATCTTACAGTGACAGCTCTTGTTTTTTATTATTATTATTTTCCTGACTGAATCAATGCAAAAACTTGTTTGAGAAAGGGTGTGGTGAGCTAGCACTTAATTTACATATTTGCATGCAAGTGTCAACTGTTTAATGTCTTGTCTAACAAACTGGTATAATATGAACTACCGGTATTTGTTTGATGGGATTATTCGTATCAAAGGATTACGTAATAAATGGACTTGGTTGGTATAACACACCAGTTTGCAGGTGCGCTACCAGAACATAGTATCAAGAATACCAAAAAACTTTAGTTACGGCATTTTTGTCGCTATTTTTAACATGACTTACCGTTTGCTTCTTGATCCTTTACCAGATCATTTCTCGATGTTTAAAAAAACATTAGGAAAAACCACTACCTCACTAATTCCCCTTACAATATGAAAATACTGTATTAATTTACTCTTTCCCATCAGAGATCAGGTTTCGACATCCACATTAGAAATCGTTTGGGAAAAAATCATTGAAAGAAAAGAAGAAATTAATGACGGTAAAGAATTTCTCACTTTCCCTTAATATTGTCAGTACTAAACCAAACACATTTTCTTTTTTTAAGGACAGATCATCCATTTATTTCCCACGGTAAGATTTTTTTCATTTTTTCTGTACTGATATTTAAATATATGAGAAGTAAAAAAATGACTTAAAAACTATAGGTCACCAAGCGAATTAAAAAGTTATTGAATTTCAAGGGAGACTACTCTTGTCTAAAATTGCAAAAATGACGTGTCACTTAAATACCCACAAAAAAGGTGTTCGAAATGACTAGGATTACATAAATAAGTCTTTATTGTGTTCAATATGTTTTATTCTGTCTAAATGAGTATCAATTTGGGAAAAAATAGTGATGATTTTGAAATTTTTAGTAAAACATTCTTTCAAAAGTAGCTGAAATTGCTCTTTTTTTTGCAACGTTTCTGATAATAAAAAATATTCCAGCGGTAAGAATTTTTTCTTTTTTGGTATAGACATAGTGCTTGGTCATACCTACAAAAACAAAAAAAGAAAAATATATCAAACCAAGCGTTTTTCTTAGCTATAAGTAAAATTTGGTTTAGTTTTTACTGCTCTGTCCGAAATTGCTTCACTACTTTTATCCATTTTCTTCCTTATTGCCAGCTTTAGATAATAAAACGTGTTATCTTTTGTGTCCATCTGAAGCGGACTATCTCATAAAGACACCACTTTGCTTTTGTTGTCTCCTTTTCCTATCGCTAACGCCACATTTTGAACGCGTAACAGAAAGCGAAATGTACCATCCGAGTACTATTACACTTTAATTGACCAAACAGAGAAAATTGAAATAACCGAAAAGGGTCTTGTCATTTATCAACCAAACATTAACTAAATGCAAGAAATACATTTTGCTGAAAATGGCCAATTACCGAAAAAGCTTTATTTCGTTATTTAGGATATGCACAGTAAGTTGCGCAGTAACAACTGGAGGATCTGTCCTTAACATCAGTTACTTGTCGTCTAAAAGCATTTACTCAAAAATTAAAATACTTATCTGAATTCTTCCCAACATAATGTAACATAGTTAAATGTCATTTACTTCAATATTTGCGTACTAATTATATACTATTTATGCATGTATTAGGCCATTATTAGGCCTTTAAATTCTTTAACAAGTTTTTGCATTTTTTCAGTCAGGAAAATAAAATACCGAAATAATTTCTAACCAAGAACTTCACATTTCAGCGCTGTTTTCTTTAAAATGGGCTGCATATTTTTTAGACTTATATTTTGTCCTTGGGAAACGGTTGAAAATTGTGCGAGTTACGCCAAGGGATATAAATTGTCCATACCCAAGGTTTTAATGTTATATATTGCAACTTCGCAAATGGAACAGTCTTACAAATTTTAGTTTGACAAAACAATATAATACAAGGCGTGAGACATTCAAAATATTGGTACAAATCACGGAATAATAAATGTAAGAATGGGATTTCCTTTGTTATTGGAGAAAACGACATTTCTACAATACTTCTCAACATAATTATATCTTTTAATAGATTCACAAGAAACATTTATCCTAAATCTACAGCATATTAATTGCATTATTCAGTAAATTCCCACTATCACCAAGCGTATAATACTAGAGAATTTTTGGACCACGGCATGTTAATATAACTGAATTTTACTGTTCAAATTCACGAAAAAATGTCACATTTTTTTCTCCACTTAAATGGCCAAATGATAAACACCATAAAATGCTTTTATTTAATATATTTGCTGTTGCAACGTCACCGCAATTTGAAGTTAAAGTTGACCGTTTATACATGTAAGGTTAACACGGCTATAATGCGATTGCACAATTGACGTCATCATCCATATCTGGTCCACAGGTAAATTTCAGTTTCGTTTTACGCGCGCCTGTAAATCACGAATCTTTATCAGGTTATAACTCGGGTTAGGGGTTGATTTTTTCATCGCAAATTTTGCTAATCTTTTTTTTAGACAATTCTCTTTAAGATGAATTCATCTTATTTGACATGAAAACGAAGATGAATTTCAGCTTTAAGGTATGCAACCCATTATTAGCATTAAGAGCCAAAGTCGAAATTTGAAAACTGCCAGTAATTCCTAACTGTGTTACATTTCCATTCCAAATACAAACATGAGCGTTTTGAACGGTTTAGAATTTTGAATTAATGCATACTTGTGTAAATATTTTACAAAAATGTTCACGATTATCTCCCTTGTATATGAATATAGAGTTAAACACTATTTGTAAATCAATTTTCTCTTGAATCAAAATCATGAAATGCGGCACGGTGAATCAACTTATGTGGGATGTATTTACAAGTGTGTGTAATTGTATGTATTTCGTATGGCTAGAAAGTGGTGTTTTTAATGATGGGCTGTATACCTTAAAACTTCTTTTATCGGAAACAAGCCTTTTGTATACCGTAATATTTATTTATTTATTCATTTAACCATTTATTCGTTTTGTTTGTTTGTTTGTTAGTTTATTTATCTATACATGTATCTATTTATTTATAAATCAATTAATTAATATATTTATTCTCCTTTCATTAATTTATTGTTCATCTATGTATTAATTTATTTATTTATATTTACTTGTTCATTTATTATTTTATTTGTTTATCATTTTATTTATTTGTTTATTAATTGATTTATCCATGTATCTATTATTCATCTTTTTATTTTATTCTATTTATTTATTTATTTATTTATTTATTTATTTATTTATTTATTTATTTATTTATTTACAGCCGTGGCTACCACCAACCCAGTTTTAGTGGCTATCGGAGCAGTTGTTGCGTTAGTAGGAAGCGTGGTTGTGATTATCGTGGTGGTGGTTGTGATCAACGTGGGCAGCGCGGGTAGTGTTGCCGTCAGTTCAGGAGGTGCGGCAGCGGTGGTCGGCAGTCTCTCACCCCCGGGAACACTCAGCGCACCACAAGCTCCGGTCCAGCCCAACGTCATGACCCAGTTCCAAGCTTAACACATTCACAAACGAACAAAAAATGCACCAATATAAAAAGTGGGCTACGATGATGTGGATGTTGATTGCGTGTACATTGATGATGTGTTTAAGTACCAATGTTACATTTCTTAAATACTGTTTACAGTTTATTGTATTGCCAGTCGGACAGTTTGCTCAGCTTCCGATATCATGGTATGTGCGTTGGTCCACCGGATGTATCATAATATGTCGATTTTTTTCTAGTTTTATCTACATAAAATGGTCCTCATCAATAGAATCAACCGTATTAGTCAGGGCACGAATTCTGAAAAGTTATCACCCAAAGGCATCAGTTCTAGTGGTAATTTGGTATGCTGAATCCGAAAAACAATGTCGCCAAGCTGAAAAATGGCTTCTTCATCATCTAATTTGCATATTTTCAAAATGGCCGCCAAAACCTCAAATATGCAATAATAATGTTGTTTTTTAATCATTTTTTGACATGTTATGTTCTAAAAATCCCACATTTCATATTTACAGACTAAAACTAAATGGTTTATGAGAATGATGAGAACGAGGAACAGAAATGGCTCTTTTATCATCTAATTTGCATATTTTCAAAATGGCCGCCAAAAAATCAAATCTGCCATATAATATCAAAGTTTTTGGCATTATCTTAACCAAATTGTTCAGATATAATGCTATAGATTGTTTAAAACTAATGAGTAAATAATTCTAAAAGTAAATAGAACCCCTTTGGCACTATTTTTGATAATCTTTTACCGTATCACGGGCAATAAAACCATTTTAAACATACAGAATATCACTTTCATGTTGCATTTTTTTTAAAATGCGCTGTTAAAACACACAACTTTTGTCAACAGTACCATTTTAGATGTTTACATTTACAATTTGATTAACCCAAAAATTTTGGACAATTTAATTTTAGCCTACGTAAGATGATTTGTCATTTTCAAAATAATGCAAAGCTAGAATATTTCAACAGATCTTGGGTACTTATGACTCGATCGGAAAGAGCTCCGTAATCCCACTTGCATTATGGAAAATTTTTGTCTGAATTCATTGATACCAGAAATGACTTTATAACATAAAATATCATAAGAGCTAAATACCGTACTTATTCCAATAAAGTCAATAACAAACCATATATACGGTTTATAACAAACCCTATAAACGGTTTTTGAATTGAGTTGCATGTTTAAGGAAGCGAATGTGTCCAATTTTCAAATAGGAAATTGTTGCGTTCATATAATCTAACTGTAAGTGCTAGTGTATAACGATCCTGTACAAAATTATTTTTTGTCGCTGTTGATTAGACATCTCCCTTTCTATTTAATGGGGCCATGCTAGATATTTCAGGCATCAGAACAACTTGGGAACATTTACAGTTTGCTAAGAGGTATGCACATCATATTTTCTGTGCCAAAAAAGGGATTATATCGTTGGTACTAAGATTTTCATCGAGGATCAGTTTCTTGTAAACGTTATTAGAAACTAACAATGTTGTAAGTAAAGTTAAATACAAACATTATTTAGAACTAAATAAATCTGATGCGAATTTTTATCATATAGTACGTATCTACATATACAGGTCGACCAATTCATACGATATTTCTTTTTAATATATTTTACCTGTTTTTATGTTTGACATACTAGCATGGGCCCCTGTTAGGACGTCGAACAGTTGTCTTAAAACACACATGAAAAAAACGACAACTACACTGATCTCAAGGAGTATTAAAATGAAACTTTTGAATAGAAGATGTAAGTCAGATGTCTAAATCAGAAATAAATAACCTAGGCGATGTCAACAAACACAACATGTTTGATACATGCAGATAAGTCGATTATTGTATTTTTAAGAATACTAAATGCGCATCTTAAAACTTACCACATTTAAATACATTTTACAAATCTTTGGTCAGCAACGAAGTGCAGCAATATCAAAGAAATTGAACAGAATATTTGTATTCAGTACAATAGCATCATATGAAATATACCTAATGCTCGTTTCCAAAAATATCATTACAATATTTCATTCCGTGTAACATATCTGATTTTTCCGTCACTCGTAATAAACTTTCTTAACAGATGGAGCTGGATATTGAGATTTAGTGTGCCTATTTTAGATTATTCATACATGAGAACCGATGAAATGACGTAAACATATGAAGAATATGAGTTAATGCTTGAACATAAGCTTCAGACTGTATTCTTCAAACTGATTATATGACAAAGCAAACTTGACATGTCAGCATTTGATTCCTTCATGTCTATGATTGTGAAGCTATCCATGTCTCTGTGCAGCATCAAGCGGAAAACCACTTCTCTATTCATAACCATTTCCTTCTTACTTGCCTTTCAGTTGAGGTTACCCTGTGTGAAGAAATGTTAAGTCTTGAAGACGCAAATGCCTCTGTCTAAGCCATTCTTATCAAAATATCTGGTATGGCAACCATATTTGACCCTTCATTTTATCAACTTTGAAAGCATGGAGGTATACACCAAGAAATTCATATTTTATCTGTATGACAATCCATGGCAAATGATATGGCCCTTACCACCAGCATAGCTAAAAAGGGACTATTTTTTAACAAATGCTTCATGTCTATCCTTCGACAGCGCACAACTTATGATAGGGGTTCTCGATGAAACTGTCAATAATTTACATATAATCATTAAATAGATGATATAGTCCTAACAGTTTCTGATATAGCTGCGATACTTTAATTAATAACATCAGAGACTATCTATACAGGGCTTACTGGTTCGAACCCATGGGTGTCAACATCATTTTTGACGTATTGCAAAAAGGATTCTGTAACCAAAGGATGAATCGCTTACATATTATCTACATGTACGTGTGATAAGTGCAGCTATTGACTTTGATTGGATCTTGTACTTTACCTGCGCGAAAAATGTCAGGAACATAATGGAAAATACTGAAAATTTAACCCAATTCAATCATTAACGTTTATGTGCTGTGCATTTGTTGACTAGAAAATCTGTATTATATAGTATATTAGTGACTATATCCAAATTCTAGCCTTCTCTTTGTCGTAGTCAGATAAATAAGTTGTCTCTTTGAAATATTGTCAAAGTAAACAATTAGTTTTTCCTCTGAAAAAATTCAAGCTCAACGTGCCATAGTGAATTAAGTTTCCCACACTCAATTATTTTTTGTGATTTAACAAAATTTGAAAACCTAGGATATTGGTACTTTTTTAATATTGTCCAATGCCTAAGTTGATTACCTGTTTAATATGTATTTCAAATATACACGTTTTAATTTCAAAGGATATCAAAAATGTAAATTAAAATGATTTTAGTTACTATCTCTGAAGGAGTTTGGAATCATGAGTGTAAGTATATGAAAGTGCAAAAAGTGGAATTTCCCACAAAATGAAAATTTCCACACTACACTGTATTTTATCACAATGAATACGGTAAACCGTTTTCCAAAATGTTTTGACACTGATTTATATTCTTAAGAATTAATTGTAGATATCTTGGCAACAATTTTGGATTTCAATATAAAGGATAAGATTTATCATTATTTTTGCAGAATTATGTGAAACATTATGTACATGGTTTTAAAATTGGCATGTTTGAAGTTTGCCAAAAGCTTAAATACGTGGTAAAAGTACTTGCGCTCAAAGTTGCGTTCTGTATCATACTTGCCTTTGAAACTTTACCTTTAATGCAAAAAAAAAAAATTAAAATAGTATTTTGAATACTTTCACTGCATTTCATACGTGAGAATAAAATGTAGATAAATGTTATTGTTTAGATGCGATTTATTGCCATTTATACGGTAACTGCCATAAATGAATATCATTTTTTTCTCATTTACGTGTTAAATCATGTATGTTTAGTCTTTAAACATGAAATATGCGATATTTAGAATAAAAGATGTCGAAAAATGATAAATAACAACATTATTTTTGCATTTTTTAAAATTTCGGCGGCCATTTTGAAAATATGCAAATTAGATGATGAAGGAGTCATTTTTCAGCTTGGCAACATTGTTTTTCGGATTCAGCATACCCAAATACCCCTAGAAATGATCTCAAACCCTTTTCTTCACGAAATGCCTATACCTTCAAAACTAAGCGACTTTTTCAGAATTTTGTCGTGACTATATATAAAATTATGAGTTATATGCCAGAAATACTATACCACTTGTCATAACTTTTGAGCACAAAAATAGGCGTTCACATTTCATATAGATCGCGTCATGTATTATTTTATAGGTCCCGATAAATGACCTGACAGAGCATCTCTACATATTAGCTAGTGATGCTCTGCCAGATTATTTGTCGATAGCTATAAGATAACAAGAAATACACCTATCATGTGATTTAAGGACAGATCCTCCAGTTGTTACTGCGCAACTTACTGCGCATATCCTAAATAACGAAATAAAGCTTTTTCGGTAATTGGCCATTTTCAGCAAAATGTATTTCTTGCATTTAGTTAATGTTTGGTTGATAAATGACAAGACCCTTTTCGGTTATTTCAATTTTCTCTGTTTGGTCAATTAAAGTGTAATAGTACTCGGATGGTACATTTCGCTTTCTGTTACGCGTTCAAAATGTGGCGTTAGCGATAGGAAAAGGAGACAACAAAAGCAAAGTGGTGTCTTTATGAGATAGTCCGCTTCAGATGGACACAAAAGATAACACGTTTTATTATCTAAAGCTGGCAATAAGGAAGAAAATGGATAAAAGTAGTGAAGCAATTTCGGACAGAGCAGTAAAAACTAAACCAAATTTTACTTATAGCTAAGAAAAACGCTTGGTTTGATATATTTTTCTTTTTTTGTTTTTGTAGGTATGACCAAGCACTATGTCTATACCAAAAAAGAAAAAATTCTTACCGCTGGAATATTTTTTATTATCAGAAACGTTGCAAAAAAAGAGCAATTTCAGCTACTTTTGAAAGAATGTTTTACTAAAAATTTCAAAATCATCACTATTTTTTCCCAAATTGATACTCATTTAGACAGAATAAAACATATTGAACACAATAAAGACTTATTTATGTAATCCTAGTCATTTCGAACACCTTTTTTGTGGGTATTTAAGTGACACCTCATTTTTGCAATTTTAGACAAGAGTAGTCTCCCTTGAAATTCAATAACTTTTTAATTCGCTTGGTGACCTATAGTTTTTAAGTCATTTTTTTACTTCTCATATATTTAAATATCAGTACAGAAAAAATGAAAAAAATCTTACCGTGGGAAATAAATGGATGATCTGTCCTTAAAGCTAAAGGCCATCGATTAAGGGGGGATGCTCCAGTTTTTCGGAACACTCGGTCGTTACTGTAGAAATTTTAATGTTTCGCACCACATATGTTTCGCTACCAGATTTTCGGCAATATGTCATGGCTTTACTATTCACCATTTATGAAATTGCTTTTCTCAAGATGGAAATCGATGATTTAGAGCAAGACTGTCGGTAAGTGTGTTTGCACTTACCACTGTTTTGCATCATTTCATTCTTGTGTAAATCATAAAAAATGCCATAACTCACTTAAAAGTGCGATGACCTATACTTTATTCTTCTTGAATTATTACCAGGATATATTGCACAATACAATGAGGGAGTTTTATCAAATTCTATTATGTAGAACTTGAAATATTATACAAAAGTGCAGATTTTGACATAAAACGATCCTGCTTCGTCGATCTACTTGGATGTGTGAATATGCTGTTTTTACGCTAACACATTCCTAACATCACACATTTTAGATTTTCTGTTTTTGATAAAATGTAAAACATCAATTTAAAGCCATTTTCGAGATAAGGTAAATGTCATTCAGTATTTTCTGAGGGTTTTCGTGACCTTTGAAAGGGGCAGGAAATTGACCCTTTTTAACCTGTAGGGGTATACTATACGATTGCCGATAGAATCCAAACAAGATCGGATCGATGACCATCCATTTTTATTTCATTTTTCAGCTGGTAATAATTCGTACTTTCGACTGGGAAAATACATGTATAATCAAATTCTATTATTGGGAATATTAATAGTTATACTGGAGCATTCCCCATTAAGGTAAAAGATAAGTAGCAGTTTTACTCAGAACCTTTTTTAAAACATGGATGATACATAAGAAAATGTGAAAACCAATATTTCTTTATACTACTCAACGGTTTATATTCTTTATTCTCGATGTTGCTGTAGATTTTTTTTGCAATCTTTGTGTCAAAATTTGATCATCCCAAAGTTTTGTAGTATGGAAAGTGTGTATTCGGTCTTTGTTTCTGTTGTTGAGCTCTCCTTTATTGTTAAGTTACCCTAATAAATTTCTTTACTACAATACGCTGTTCATAATTCTACAAGTTCCTTTGTATCAGGTTGTCGACATCCGTCCGTCTGTGTGGAATTTACGAAGGTATAAACCAAAGAACACCTTCTCGTAATGGCCCAGGGAATTAATTTACAAGCAAGTGCAAACACGTGGTTCTGCACCGAAATGTGATGTCCTCGTGGCCTTTATTGCGTTTTAATCGCTTTCAGAATTCAGTAAAGCATTTATTTCATTGGTCAGAATAAAAAGGCACAGATGATGACCTCTAACGGGTGCCTGTCAGATGTTACTGAAAATTTGATATCGGAGTTTAATCAGATTGACTTTACAAAGTGATCTTTGATTTCAGCAAACAACGTTTTCAAACTTTCACAAATGTTGACGATCTGTTTTGACCAGCATTTCCCGTTCCTTCAACTCATTGATTTTGCCACATGTACGATCCTCATTACATGTTTCACACGACATTTCCTCGGTCGCACTGCACCAATCATCACATAATCCATTAGAATCTCCGCAGCTGATTGGCTTGTCATAATTACTGACGTTATCAAGCAAAAAGGCGTCACGTGATACGTCGGTCAATGAACTGACGTCATCAATTGACAAAGAACACGTTCCACAGCTCATCGTCTCGGAAGCCTCGGGCCTTCTAGAGACAACGTCTTGAAATATTCTCGGAAAATCATTGACACAAGTACCTTTTTGACATTTGTAATGATTACAAGCTACATATTTCGCATAGACACTGCGATTAGGTCTATTTCTAGCTTCCAGCATGTTATATTTAGCTAACATCTTCCGCTGCATGCAGCGTAACATGTGTAACTTAGATAGATTGTTGAGATGGTTCCTGTTGAACGTCGATATGTACACATTTGTCTGGCGGTCTATAGATAGATTCCTGCTCTTTCTGAAGATATGACCGGCAACAAAAGCCACGATACCTAAACTGTACATAGATACAGTGGCAACAATAAATATCATGGCACCTTCAGCGTCATAGTCGTCACCAGATCTACCAACACTAGAAACATTACGTGATGTGTACAACGGAATCGAAACAATCAGATGAGTATTGTTGTTAGATATTAGTCCATTCATGTTCATATTATCCTGGCTGGTCATTCTAGAACAATATAAATCACCGTAATAAACAAACGAGCATGTTGCCTTCGTCAACACACAATCAGCTCGCCTAAATGAAGCATAATTCTGCTAGTTGGCCAACACTTATAGAATGAGATTGATCATTCATAAGATATTACAGCTAACAAGGGCCTAAGGTACGTGTACCATGAACAGTTCGAGTTATTTATTCATAATATGGATAATCAAATGAAGGTTATGGTCATACAAGTAGCATAAACACGTGTATAAAAACAAGGTACGATATTTGGTTTTGGTAAGACTTACCACGATGGAGATTGTTCATCATGGGATGGATAACGCCTACGGGCAAAAATAATCTGTATTCTGGTCAAATAATTTGCAATAACTTCTTTCATTTCTGCGCCAATGCTCAAAAGGTTTGTTTCATGTACCCAGCCATTCTGAGGTGTTTTCTCAGATATATGGACTATTCGTGGAACACTTTATTTTTTTCAAAATCTGATCCAAACCGATCAAAAAACCGAAATGATAACAACTACGGCCAAATAAGCCACGCTTCGGGAAAGAATTTGTGCAAATCTTTTCTTATTTATGTGTCAATTTTCAAGCAGTTTGTTGCATGTACCCCGCCTTTCTAAGCTCTTTCCTCAAATGTATGACTTATCTGGATCGAAGCTCATCATACTTTTCTCAAAAATTGATCCCAACCGACCAGAAATACGATCAGAATTTTTTGTCGTTTTTTCTGGTCAGTTGGGATCTTTTTTTTTTTTTTTTTTTTTTTTTTTTTTTTTTTTTTTTTTTTTTTTTTTTTTTTGCAAAAAGTACAAGTATCCTACTCACAATTTGGTAGATCTATACGAACCATCTACTTTTTGGACTATGTAAACAGGCCAATTCGTTAATAAATATCGTAATTGAAACAAAATCAAGAATCGAAATAACTAGGCTCTAGACTTTTCCATAGAAGTAGTTAATCCCGTTTTTTTAATCAGTTGCTTTCGAATTTTTTGGGGATTTTTGTCTAGCTCATATTTAAAATAGTATGCAATTTCAATGGCGATAATCACATTGATTCATTATGATATATCTTTCTTAATTTTTGTCAACAAACATGCATTTCTCTATTTATTTATTTTTTTTTTTTTTTTTTTTTTTTTTTTTTACAAATTTACAAACTCTATTCCCCATATTAAAAAGCTTTCCTAAGTACCCGTCATACTGTCCAATGGCAATGAATTTTGTGCCAAAAATAGACTTGTTTTACAGTCATGCTTTGATAAACTGTCGGTGTTGTTATGAAATCTCGTAATTATGGCTTGAATCATTTTATCGTTCCCTATTTATTTCGATACCAAGATATTCTCCCAGTTTCATGTCAAAGCCACATCACTTTTCATGAGTGTTCGCAGCTTTGACCATACATTGAGGGAGGTCTTCTTGTCAAAATAAAAAAAAAGTATCGCGAGTGCATTAGTAGGTCTTTTACAATAGGGGATAGAGTATTTAAAAAAAATGTTAGAAAGAAAACTAGATATGTTTGTGAAACACGAATGCCCCCCCCCCCCAAAAAAAATGGCCATTTCTCTAATAAGTTTTCGTGTAAAGGGTTGATAAGGGTTAGTGAATGACTGAGGAAGGTCAAATTGCATGGAGCAGATAGACATCATTGAAATGAAGTTGCATACCAAATTTGAGCTTTGTTGGACAGACAGACGGACGGACAAGAGTAAAACAATATGCCCCCGATCTCTCGATACGGGGGCATAAAAATACATGCTTGTTTACAAAGGTTAAGGAAAATTTATCATAAAGTCACGTGATTACCGCCCGTAGATTTTAATGGCTGAACTTTTTATTGTGGTACACTTGACACTCACTGTTCTGGATACACAAGCGTCACATATTTCTGAGATATCCGGACTACGACACGTCCGCCACGCTACAATTACGATGGAAATTGGTGTTTGGTATTCAAATATTCATCAGCATGTTTCTTTTTCCTTCAACGTTTTCCCTCATTAGAGATGTTGAAAGTAGGCATTGTTTGGGAAAGGTTTAACTCCGAATGATACGTTGGTGGAAAACTTTCATCCTGGTCGAAATTCGAATATATCATCTTAACGTCGAATCAGACAGGTAAGAAACGTGTTTGAAAGATCATCTATAATTGTTGTTGACATTTAATAGAAGTAGATCTAGTTTCTGAGAGGATTAAGAAAATATTTCCACATTTTCTAAAGTCGCGCGGGCGAGGTACGCAAGTGGTTAAATTGATTAATTGGTAAATTTATGACCACTGTGCTATGGCGCATCGGGTCTCATTATTTAATACTTTATGGTCATGTTATACGTATGCCTATAAATATTTCAATGTGCACTAGTAGATTTTTATGCCCAGCGTTCCCATGGTTCCATTCGAAAGGGGGGGGGGGGACAAGTAGACACAATTCTTGACAAGTCTGAAAATTTCATTTCATTTCTAGTAATAATTAATCGAAGCTGATTGCCGGGATATTTAAAGTCAAACACTTGGTACAGGTCTGTGATATGATTCCTTTCTTTTCATTTTGAGATAATGCCATTCACACACCATGCAACTATGTATGGTGTGATCCCCCCTCCCACACACACACACATACACACGCGTGTTTTAATATAAAGT
This sequence comes from Fragum sueziense, assembly GCA_963680895.1. Lineage (NCBI taxonomy): Eukaryota > Metazoa > Mollusca > Bivalvia > Cardiida > Cardiidae > Fragum > Fragum sueziense. The sequence continues at coordinate 36,898,053 of OY804594.1, read as the reverse complement.
AATGCATGAATTACCAGTACCTGATCTAGCCTATGCCCATTTAATAAGGGAGGGACGCCCAAACCAGTGCCTGTCCGAAAAAATAAAATTACATGTAACAAACATTGGTTTTAGTGTACCACAAGAGAAAGTTTTTTGAAAACATTGAAAGAAATCAAGAAAATATTGACAACCAACTGACATCATTACCCCTTATCTCAGTTTGGGGAAGGGGATGGGTAAAAATAATTACATGTACATTTTTGTTTTGAATACAAATACATCGGCATTTGACTCATCTGTAAATAGACTAGTCATCAACTTTAGAAGTAAATAACAGTGGATTCAATACTATTCGATTTTCAAGTAAACATCTTTGGAAATAGAAAACAGTGAAGTCAATAGCGTTCGAAGTTCAAGTAAAGCACAAGTGAGAGCGCATACGCTTATAAACACATAACTCGTTCAAGGTTGGACAAAAATTTAAACGAAGTTAACTTGATAGAATCTTTTATTAAAGTGATAACAAATTGCATCATGATCGTTGATTAACAAACAATCAAAAAAACTTACATTTCACATCACAAATAAATTAAATTAGCATACAATACATTATGGCTAATATGCTCCCAAACATTAAATAAAGAGAGAAAGACTTTAGAATAAAAGCAATCACCCAAAGGAAAACACAAAAGCTTAAAGGGTGTTTGAAAGCAGCGTGGTACGAGATTAATCATTTTCTCTAACAACAAAAGTTAAGACCCGTCTACTTTGAAAGCTGCTACAGATTATAAACTTACTATTGATGAAAACAGAAATTGTGACCATTATATTCCATAGAACATTAACGAAACAAGAGGGTCATTGGCCCTGAAGCGCTCACCTGATATAATAACTTTTTGTTTACCAATTTTCAGGTTGATTGGACAAAAAATGTGACCTCTAGGGTGCACACAAGATTTAACTAAGATTTGACCCAAAATTGATCAAGACAATCATTCTGATCAATTTTCAGCTTGATTGGGCAAAAAATGTGGCCTCTAGAGTGCACACAAGGTTTTACAAAAATTAGACCACATGACCTAGTTTATGACCCCAGATGACCCAATTTCGATCTTGTCCGAGAATTGATCAAGACAATCATTCTGAGCAAATTTCAGGTTGATTGGGCAAAAAATGTGGCCTCTAGAGTGCACACAAGGTTTTTCTAAGATTTGACCCTGTGACCTAGTTTTTGACCCCCAGATGACCCAATTTCGAACCTGTCCGTTCTTTTATCAAGACAATCATTCTGAGCAAATTTCAGGTTGGTTGGACAAAAAATGTGGCCTCTGGAGTGCACACAAGGTTTTTCTAAGATTTGACCCCGTGACCTAATTTTTGATCCCAGATGACCCAATTTCGAACTTGTCTGAGATTTTATCAAGACAATCATTCTGAGCAAATTTCAGATTGTTTGGGCAAAAAATGTGTCCTCTAGAGTGCACACAAGGTTTTTCTACGAATTGACCCTGTGACCTAGTTTTTGACCCCAGATGACCCAATTTCAAACTTGTCCGAGATTTTATCAAGACAATCATTCTGAGCAAATTTCAGGTTGATTAGGCAAAAAATGTGGCCTCTTGAGTGCACACAAGGTTTTTCTAAGATTTGACCCTGTGACCTAGTTTTTGACCCCAGATGACCCAATTTCAAACTTGTCCGACATTTTATCAAGACAATCATTCTGAGCAAATTTCAGGTTGATTGGGCAAAAAATGTGGCCTCTAGAGTGCACACAAGCCAAAGGTTGACAGACGACGGACGCCGGACGACGGACACAGCGGTATCACAATACCTCACCATGAGCACTATCGTGCTCAGGTGAGCTAAAAATCAAAAATGCTGGTTATAGGCCTATGGTTATAGGCCTAAGTATTTCTTGTTTTTCAAAAATGTTTTCTTGTACCTTTTCCAACAAGGTCTTGTTTGGGAAACGGTTCAACGATGCAACTGTCAGAAAACAGAATGTGTATACTTTTCAGACTTCATTCAATCTTTATGCAAAGGCTTTATTAACAAGAGATGTCCGTGGACAACGTGGCTAGCCTATACCAGAGCTTGTCACAAACAAGAGGGCCATTGGCCCTGAAGCGCTCACCTGATATAACTTTTTGTATACCAATTTTCAGGTTGATTGGACAAAAATTGTGACCTCTAGGGTGCACACAAGGTTTAACTAAGATTTGACCTTTTGACCTAGAATTGATCAAGACAATCATTCTGATCAATTTTCATGTTGATTGGGCAAAAAATGTGGCCCTTAGAGTGCATACAAGGTTTTACAAAGATTTTATCTCATGACCTAGTTTATGACCCCAGATGACCCAATTTCTATCTCGTCCGAGAATTGATCAAGACAATCATTCTGATCAATTTTCAGGTTGTTTGGGCAAAAAATGTGGCCTCTAGAGTGCACACAAGGTTTTTGTACGAATTGACCCCCTGATCTAGTTTTTGACCCCAGATGACCCAATTTCAACCTTGTCCGAGATTTCATCAAGACAATCATTCTGAACAAATTTCAGGTTGATTGGACAAAAAATGTGGCCTCTAGAGTGCACACAAGGTTTTTCTAAGATTTGACCACATGACCTAGTTTTTGACCCAAGATGACCCAATTTCGAAGTTGACCAAGATTTCATCAAGACAATCATTCTGAGCAAATTTCAGGTTGATTGAGCAAAAAATGTGGCATCTACAGTGCACACAAGGTTTTACAAAGATTTGACCTCATGACCTAGTTTATGACCCCAGATAACCAATTTCAAACTTGTCCGAGATTTAATCAAGACAATCATTCTGATCAATTTTCAGGTTGATTGGGCAAAAAATGTGGCCTCTAGAGTGCACACAAGGTTTTTCTAAGATTTGACCCCGTGACCTAGTTTTTGACCCCAGATGACCTAATTTCAAACTTGTCCGAAATTTCAACAAAACAATCATTCTGAGCAAATTTCAGGTTAATTGGGCAAAAAATGTGGCCTCTAGAGTGCACACAAGGTTTTTCTAAGATTTGACCCCATGACCTAGTTTTTGACCCCAGATGACCTAATTTCGAACTTGTCCAAGATTTTATCAAGACAATCATTCTGAGCAAATTTCAGGTTGATTAGGCAAAAAATGTGGCCTCTAGAGTGCACACAAGGTTTTTCTACGATTTGACCCCGTGACCTAGTTTTTGACCCCAGATGACCCAATTTCGAACTTGTCCGAGATTTGATCAAGACAATCATTCTGAGCAAATTTCAGGTTGATTAGGCAAAAAATGTGGCCTCTAGAATGCACACAAGCCGAGTGTAGGACAAAACCCCCCTAGGACAAAACCCCCCTAGGACATAAACCCCCTGGACAAAACCCCCTCAGGACAAAACCCCCCTAGGATAAAACCCCCCTAGGACAAAACCCCCATCCTTATTAAAATGAATATCTCATATATTTATTTTTTTCCATTTTGCTTTGGTTTTTAAATTATCATTGCGGCATTATGAAATGATTTTTTGATAAATTTTATTCAAAAAAAGTGAACTTTGATCATATTTGGTTCAATATAGCAACATTTAACCCTCTATGATTAGACGACCAAATTTCAGAGTTGTCTGATTTTTAAATAAGCGCATATGACTGTTGCATGTAAGTAAATTAGGCAATTTAGACCAGCAAGCAAAGAAACATTAAGAGAAAAAGAGGACTGTACTTTTCATCCATTTCCCTTAATCTTTATTCCCTGTTTGATGCATATTTTCCCCACTGTCAGACAATGGACAGTTAGATTGATCCAATTTAAAGGAAAATACACATATTCTATAGATTTTACGTAACATTGAGAGAAAAGGAGAACTTGCTTGTTACAAACAATTTCTTCATTTTCCAAAAAGTTTTCGTTTTGATTGATGCATACCAGTGCAGATTTTGACTCTAACCGGTCAAAATGTGAACAAATTGTACCAATAATATTCAATTTAAAAAGTATTGTTCAAATAATTAATACATTGATGATATGCATGTATACTCGTATAATAAGGTAAACGGAAAGAAAGTAACAGGAAAAAAAGTAATGGAAAAAGTCACAATGTTGCCTAGGAAAAAAAGTAACTGGAAAGAAAGTAACAATTTATATTGTTTGAGCCTTATTTACAGTTGTATTTGAACAAACTGTAATGTTGAATGATGTTAAAATTTCTCAAAAAATATTAGTTCTTTTTATATTAAAAATCAAAAATGTTGTTTTTGATAGATCTTTAAACGAATAGTAGAATTAGAAGTACTACTATTAGATCTATTGTTTTAATGTAATATTTTAAGATTACATTTGAACAAAATCGAATTAACTAAATACAAAATCAATTTTGAAGGGTACTTTATTTAAATAATGTTTTTCCTTTATTTAGATTTAAATTTCATATTCAGCATTTGAACAAAAATAACAGACAAACAAATCAAAGCGTCAATCTTGCACATCACCCATTAATTCCCCAATTAACACCTGATAAAACAGTATACTGTTTATATCCAATATTGTAATGATAAAACATGTATATAATTTAAATGATACTTTTGTGAAAAAATACAAATTCAAACCATTCTTAAATCATAATTTTATTTAGATCTACCATTAATAGACTCTTCAAAATCTATATTTATTTGAACCAAAATAACAAATATATATAAAATAATACTTCAATACTGATTATACTAGAATTGTTACTTTTTTTCCAGTTACATTTTTCCATTACATTTTTTCCTGTTTCTTTTTTTCCTGTTACTTTCCTTCCTACAATCATATAATAATACTTTCATAAAGCACAAAGATATAAATCAAAACAAGTTTTGTCAATGTTATATCAAAGAAAGTAATTTTTAACCCCCAAATCTTTGTCAAATTTAATGCATTTTCTTATCACTCAAAATATTAATTTGTGTAAAGCATTAATACTGAATATTCATATTTTCATATTTTTTTCATAAGTATCAAAGATTTCCCTAAAGTATTCGCAAAAAAAATCATTTTTCATAACCAAGGGGGTTTTGTCCACTTTTCAGCTAAGGGCATGGGGGTTTTGTCCATGGGGGTTTTGTCCAGGTGGGTTTTGTCCTAGGGGGGTTTTGTCCTAGGGGGGTTTTGTCCGTACCTCCACAAGCCAAAGGTTGATGCACGACGGACAACGGACGCCGGACGCCGGACACAGCGGTATCACAATACCTCACCATGAGCACTATCGTGCTCAGGTGAGCTAAAAAGGAGTCCAAGGTCAAATGTCAAAGTCAAGGCCATGAGGTATCCATACATGAAATATCAAGGCTCTATCTATAATAGTGCATGAGATATAAGCCAGGTTAAAGTTTTTAAAAAGTAGGTCAAACTCCAAGGTCAAGGTCACTAGATCATGTTCCCAAATGTAAGGTCTTGATGGGAACTTGGGAAGTATCCATGTGTGAAATATCAAGGCTGTATCTCTAATAATGCATATTGTACTGAAACATTCATTTGTCTCTGTCCTCTATCAAATAAAGAATTCAGTGTAGCAAAATGTCTTTGGATACCTATTCTAAATTCTGTCTTCATCACTACAGATTTTTTTCTCTTTTTCTCTCTAAAATTAGGGAAATTGAGTATTACTTTTACTTCTAGTGAGCCTGATTGAAAATGTTTGACATTTAAATAATTTCATCATATCAAAAGTAGGTTCTTCACACTAGTTAATCATCAATGTACTTGATTCTGTCCATATTTATGTTGAAGAACCATTACATAGTATAGTCTGCAGTATCTAAGTGTCCATGAATCAGATAACATGTCTTTATAATCCAGAGCTCCAGAGAAGATGGGGTAAAGACTTCTCAAAATGCAATATTTCATTGTTCATCAATGCCTATGTTGTGGGTACTCATTTGAATCGTCTTATCATCGAGTACCCACAACATAGAGTTTGTCCTTGAATTAGCAAACTTAGAATGTCTTTGCCCCTTTTTATCTATAGCTCTAACTAACCACAGACTGTTAAACACACTGAGACATTGATATCATCAAATCACGACAGCTGCTCCCTCACATCGACTAGTCAACATTGTACTAGATTCTGTCCACATGTCTGTAGTAGGATCGTAACATTCTACAGTATCTAGTGTTGATGGAGCGGTAAACTCGTCTGTATAATTACGTCCCCCCAACACATATAGCATGTTGTTAACAACCACCAGACTTGCCCCTGCTCTGCCTGTAGATAATGGTGCAACCTCAACCCAGTAACCCTGAAATAGTGTCATATCTTGTATTCCTTCATTCCTATAAATGACAAAGTCAACATATTCATACATTCAGGAACAAAAATAAAGTCAGTAACATTACAGTGACATTTCACAATTATTTATACATAAATTTTACTTTTATTCTATCTGAAAGAGCACATTTTCTTATGAAAATTCTGAAAATTTCAAGCCAAAATATTGAACTATTTACATGAAATATATATTTTTGTGCTAAAATTAAACAAATTGTTGTGGACAACAGTTCAGATTTTTATACAATTTGTCATTTCTGGCTCAACTTTAAAGGCGTGTTATTCGCTTATAAATTACAACTTCAAAATACTGATAGCATTTCCACCGTGTCCAATCGTTACCGGGGGATGTGGTTTTCGTAACGCTGAAAGCGTGGTGTATAACGCCGGTTTGTGGTGCAAAACAGAGGCAGGACACCACCAAGGTAAGAAAATTGAAAAATTGAATCGATGAAGTTTTTTCTTTGGGAATGAGACTAGGCCGAGGCTCATCTCAAATGATTTCTTGACCCCTAGCAATGTCTGTTTTCTTCGAGAAAGTTGCAGTTTTCTCTATCATTCCGTGAATGTAAGGCATTTCAGGCGAAATCAACTCAGCTTGCCCGTAAAATATTAATTATATACAAGTATAACCAGTTATGAACCCCAAAAAAGCATGCACGTTGTACTTACACATGTATTGCACAAAATCACATTGAGGTTTGCACCGCCTCTGCATCTTACAGAAGCCATGGAAACGATTTTTATTTTAATTTATAAGTAACAATGGTGGATGTGGTGCACACAAAGAAATATTTTGTAACGTATGTGGCATGGTGATTTTAAAGCTTTGCGTTTTTCCTTATTTAAGGAGACCTAGCAGATATAGTGACACTTTCCCTTACTTCAGATGCAACACACGTCCTATTCGAATGATCCTAACAATTGTGCAATAATTTTGTGTAAAGAATATGTGTTTTTTCGACATCAGCATTTTTAAACCCTATCAACCGGATTGTATAATGGATTTAGAAATTGTGCATCCCGAACGTTACATTTAAGGCGTACAAAATAAAACTTATCTGTCAATATAGGGTTAATTCACGTTTTTGAGGTCGGTAACATTCGCAAAGGCCCAATAAATATGTTAACGGCCGAGTGCGAAGCATGAGGGTTGTTTACGTAATTTGCGGGCCTCTGCGGATGTTAACGACCGAAAAATACGTGAATTGACGCTATTATTGCATAAAAACTATAAAATTCCAATGAATATTTACCCCAAAGCCATTGATATGTGCGAAAAATGAACCGAGTTGAGATAAGAAAATGTCCGCCAATGTTGTTTTGTTCTGATAAATCTTCCGAGAATTTTTTGTTATAACATATGCGTGACGTCGAAAAAACCTCATTTGTTGAAAGCGGCGTTAAAGTGACATTTCAGAATTTCTTGTCATAAATTTTACTTTTATTTTTATCTGAAAGAGCATATTTCCTTATGAAAATTCTGAAAATTTCAAGCCAAAATATTGCGCCGTTTACCAGAAATTTATATTTTTGTGTTAAAAATGAACAAATTGTTGTGGACAACAGTTCGGATTTATATGCAATTTATCGATTATGTCTCAACTTTAAATGCGTGTTTCTCGCTTATTGGCAACAACTTAAAAAAACTAATATTATTTATACTCATTAGAATAACCAATCTTGGCACCAAGACATACTTTAAAAAAATGAAAATGGAATGAAATGTCCCTTTAAAATCCCACACTATCAATCATGAAAATTGTTACTAAAAATAGTCCCAAATCGGCATTTTCAAAACGAGGCTCCCTAAATATGCGGAGACAAGAATGACGACGCACATGTATTAAATATACAGCGATAAAGAGCACGTGCATTCAACATTCAGGTCATTTTTCTAGTCGGTTGGGATCGATTTTTGGGAAAAATACAAGGAGTTTCCCGATAAGTAATACATCTGAGAAAATGGCTCAGTAATACGGAGTACGTGCAACAAACTGCATGAAAATTGACGCTAAAATAAGGAATTATTGCACAAATGCTTACCTGAAGCGAGGTTAAATTGGCCGTAGTCGTTACCATTTCGCTTTCTGGGACAATCTTTTGGAAAAAGTACCACGAGTTATCTGATATGTCATACATCCGATGAAAGAGCTTACCGAGGGGTACATGCAACAAACCTTTTGAAAATTGACGAAGAAATAAGGAAGTTATTGCAAAAAATCTTACCAGAATCGAGATTTTTTGTCCGTATTCGTTATCCATCCCATCATGCACAATCACCACCGTGATAATTGAGCCAACGTTTGACTCGAGAGAGTGTTTATTCGAGAGAGTGTATGTAAAGATATCTGACCTAGGCTAATCAACCCAGCACGCTTACACAGAGCATCTATCGGAGGGACTCGGGACTTATCCCACAGATAAAACGTATAGTCTGATCATAGCCAATGTTACAATGAATGAGGCTGGGGAAGTGGACTTGCGTAAAATTAAAAATATCTAAGTGCAGACGAAAGTGAATAGTTGTTATACCTGTATAGGCCTACTACAAGCAAAGGGTCAGAACTATGACGTACTAAATGGGTCAAAAGTCTATATAGAGCGTGCACGCATAAAATTTACGCGAGCAGTTGAAAATATATGCGTCGACGCGTAAATTTTACGCGAGCAGTGGTAAAAAATGTGAAACCGAGGCTGGCCAATGGGAGAGGCGGTTACAAACCTTTCCCTTTATACCATAAAATTGATGAATGAAACGAAGGATCTGATTGGTTAATAGATAAAATACGCGTCGACGCGTTTATTTACGCGAGCAGTTGAAAATTTACGCGTCGACGCATAAATTTTCAACTGCTCGCGTAAATTTTATGCGTCGACGCGTAAATATACGCGTCGACGCATAAAATTTACGCGTCGACGCGTATATTTTAAGCATGCACGCTCTAAATAGACTTTTGACCCATTTGGTACGCCATACAGAACAGTAACGTTTTTGCAGTGTTGGTGACGGAAGTTGCATGTTACCTGGTTAACATTAATTAAGTTATTTCATCTAAGACCCCCCCCCGCACACAACAGCCTCCGGAAGTCGTCCTTGGTGTCTTAAAACGCCGCTCAAACGTTTAGTATTTGTTATTTTTAGTAACAATACCCTCAATCCCAAAGCGTTTTGGTAACAATACTCTCGAACCCAATGCGTTTTAGTTAACGATACTCTCGAACCCAAAGCATGGCGTGCATACGAAATCAACAATGAAACTGGGAACGATTGACTGTAAATCCAATAAAATAACCATCTTACCGGCTATTAATTAACGAATACATTCAATTTCAGAGTTTTTGTTCCACTTTAAACTTCGCTTTGTCGCTGCATGTTGAATGCACGTGCTCTTTATCGCTGTATATTTAATACACGTGCGTCGTCATTGTTTTCTCAGCATATTTAGGGAGCCTCGTTTTGAAATGCCGATTTGGGACTATTTTTAGTAACAATTTTCATGTATACAATGTTGATTTCCCATAAACCCATTTTTGCATCCGGAAGTGTGTTCTGCGGGTACAGACTAAAACATAAGTGAAAGGACCTAATTGATTGATAGTGTGGAATTTTAACGCCTCTTTCAACAAATGAGGTTTTTCCGACGTCACGCATAACAAAAAATTCTCGGAAGATTTATCAGAACAAAACAACATTGGCGGACATTTTCTTATCTCACCTCGGTTCATTTTTCGCACATATCAATGACTTTGGGGTAAGTATTCATTGGAATTTTATAGTTTTTATGCAATAATAGCGTCAATTCACGTATTTTTCGGCCGTTAACATCCGCAGAGGCCCGCAAATTACGTAAACAACCCTCGTGCTTCGCACTCGGCCGTTAACATATTTCTTGGGCCTCTGCGAATGTTAACGACCTCAAAAACGTCAAATAACCCTATATTGACAGATAAGTTGTATTTTGTACGCCTTAAATGTAACGTTCGGGTTGCACAATTTCTAAATCCATTATACAATCCGATTTATAGGGTTTAAAAATGCTGATGTCGAAAAAACACATATTCTTTACACAAAATTATTGCACAATTGCTAGGATCATTCGAATAAGACGTGTGTTGCATCTGAAGTAACGGAAAGTGTCACTTTATCTGCTAGGCCTGCTTAAATAAGGAAAAACGCAAAGCTTTAAAATCACCATGCCACATACGTTACAAAATATTTCTTTGTGTGCACCACATCCACCATTGTTACTTGTAAATGAAAATAAAAATCGTTTCCATGGCTTCTGTAAGATGCAGAGGGTGCAAACCTCAATGTGATTTTGTGCAATACATGTGTAAGTACGAAGTGTATGCTTTTTTGGGGTCCATAATTGGTTATGCTTGTATATAATTCATATTTTACGGGCAAGCTGAGTTGATTTCGCCTGAAATGCCTTACATTCACGGAATGATAGAGAAAACTGCAACTTTCTCGAAGAAAACAGACATTGCTAGGGGTCAAGAAATCATTTGGGATGAGCCTCGGCCTAGTCTCATTCCCAAAGGAAAAACTTCATCGATTCAATTTTTCAATTTTCCTACCTTGGTGGTGTCCTGCCTCTGTTTTGCACCACAAACCGGCGTTATACACCACGCTTTCAGCGTTACGAAAACCACATCCCCCGGTAACGATTGGACACGGTGATTTCTATGCATTAGAATAAACAATCTTTGCTTCAAGACATACTTTTAACAAGAGTTGTCCGCAGACAACGTAGCTCGCCTATACGGGAGCTTGTCACAAAAACAGCTAATTTCTTAAAAGTAGGTCAAATGTCAAGGTCAAGGTCACAAGGTCAAGGGTCATGGTCCCAAACGACAGGTCTTGGCAGGAGGTATCAATGTGTGAAATATCAAGACTCTATCAATAATAGTGCATGAGATATAGGCCAGGTTAAAGTTTTTTAAAAGTAGGTCAAACTCCAAGGTCTAGGTCACTAGGTCAAAGTTCATGGTCCCAAATGAAAGGTCTTGTCGAGATGTAACTATGTATGAAATAAAAAGGTTGTATCTCTAATAGTGCCTGAGATATAGACCAGCCCCCGGTTTCTCGAAAAAACTTAAGTATATTCTCATGAGTTCATGCTCAACTTCTATTCAATACCAATCAACGTTGATTGGTATTCAATTGAAGTTCACGTGGATTTCGTGCGATTTGAGCATGATGCTCAGATTTGAGCATGAGAAGATACTTAAGTTTTTTCGAGAAACCGGGGCCTGGTTAAAGTTTTTCAAGTGAAGACGCGACACGACGCGATGGGACACCGACACTAGGGCTGTGACATTAGCTCCCCCGACATAAAGTCCCCACTCACTAAAAAATGAAACAAATGTGAAATGTCACTTTAATGTTCGCGATGAATGACCTGACAAAGTATCTCTAGCTATTAGCTAGATATGCTCTGCCAGGTCATTAAACAGGACCTATAACTATCAGTGAAATTTGTTTTTAAAAACTGTTTAATTGTACATATTTGACTTCAATTGATGAGGAAGGGACCCGATTTTCACTTCAACATAAGCAGTAATTTGAGATGACTAGATATTAAATATGCGTCATGCTTGTAAAGTCATTACCAAAGTGTATTAACAAGTCATTTATAGTGATTAAAAGCTAATTGAATAATAAGCTTTTCCAAATCACTTCAGCAATAGACAACACAAGCAAAAGAGAGAAATTTACCCTTCTATTGTCCTTTGAGAGTAGCAAGAAGGCAAGAAAAGAAACGTCTGACAGTTAACTTAGATCAAACACTGATGACATTAACATTTTAAATCTTGTACTTTCCATAACTTTATGATAAGAAAATAAGGATCTAGTAACAACTTCAACACAACAAATAAAATGAACAAGAGTTGTCCGCGGAAAACGTAGCTCGCCTATACAGGAGCTTGTCATAAAAACAGCTATTTTTTTAAAAGTAGGTCAATCTCCAAGGTCAAGGTCACAAGGTCAAAGGTCACAGTCCCAAATGCAAGGTCTTGGCAGGAGGTATCAATGTGTGAAATATCAAGGCTCTATCAATAATAGTGCATGAGATATAGGCCAGGTCAAAGTTTTTTAAAAGTAGATCAAACTCCAAGGTCAAGGTCACTAGGTCAAAAGTCACGGTCACAAATGAAAGGTTTTGTCGAGATGTATCCATGTATGAAATATCAAGGCTGTATCTCTAATAGTGCCTGAGATATAGACCAGGTTAAAGTTTTTCAAGTGAAGACGCGACGGGACGGGACGCCGACGCCGACACTAGGGCTGTGACATTAGCTCCCCGGACATAAAGTCCCGGCTCGCTAAAAAGTAAATAATTACACTTCATGTGTTCACACAGCAAAAAAAACTAAAGAGCTTACAAATGTTTTAACAGTTTTGAAATAACATACCATTGATCTTTTAATTATGCATTATGAGAAAGAAAATGTGTAGCATGTTCCACTCTTATTGTGAAATTGACTTGTGGTGAAAAAAAGAAAATAATTATTTAGAAAAGAAAATACAGAATCATGACACTCTCTTATCATATCTATATATCTATATATGTGACCAGTTACCCCAAGAGGGTAAAAAACGCAAACTTAATCATCGACATACAGTTATACACAAACATTCCTACAAGTTACCTTGTTAAATGACAATTTCTCCACAGATTTGAGTGCACCGTCTGTCTCATTCCATCCTCCAACAGCGTATAAACAATCATCCAGAACTGCCACGGCCGTGTACGATCTCTTCACGTTCATGTCACATAAACTGATCCATTCCTTAGTGACGGGATTAAAACTTTCAACAGCCGTCAGTTCCTCACTTAAGTCATTACATCCACCCACAATGTACATTAAACCTGAATCAATGGAAATATCAGAGCTCGAGCAGAAACAAAGTTAGTAAAGATTAAATATTATGACAGTTGAACGTAAAAAAGTCTGAAAAGGGCAAAAATTCTACTTAATGGTCAGAGTTATAAATCTTTGCAAAGAGGCTGATATTATGGTAACAGAAGCATATAGCATATAGGTTTCCGAGCAATAACAGTGATAGAGACAGAGATATGACAGTTGTAGCCTTGTAGGTAATTTTTTCAAACAAAGCAAATGTCGATGCCCAGGTGTCTGTTATAGCCTCCCTATTCAACAAACAGTTGTGTTAAAAATTGAATTATACCCTACCTTTATCAGCTGTGACTCCCATCCAACATTTCAGTTTTCTACAGTGTCCAACTATTGACCATTTTTGTGTTTCTGGATCATACTTTTCTATAGTGCTTCCAATCTCTGAGCCTATCCACCCACCAACAGCATACAGACAGTTGTCTATAGTACACACACCTAGTCCACATCTGGAAATAAACAATATTAATGGATTGATTTCAAATATTTTTTCTAAAGATACTTTACATCTAGATCTAAATGTTTAGTAAAATAATTTTAAACATTTACTATACTATGACTACAGCTAGAACTGTCAGTAAGCCAACAAATACCAACCACTAGCACCTTGTCAGTAAAAAAGTGCTGCATCTCAAATGGTTCTTCAGCTAAAGTACTGAAAAGGATTTTTAGATAAACAAAGTTCAACAGTGACCTCGGCCTTTGTGACCCAAAATTATAGGGCATCTCCGTAAGTGAAGGGCAACAATCCTACAAAATTTCATTGTCCTAGATCAGATGTATCTTCAGTTAGAGCATGGAAGTAAACAAGAGCTTCGCAGAGCGGCGCATATACGCCCGAGAGGGGCTTGTCAGTAAAATTGGAATTTTTTTCAATTCAAGGGCAGACAATTCAAACATGAAAAGCTATCAAAATTTTGTTTGCAAAACAAGACACCATACAGGAGAAAATGGGCATTTTTGAGAAAAAGGGCATTTTCCCTTAAATTCAAGGGCAGATAATTCAAGAACAAAAATCTAAATTCTAAATTCCGTAAGCGATGTGCACAACTAGACACCATGGAGATTCATTGTGGCAAGATTGATCAAATTCTGATCAAAACTGTAGGAGTTGCGCACACAAGAAAAAGGGCATTTTTTTAATTCAAGGGCAGATAATTCAAGAACTAAAAGAGTTATCTGAATTCCGTAAGTGAGGTGCACAACTAGACACCATGGAGATTCATTGGGGCAAGTTTGATCAAATTCCAATCAAAACTGTAGGAGGAGTTGCGCACACAAGAAATTGCTAACAGACAGACAGACGGACGGACGAACAGACGAACAGACGGACGAGCGGGGCCATAACATAATACGACTCTTCGGGCGTAAAAAAAGTCTTCAGATGGATGGAAGGCATAAAAATAGCAAATACTCTGAAACCTTAAGCACTTGGATTGATTGAAAATACAAATTGTTTACCTAGGAGATATAAGACCAGGTAGACTTTTCCACTCATATGTTTCAGGATCATAAGTTTCCACAGAATCTAAAATCAGCATATCATTCTCCCCACCCACAACACACACTTGTCCATTCACAGCTCCGGCACCTAGAGCACTTCTGTGGAACTGTAGACTTGGGCAGCTGTGCCATGTGTTGTAAAATGTATCATATTTCTCTACTGTATTTAGCGTCCTTGCATCACTCCATCGCCCACCTTTAGGTCGGGTAAATCCACCACAAATATATATAGACTTTCTTGCACACTGACGAGGTACGAGTAAATGATGTTTTATTGTTGTTGTTCTGAATTTCTTGTCAAACAAACCTGTCAGTTTCTTGTCTGTTCTAAAGTCACTGACAATCTTCTGTAGAGCAACTTGAATACTGATGTCGTTCTCCCCGACATATGTGACATACTTGTCCATCTGTGTTTCAGGGATTATGGGAAATCTTATTGGACTCATCACATCAAAAATATGCTTCCTTCTCTCCTGTACTGCGTGTAGAATCCAGTTCATCGCAGCTGTAATATTACATGTCATTCTTAACCCAATATCATACAAGTTTCAACTCTAAAAGAAAATCATAACAAAACAACAATGGTAGTATAAAAAGAAGAAAAGCTGAAATGGGACACACTTTACAAAGCAGCGAAGTATGTTTAAACAAGAGGACCAAGATGGTCCTATATCGCTCACCTTAGAGCGCCCCGAGACATACTTTTTAACAAACCTTTTAAATCTCCAAGGATTTTGAAAAGGAGTCATATGACAATGGTACACACTTACTTTCAAAGCACAATTTGGGAAAAGATTGTCAAAGATTTTTCACTATATCTGTATTTAAAATCAGAAAATCCACAACATATTGCTGAATTTCCATTGCACATAGACAAATTGAAGCATTAATCTTGGAAAGAGGTCATTGGGCTATAATATTTAGAAACCATAGAAAGTTTGGAAATTCTAAGACAATTTTAAACCTATTCCCGCTTTTTCAAATCTAGAATACCTCATGGTAGAGCTTATTTTCAAAGCGAAATGATAACTTGAACTAATCTGTTTAACAAGACAATATGACACACACAACTTATATGCACTTTTTTCTGTACAAAATGCAAGAGCCTAAAGCATAGGAATAATTCTAAAAGTTCTTAAACAAGGCAAAAAAATTATCTTCAGGCCTTAACAACTTGAAAAGATTGTCAAACATTGCCCTCTATCATTTATATGGAACCCACAACAAAGGGGCAATATTCATTGAACAGTAAGGATTTGTTTATGGTTAAACCTTTTCCAAACAACATAACATAAGAGCAGACATAATTAAAAGCTGCTGTAGATGATAAAGGTGTTGATAAAGACTGCATTCATGTATGAAAATGCAGAGAAAATGATGAGGCAAAATGAGACAACACAGGCTATCAAGTTATCAACATTTTTTTCTTTTAGTTTTACCATATCATTTACAAGCCTTTTCTGTCCGTGAGGCAAACCTGTGTATGGTAGAGAAAGGGCATAATGCTTTCCCATACAGAAAGGTAAAGAAAGGAAATAGACTGTTCCAATTTGAAAGTTCAGAATACAAAATTGACAGCGGTACAAATAGGATTTGTTTACAATAAACTAGCATATAAAATATTGAATAAAATAAAATAAAATATTGAGGTAAAAGGAGAATCAGCTCTTTCTTCATTTGACTCATTAATTTCCAAAGCCTTTTCTAATAGGGACTTCAAAACAAGGTCTTTCCAGGAAAGGGTTAAAGTATTTAGTTGATCCCTAGATCAAGTAAACAAACATTAGTGCCTCAGGAATATTGGTAAAAGAGGGTAATGGCTTTCAGAATCATAAAATATCTTTTTAATATTTTAACACCCAATGTTGAGGGTATTCATTTGAATTCTTAAATCAAGACTATTCAAATGAGTACCCATAACAAAGCGTTTAGATTTTAAACATCAAATATAGAATGATTTACCTCCTTTTATCTGTAGCTCCATGCATTCTTTATCAGATATTATGATCTGCATAATCTGATTATAGGGATATGATATCGTCGGTGGGGAGTCAAAACCTCCTAACTCCAGCTTATTCAAGCTGTAGTTACGAGGATTTGACTCCCCACCAACGATATGTGATAAAATCTACCTGGTCAAAACAATTCCTCACTTGACAATTCCAGAACCCATAACATAGGGCTTCTTTCCTTGCAAAGTGATGATTTTTAGTATTCTGTTAGAGGTTTATGAGATGTAAAGTCATGCAAAATTTCAAGACTCTAGGCCAAATAGTCTTTGAGAAAACTGTGTTTCAGTGTGAAACCTTAAACCCCACAACATAGAGCCAATTTTTCTATAAGCACAATTATTTGAAGTATTTTGGTAGAGGGCATTGAGACAATACTACATACAAAATTTCAAGACTCTAGACCTTATAGTTTGGGAGGAGAAGATTTTTTAGTAATTGCGGACAGACGACGGACGGATGGACAGACCACGGACGACGGACGGTGAGCGATCACAATAGCTCACCCTCAGCACTTCGTGCTAAAGTGAGCTAAAAACATATATGCCCCCACAAGTGCCAACCTTTCACAATTGAAGCAGTCCAATGGTAGCATTTTATCAAGTATGAAAATACCCAAAGGGCAATAACTCCATACAACATAATCGGCAGAGTTACATTTCTTGTGCACTGGCCTTCTCCTTATCCACCAATGAAGTTTCATGAATCTACCTTGCATACCTTTTGAGTTATGCTCGGAGATAATACTCCATACAAAAATTAAATATGAAAATAAACAAAGGTCATCTCACTCATCTACTTAAAGTACTGTGAATAATCAGGGTGAAAATGGAAGAGAAGGTCCACCAATGCGATTTCTTTCCAATGTGTTGATAGATACATGTATAGTGTTAAAAAACATGCCAGATGAATTAATTAAAAGAGACCTTAGTTACAGAAATTAAGTAACTGTGTACATCAAATATGTTTCAAAAGTTGACAGAGTTTGTGATATAAACCTATTACATTTCAATAAACAGATTAATGAACAGAAATTATTTTCCTTGTACAACAAGTACCAATACAAAAACTCAAAAACGATTTTGTGGAGGTTTAAAAATTATTGTTTGATAATGGTTTAAAATATTCCCATATGTTGACGCCTTTTGACACCCCTCAAGATAAAGGCTTTGGAAATATTTGTAGAAACTGAAGAAATTGCTACAAGTGACAAGCAATTTCTTCATTTCAAACAATGTTGCTACCCATTACATCTGGTAATACAATAAGTCTTACCTTTGAACACCTGGTATTCATTTTCTACATGAAGACATTCACTGTTGAGAAAATGGATAAGGGTTTCCTTGGAAACATTTAGAAACTCGTCTTCAACACACACTTTCAGGAAATGTTTGAATATGTAAGTCTCTGCTTCCCTTTTCAGTATGTTGCACGAAATGGCTTCAGCAAATAAGTAGATACCTGCAAATTGATAAGAATGTGTTTGGGAAACAACAGTGACCCTTAATTCAATTTGTGCTGGTTCCTGAAACAAGAGTTGTCCGCGGACAACGTAGCTCGCCTATATGGGAGCTTGTCACAACAAGAATTGTCCGCGGACAATAAAGCTCGCCAAAACGAGAGCTTGTCACAAAGAAAAGTCATTTCCTAGGTCAAGGTAAAAAGGTCATGGCCCAAAATGAAATTTTGTAAAAGTAGGTCAAGCTCCATGGTCAAGGTCACAAGGTCACAGGTCATGGTCAAATGTGAACTGTGTTGGAATGAGGTGTCCGTGTGTGAAATATCAAGGCTGTAGGTGTAAAAGGACATGAAATATAGGCCAAGTTAAAGTTTTTTGAAAGTAGGTCAAACTCCAAGGTCAAGGTACAAGGTCACCGTCAAATGTGAACCATGTTGGTAGGTGTCCATGTGTGAAATATCAAGGCTGTAGGTACAAAAGGACATGAGATATAGGCCAGGTGAAAGTTTTTTAAAGTAGGTCAAACTCCAAGGTCAAGGTCACCAGGTCCAAGGTCATGGTCAAATGTGAAAAGTGTTGGTAGGAGGTGTCATTGTGTGAAATATAAAGGCTGTAGGTGTAAAAGGACATGAGATAAAGGCCAGGTTAAAGTTTTTTAAAAGTAGGTCAAACTTCAAGGTCAAGGTCACCAGGTCCAAGGTCATGGTCAAATATGAAAGGTCTTGGTGGGAGGTGTCCATATGTGAAATATGAAGGCTGTAAGTGTAAAAGGACATGAGCTATAGGCAAGGTTAAAGTATTTTAAAAGTAGGTCAAACTCCAAGGTCAAGGTCACAAGGTCCATGGTCATGGTCAAATGTGAATCATGTTGGTAGGAGGTGTCCATGTGTGAAATATCAAGGCTGTAGGTGTAAAAGGACATGAAATATAGGCCAGGTTAAAGTTTTTTAAAAGTAGGTCAAACTCCAAGGTCAAGGTCACAAGGTCCAAGGTCATGGTCAAATGTGAATGGTGTTGGTAGGAGGTGTCCATGTGTGAAATATCAAGGCTGTAGGTGTAAAAAGACATGAGATATAGACCAGGTTAAAGTTTTTTAAAAGTAGGTCAAACTCCAAGGTCAAGGTCATGAGGTCAAAGGTCATGGTCAAATGTGAATGTTGTTGTTAGGAGGTGTCCATATGTGAAATATCAAGGCTGTATGTGCAATAGGGTATAAAATATAGGCCAGGTTAAAGTTTTTTTTTAAGGCCAGGTTAAAGTTTTTAAAAGTAGGTCAAACTCCAAGGTCAAGGTCACAAGGTCAAAGGTCATGGTCTCAAATGAAAGGTCTTGGTGAGAGGTATCCACATGTGAGATATGAAGGCTGTAGGTGTAATATGGTATGAGATATAGGCCAGGTTAAAGTTTTTTAAAACGGTCAAAAAGTGGGTCAAACTCCAAGGTCAAGGTCACAAGGTCAAAGGTCATGGTCTCAAATTAAAGGTCTTGGTTAGAGGTACCCACAGGTGAAATATGAAGGCTGTATCTCTAACAGGGCATGAGATATGGGCCAGGTTAAAGTTTTTGCGGACGCTGACGCTGATGCCGACGCCGACATCCGGGAGTATGACAATAGCTCTTCTGAGACTATTGTCCCGGGCGAGCTAAAAACAGCTAATTTTTTAAAAGTAGGTCAAACTCCAAGGTCAAGATCACAAGGTCAAATGTCATGGTCCCAAATGCAAGGTCTTGGCAGGAGGTATCCATGTGTGAAATATCAAGGCTCTATCAATAATAGTGCATGAGATATAGGCCAGGTTAAAGTTTTTTAAAAGTAGGTCAACGCGACGCCGACGCCGACACTAGGGCTGTGACATTAGCTCCCCGGACATAAAGTCCCGGCTCGCTAAAAAGGGCTGATATGGCAACAAGGATATAGATCAGTCTGTGCATAAATACAGTACAATTGAGATTCATGTTGTTGTTTTTTTTAAACAGCTTCCTTTAGCATCTGGAAGAGATGATCATGGATCCTGATTAGACTACACTTAAGACACTGGCTGATCTGGATTCATGGTGGTCTCAAAAGACATTCAAGATCCCTGTTCATATTCTTTTGTTTGATCTAGATTTCTTTTTACCTTGACTTTAATTTCATAACTGAAGACAAAGCAGGAGAAGCAACAAGCCTACATTATACAGTGGTTGAGAACCCTTTCACTTTAATATAAAGAAGTGTAATTCTGTCAAGTGAAATATTACATTCATCGCAGTACCTCATCCAGTAATACGAGGTACAGTCGGAAAGTTCCCAGACTAGTCCTTTTTTGTCAATATTTGACGTCAGAATACGATAAATTTTGGCATGGGTGTACGTTGACTCTTATTGGACTTATCTGCACAACTTTTAAGCATATATGCTCAGTTTTTCTACATGAAACGATCATTGGATTTGCTTTGAGAACGACGTACGGAGCAGTTTGAAAAAATCCCGTCGCGAAATTTTAGGATCCCAGAAAAATCTTAAAAAATGGCCACAAATTGACACCATATAACCACGGAAGTTTGCGTAACTTTACATCAACATTACTATAAGACAATGTTAAATTTTCAGCGAGATCAGTAAAAAGTCGCAGTTTTTTCAAGTATTTAAGATGGAAATGGAAGCACCAACAAACGGCACATCTACGACGTCATGTGAACGTATGGAGCAGCGGACAGCGATTAAGATTTTTATAAGTGCTGGTATGACTCCTACGGCAACGCTGGATTTCATGAATCCGAAACAAACAATTTTCCAACCCCCCAAAAAGGCAAAAAAAGCAAAATGTGCCAAGAACATAATGTTCTCGTTCTTCTGTGTCAACAAAAGAATGCTTCCGCAGCACTCAGTACGAAACCATCTGAGAGTGAACAGGATGTAGCGGCCTAGCATCAGAAGGCAAGTTTATGTCAATATTCCGCTCTGCATTTTATAAGGCATTGAAATGGATACAATTATTTTATTCTATCGTCTAGATTATGATACAAAAAAACAAGAGGCCCAGGAGGGCCTGAATCGCTCCACTGGTTAAAGTGGAAGAATTATCCCATGATTTCTTGTAAGCCTTACACAGCAGCAGCCAAATTTTGATATTTGTGAATAAATTTTGAAGAAAGACTCAAAGGACATTCTTGCAAAGTCTGGTTCAAATTGGTCTTATGGTTGATTCTTAAAGAATTTTCTTATGATTTCTCTAAGTCTGATATAAGCCCCTTTCTCCCTACCACGGCCACATTTTTTGACAAATATAAAAATTTGTGAACAAATTTTAAAAAGAACGACTAAAGGCACATTCCTGCAAAGTTTGATTCAATTGGGCACACTGGTTGATTTTTTAAGAATTTTCTTATGATTTCTTTAAGTCTGATAAGCCCCTTTCTCCCTGCCACGGCCACATTTTTTGACAAATGTAAAAAATTGTGAATAAATTTTGAAAAGAGAGACTCAAAGAACATTCCTGCAAAGTCTGGTTCAAATTGGCCCTATCGTTGATTTTTAAAGAATTTTCTTATGATTTCTTTAAGTCTGATAAGCCCCTTTCTCCCTGCCACGGCCACATTTTTTGACAAATGTAAAATTGTGAACAAATTTTGAAAAGAATGACTCAAGGCACATTCCTGCCAGGTTTGGTTCAAATTGGCCCAATGGTTGATTTTTAAAGAATTTTCTTATGATTTCTTTAAGTCTGATAAGCCCCTTTCTCCCTGTCACAGCCACATTTTTTGACAAATGTAAAAATTTGTGAACAAATTTTGAAAAGAATGACTCAAGGCACATTCCTGCCAGGTTTGGTTCAAATTGGCCCAATGGTTGATTTTTAAAGAATTTTCTTATGATTTCTCTAAGTCTGATAAGCCCCGCCCTGCCACGCCCACATTTTTTGACGAATCAAAAATTCGCGAACAAGTTTTGAAAAGGGTCACCAAAGGAACATTCCTGACAAGTTTGGTCAAAATTGGCCCACTGGTGAAGAGGAAGAGGAGAAGATTTTTAAAGAAAAAGTTAACGGACGGACGCACGCACGCACGACGGACACAACGCCATGACAATAGCCCGCTGGCCTTTGGCCAGTGGAGCTAAAAACACATTTTATCATTTAAAACTAGGGATGGTAACGAGTACCAATTTTACTAATCGAGTACTCGATCACCCTTCCGATCGAGTACTCGAGTACTCGGATAGAAACGTCGTCTTTTGTTTAGGCTATAGTAGGCTATGATCAGTGTTTTCTAACATGTTCATAACCGATATATGCAGCATATCTTCGGTATAAATATATCTTAAGATGACTTTTGATCAGTACTTAATTTGAGAAAAATGGACGGTTGTTAGATATGTGATTAGAATTACAGAAAGTGTCAGAATCTTTCCATTAAACTCATGAAAAATAAAAAAAAATCCTAGTAGCAAAGCGTTCGTAATATTTACACATGTTGTGAGATATACACAAGTCACTATAGACTTAAAGGGAGGCATTGTAAGACTTTCTTGAATTTATTTGCGTGTAATCGGGAATGAGATGCTTCTTCTTTGAGAAACAAATGGCAATAGAATGAAATCTTAACAATAATCCAATAATCGGCTGATCGAATATTGCATTAACCAATCAACTCTAAGGTAAATCTTACGGACGTCAAATTAAAATGCATCGCCCGAAATCGGAGCAAAGGGCGGCGAAGTTTCGATCATTTATGACAATGTTTGACAGCGAGAACAATGGCTGTTGGCACTTGATTGCAAATTAGGACAATATCGAGGGATTAGATAATCGGCTGACGACTAGGTGTTACATATTCTACCCTTTGCACGGTACAGTGTTGGAAAAGAGCGATCAATATTTTCAACAACTTGAGTTTGGAAACGAATTTTCATTTTTCTGCCGATATTTTTTTTCTTTCCGATTACTCGATTACTGATATTGGTAATCGATACTCGGACGTTCGATATAGTACTCGATTAATCGAGTACACGTTCCCATCCCTATTTAAAACGCTTGTAAAAAAAGAGGTATGTAAGAACATGCAAGAAGCGCCCAAGCTGCGAGATTGAAAACTTGATATTTAATGAGCAACCTGCCCCCCCACCCCCCACCCCCGCGCACAGAAGATACTATAATGACAATTTATTTCTTGGGGTTTGAGAACTTTTAACACGCACCATATAGCCCAGAAGTTGCCCCAATGAACTTCGCAATATTCCCGCGATTGAAATCTTAGCTCCGATAAAAATAGTTCATGTATGAAGAAGAAATTGAAATACACCATCTGATCTGCTGTCAAGTGAAACCCAAAGGACTGGTATAAGTTAGTGTTCTACAGTTGGGTTGAGAGACATGATAAATATTTAGTTTCAGCGTGCAAAACTCCGAGAAACACTGAATCGGAGTAAGGACGTCGTTTAAACGTCGATTTTTGAGCATTTTTTACGTCAAAGTGCTCCGTACAGCATTAGGTGCTATTGTTTAAGATATGAAAACTTAATTGTTTTTTAGGAAACACTATTGCAATTATAGATCTACGTGAAGAAAAATGTTTAAACAAGAGCTGTCACTGTAAGATGACAATGCCCCCGACACCGCTTTGATTTTAAATTATGGCCAATCTATGTTCAAGGTCAAGGTCATCCAGGGGTCAAGGTCACCAAAGTATGTGCCTACAGAAAGGTAATGTACCAAGGAATGTTGTGGTAAAGTATGAAGCGAATATGTTAAGTAATAAGGAAGTTATGGCCAATGTTAAAGTTTTTGGACGGAATGACGGACGGACAGACGGACAGACAGACGGACAGACTGACAGACAGACGGATGGACGGACAAGTCAAATTTATGATGCCTCCCTATCGGGGGCATAAAAATATTTTGATATGTGTTTAAGAGCTATTTGTGGGAAAATATTACAACCACAATACAAGTCCGGGAACTTTCCGACTATACCTCGTACAAAGTTATACCTGTGCAGTTTTCAGGCTGTAGTCTATCTTTAAGGAATGTAGAGCATGCTGTCACAACTTCAGAGATGGAGAACATGTCTGCCGCTGTCAACAAATCTTCACAATTACTGTCCGTTACTTCTACCTCACCTGTGTGTATATATGAGTGAAATTAGCAACAGGTTCTATGTTTTAACCCTTTCCCAAACAAGACTTGGGGCCCGTTTTACTAACAAACTTACGAACATTTTTAAAACAACAACACATCTGATTGGCCGAATAATTACTGTTATTATTTCTCGTTCAATCAGATGTGTTGTTACAAGGTTTTTGCAAAAATCTATGTTAGTAAAACGCGGCCCTGGTTTTGATGTCTGATAGAAAACGTTTGAGAAAACATTGAAACAAAAGAAGAAACTGCTTACAACCTTTTGTCTCAATATTTTCTGTGCCATATTTTACACAAATCCTATCTTTAATAACATCCATCTTGTCATTTGTGGCAGTTTTCGAAGTGGACCACCATAAAACTTTGCCGTTTGGGAAAGGGTTAATGATAGAAAACATACATTATTAAATAACATAACATGGAGTAAATGTATGTTTAAATATATGTGGCGTGTCTCTATTAAAGGGACCTTATGGAAAGTGTGTAAAGTATCGACCCTTGCCAGTCTGTGCTGATTGACACTAGGATTAAAACTTATCACTCTCATGTTATTTTGTGAATCTAGAATGTTTTTGCCTATCTTATTATGTTAACATTTTCAAAATACAAAAACTGGTTGACATCTTGCGTGTTGGTAAATTTCTTGGAATTTGATCTCATGGACTTCACATAAGCTCCTTCTATGCTCTGTTTTGGAAAGCATCATGAAATTGAAAATCAATTAACTCAAACAATTAAAAATGTTTAATCAGAAGTTCTAAAAACCTCCTATGCATATACATGTACTGTAAAACTCTTTATTTTCGCGAGCTTAACATTTCGCGATTTTGCTGTCTTGGATACATTCGCGAGTTTCTAAATTTGCGAGTTGTGTGTTTCCGTCATTTTCCGGAAATCTTCGTTTCGTTAATTTCCGTACAAGTCCGTTTAAATTCGATAAATACATGAGCGATGTTTGTGTGAAATATGTTTCACACCTCTATTAAATCTAAACCTGTCTTAGCACCTCTGTTCAATTAAAACCTGTTGAAAGGATAATACAGGTATTGAAAACTAATGGTCCTATATAAAAATCAGCTTTCAAAGTATAAAACGTCCTAACTCCTTCATGTTTCTGTAAGACCTACCTTGTTTACTTATATGCGAAAAGCAACGCTTTTTAACATTTTTTATTGTGACAAAGTCAAAAGAACTCTGATATATAGGTTTAATGGGTATACATTAAATATGAGCAATCATGATAATAACCGATTTTGATGTACTAGCAACAACATAAACATGTATGATTTCGGAGGGTTCCGATATTCGGCTTACCATCGGTAATCTCCGGTACTCTGCAGACTGTTATGTTCACGAGAATAATGAATTCGCGGGATGACCTATTCGCGAAAATTAGCGAAAATATTGTCCTCTTGAATTAATAGACGTTTACAGTATCTGGATTCCGGCATACATACTCTTGCTTGTACTCTTACCTGTAATCACTGAAAAACCGGTGGGGGAGAGAATTTCAAATACATGTAAAAGCCATTAATAATGCTGTTTTTAATTAGTTTTCAAACTTCTTTAATTCAAGTATCCCACATAATTGACTTTTAGAGAAATTTTGGACCAACATGCAGACTGACGGACAAGCTTGTAACAAGTGACCACAAAATCTCAACTTGAGAACTTTGTGCTCACATGAGCCAAAATACAAACGGTTAGACCTACCTGAATACAGAAAATCTAGTAAAATAGAAAAAGTTTCTGATGACACACCACCAATCTCTACGACTTGTTTATCATGTTCACACATATTGCTGATAAACATTGCATGAAAATAAGGACTCCCTGCCATCAGGACAATCTGTAACACAAATCAACATTGCTGAGCTAAACATAACCGCGGATAATGGGTTTTCAAAATCAAATATTTCATTAAGTGTTCATCAAACCCTATGTCGTCTTATCAAGACGATTCAAATGAGTACCCATAGCATAGGGTTTGGATTTGAAATAACAAAGTTAGAATAGCTAGGTTCACCCCTCATATCTCTTGCTCTGACTTGTTCAAAGCTGAAATAAAGAACTGATTTTTGTTGTTTGGGCCTTATTTAAGGTTGCAATTATACAAATTCTCTTTTTGAAGGAAATGTTCTTCAAAAATGTTTATTCTTTTTATATTTTAATTCAAAAATGGCATTTCCGCAGATTTTAAAAAATGCAATACATGTATCGCTTTATGTGCACCATTCCCAAAATATCAGCCAGGTTACAGCACAAAAACCATAAAGATTTGAATGAAAAGTTCTGTTTTAGTAAAACTATCTCACAGATCATAAAACAAAATCATTGTTGTATACTATATGATAAATGAAATATTTGATCTGTGGCCTTGTATTTTGTTTTTTTGTAGATATGAATGTCAATGTGTTACATATTTGTCCAATAGATCCTGCATTACACCCATATTGGTCATCTTGTTGAGACTTTGCTCTTGTTTAATCATATAGGATTGAATACTGTTCAAATTTATTGTGATGATTGGTGCATAAAGGTACAACTGGCAACCCTCATAAGGTATGGATAATGCAAACAACATAAGAAAAATAATTGTCCTTCATTGTATACTCTAATTTACATATCTAGAAAGAAATAATCATGCATGTCTGAATCATTCTCATCAAGGAAATGCGTTCCCAAGGAAACAGTTAGGTTTAGAAAAATACATTTAAAAACACTGTACTTATTGTTTACCTTGTGACAACTAAACTGTTTATTTTCAACTTGAAGCTTTACATCACAAAAGGCACTTTCAAAACGCAGCTCATAGATTGTTTTGAAGAAAGACTGCGGGTATTCTTTGGATATATATCTGAAATAAATCATACATCAGAATTATTTCATTTGCATCTTCTTTCAGACAGTGACAGGTATCTTTAGGGACATAAGAAAACTAGAATCTATCACTAAACTTAAAGGTAATGAAATCCGCCAGCCAATTTATTTGTCCGTGTTTCTAGAAGACAAGCGTTTTTTTTATAAGTCAAAGGGTAATAACTGACAAAATAAGCAAGGTAGAATTATGCTCCTTGTACACTGCACTTCTCCTTAGTGAGATCTATCTATCCATGAAGGTTCACGATCATAGCAACTTCACTTTCAGAGTTATGCTCTGGACAAGTATTTTGTACACGGACAGACAGACAGACAGATTGACACCCAGACAGATGAGACAGACAGATGGTCAGTCGGGCTGATTCCAGTATACAGGGATGTCATTTTTTACTGATTGCCGATCAAAACCATCATTTAAAATCACAAAAAAAAATGTTTGTTTTTTTGGGGAGCTACAATGTTAACATCAGGTACGCCGCCAAAATAAGAAAGAAGCATCTGTTTATTTCCAAATGAATTCTATTGCTCCAAAACATAATGACATCCCTCAGTATACCAGGGTGGGGGTTCGATTACTGACACCTGTAATCGATTATTAATCAATTACATTGGTTAAAACATGTAATTGATTAATAATTGATTACTCTAATTTTTCACTTGTAATTGATTACAATCAATTACTTTTCACTACAGTAATCGTGATTACAGGATGATTACATTCGATTACTTGCTTAAAGAGACATTTCATTCCAATTTCAATTTTTTAAAGTATGTCTTGATGCCAAGATTGGATATTCTAATGAGTATAAATACTATTAGTTTTTTTAAGTTGTTGCCAATAAGCGAGAAACACGCATTTAAAGTTGAGACATAATCGATAAATTGCATATAAATCCGAACTGTTGTCCACAACAATTCGTTCAATTTTAACACAAAAATATAAATTTCTCGTAAACGGCGCAATATTTTGGCTTGAAATTTTAAGAATTTCCATAAGGAAATGTGCTCTTTCAGACAAAAATAAAAGTAAAATTTATGACAAATAATTCTGAAATGTCACTTTAACCTTTTCCAAACATGGCCTGGTTTCGACATCTTGGACAGAAAAACATTTAGACAAAGAAGAAAAATTGTGCAACACTAGAAAAACGAACCCCCCTATTTGCATATAATCCGAACCCCCCTCATAGAAATCCTGGATACGCCACTGATCATCAATATTTTTCAACCCTTTTCCGGATAATAAAATCTTAGAAGGTCTAAATCAAATCAAATCACCTATCATTAGCAGTACAAAATTTGGAGTTTTTGAATATGTTTTGCAGACTAATTGCAACTATAAGAGAATAACAAGTTTTTACTTTTGTCTTATTATTTTAACATGGTGTATTTCAATTGATAAACACCATTATTTCTGAAACCAATGTGAGATATTTCCTAAGATTTCTAGTTCTATGAAAATATTTTTTTTTTTTTTTTGCATTTCAACTTGATTCATATTTTTTCTGCAAGTAATCAAAAGTAATCAAAAATGTAATCGATGATTACACCAATTTTGAGACCTGTAATTGATTAAATTATGATTACATGTAATCGAAAAATGCCTTCGATTACTGATTACTATTGATTACTTGAATAACTGTAATTGATTACAATCAATTACGATTACTGGTTATGATTACCCCAACCCTGGAGTATACCCCCTAAAACATTGGAGGCTATTTTTCTATCTTTCCCAAATTTCAAACAGTAACTATTCCAATTTTAAAGCTGCTGCAGACAACATAATGGATGTGAGTAAAAAAAGGATTTGTATACAATTATGAATATAGGACAATTACAGAAAAATATTGCATGACAAAAGGAGAAGTTGCTGTTATACTCATTTTTCTTTTCACTCACTGTTTTTCAAAGTTTTTTCTAAATAGGGATATGAGGATTATGTTTGGGAAAGGGTTGTCCTATAGGCTTATATGTAAAAGTTCAGTAGTATACCACCTTGATGACACCTCTGGGTCACTGGTTTTGAAGTCTGCACCACCCTCCGCCATTTCAAATCAAAACCATTCACTTTAGGCTGTAAAAGACAGAGTCAAAAGAATGTCAGAACTTGCAAATTCATAAGTAATCACTGTCAGACGATACAGAACAATAGCAAAACAAAAAAGAAAATAATTGAGCAACTGGTTCGTATAATTAGCAAGAGGACTTAAAGGAGTTTTACTATTTGAAAGATATTCACAAAAGATACTTTTCTTTTTAAAATGATGCCATAGCTTGATGACAGTGGTGCTAAAACTGAATAAAAACAAACCAAGGCGGAAGAGCGTTTCAGTGAATTATTACAATCGGATGACTCGGACCATATGAAAAGTAAGGTAAAAATCCGAGTTTCCGAATGAAAAATGAATCTTTAGTGAAAAGGGAGAAAAATATTATTAGACTGGAAATTAAAAAATGTTAGTCTGGATACAGACAGATACGTCTCCACAAGATTGACAATCTAGCATGCCTAGATAGAGAGGAAGTGCGATATTCTAAACATTAGCAAATAATTCTTAAAAATATAGACGGGGGAGAGAAAGCACGAACAAAACATAAACTAAGCTTCTGGAAAAATGCTTCAACAATAGACCGTCAAGAATAGGCCAAATTACCGGATGTTGAAGCGAAGAAGGCAAAATTTCCTTTGAAAAATTCTTCATTTAACAAACTACATGACAAAATCAATGTGTTTACATCTATATGGCTTCAAATATGCTGGATTCTAGAAAGTGGATTTACTTCATAAAGTCATGAAAAATTGACAAAAATATCGAAAATTCTAGATCCTATTGGGGTAAAATCCGATTTTAAAGTAGGCCTAGGCCTACGGACGGGCAGGTAGGCATGCATAGACAACATTGGTTTTCATTATAATTTGGTTTTCATTAAAATTTGTAGGAACTGAACCGGAATTTTGTTGCTATTGGGCTAATTCTCTAGGAAAACTGTGTGTACTTTAACCTTTCAAGTTTGTTTTGACCTACTAGCTTTAACAAAATGATATGTTCGCATGGAAACATTGGAAGCCCTAAAATAACATGAGCATAAACATAAGCGAAACTATCAATCCTCTCCCGCATACACGAGGCTGTAAAGAGTGAGAACTCTTGAATATCCCCTGTTCTGTTTAGAATTATATTTAATCTCTGTTTGTTGCTAAATAAAGATTGTTTGCCTAGAAGCGAAACATCGGTTTAGCTAATCAACAACGAACAAAGTGTTCGTAATTTTCAGGTTAGTAATTTTGATGAGCTAAAACTGTATCATCTATGCATATAGTCCAATTTTGTGGCCACATCATCCTCCCCCTCCCCCTCCCCCTCCCCCTCCCCCTCCCCCAAATTTATTATCAATCATTGTTCTAGGATTATGAATCATAATAAGAATATGTCAAAAACATCCCTATCTACGACGGTCCAAATTGCAGGTTAATTTTAGGCGACGAAGCGCATTTTAACCATTTCCCAAACATTACCTGATTTTGACAGCCCCGGTAAAAGCCCATACGCAGCTGAATGGTATTTGTCCGGTTTCGGATAATAAGCAATTAGCATTGTTCGCCCGGTACCGGACAAATAATTCTTTGCTACATATAGGCTTTTCGTCCAGTAAACTGCCCATATACTAGGGGATATAAACGAATTCTGAGCCTCTGGTATTCCTTTCATTCGGGTAACATTTTATGCATTAACCAATTACCACACAATTACTCTTTTTGACTCCCCACAAAATAATGGCCATGGAAAATATCGTGGAAAATGAAGAAATTGCTTGTGAGAAGCAATTTCTTCATTCCCCACAATGATTTCCATCGAAAGAGACCCCAATTTTAAATCAAAGTGCTGTCAGCACTGTATATTGGGCATCACTGAGAAATTGATATTGTGACAAAAGGACAATATGCTGATTTGTAAAATTGCCCCATTCTCTATTTGATGTTTTTTAAGCATTTTCTATGAAGCGAGTAAAATTAAGGCGTCATTGTTTGGAAAATGGTTAATTAATGTGTAGGCAAACGTGCATAGGTGATAAAAAACTTGAATGTACACTCTCGAGGTGAATCCAAAATGTGAGGCTGTTTGGGAAAAGGGAAAATGTTACACCTGACCGGAATTTACATTAAGTAGGCTACCACTCCACATAAAAATCAGCCATTTCCTGCATTTTGACGGTACATGGTATTTAAGAAATATATCAATTTTCATCAGAAATTGAAGCTTATGCTATTTTATGACGATTACAAATGTTTTTTGTTACTTTATTTGCTTTTCATAAAATTTCTGAATATTTTAAAATTCAGAAAATAATTTCGTTTTCCTGTATGGCCAATGCAATCTATGCCATTTTTAAACACTAATTTTGCTTTGAAGTGGATTACAAATATATAAATGAATATTTCTATTTG
This sequence comes from Fragum sueziense, assembly GCA_963680895.1. Classification (NCBI taxonomy): domain Eukaryota; kingdom Metazoa; phylum Mollusca; class Bivalvia; order Cardiida; family Cardiidae; genus Fragum; species Fragum sueziense. The sequence goes on along the minus strand of OY804594.1, from coordinate 36,866,407 downwards.
ATGCATAATAAATTCAAGTTTATTGTAACTTAATTGAAATAGTCTGAATGTGTATTTCTTCGGAGATATGCGCCTTTGAAGTATCATATTTTTCCCTAATAACAAAGGATTCTGTGCTAAAAATAGATTCAAGATTACCTTAGATTATCTCCCTTTATTAATGGCCAGTAAAAAAAAGATCAACCTCTAGGAATAATAGCTTTTTATACAGAACAAATCATCAATATTTAGAATACTTTAGCATACATCACATACAAAAAATTTTGTTCTGGTTTTTTCATGACTGATTATGAATGTTGATGTATGTTGATGTTTCCATGAACATTTTCAGGAAAAAAATATCAAATTTTATATAAATTCAAAACATCTATGGCCAGATTCTGCAAATAAGACAATGTCTCTGTACTACCACAGATCCATAACCCATGCCCACACATAAACGCTTTTTGACTCCCCTTAGGAAATTTGCGTTAGAAAACATTGTGGAAAATGAAGAAATTGCGTGTGACAAGCAATTTCTTCATGTCCCACAATGTTTTTACCCCAAAAGACCAAAAATAATAAAAAAAATCACTTGAAATTGTCATAATTATGCATTATGTTTGAATTTGGACTAGTCTAAAAATAATTGTTCGGTAATGGGTTAAATTGAGTCGTATATTTCCACCTATTGGGTAGGATCCGCCTATGACGGAAAACATGGAACCAAAACAGATAACACAAAAATATGTCACATATTCAGCATTTTCTCGATATATACTACTCAAAATTTGCTAAGGATCACTTTTTGAAACATTAATATTTCTTACATAATTTCAAATATACTGAACAAAAATGAAAACTTTACACTTCAAGATTTCTTGTTTCTGGAAAACTATCGAACTAAAAGCCTGAAATATATTTTGACGTTATTTCCCAGGCTTTCAGCAATCGTTTTGTCGAAATCTCATTGCATTGTGTCCTTTAATGTCAGAGTTACGGCCCTTAATGCGTTTAGAGCTAATTACATCTAATGTCACATATGCGCATGCGTAGGAAACAACTCACTATTTTTTCGGAATTTGTCGTATCTGGGTTGCCAGAAAAACACAAAAAATCTTTCTTATCACTAGTAGCAAGCTCTAGATTAAAGGTCTAATCTGTCAATTTTGTGAATTACCTCCCTTTGACATAAACAAATAGGGAATTTAAAATGTTTGATATTCACAAATTTATCACGGTTTTCGATTGATTTTTTTAAAACATCATGCAGATTTTACATGGGATTTTTGAACCCTTTTTTTCGACTAGGATTTTCCCCAGATGTTCATGCAATAGCGATTTCAATTTCCTATGGAGATTGCATTGTAAGATTTTCAAGCTTTGCAACATAATGAAAATTCTGCTTTACAAACATCGTTTTTTAAAAGCTCAAACAATGTTATGCAAGCTACTTTACATTTTCTGACTGATAACTTGTCAGACTACCATTCCGTACAGTCTGACATGGTTTGAATTCTTCTGCCCGGATTTTCGAGGGTTAAAATTTTGTAAAATTCTGTTAAAATTGTACACCCGAAAAAACGGACCCCTGTCACACTTAGAGGGGCCGTTTTTCATCCCTGTGATTAAGATCAACAAAATATTTAGTGTTTGGCAAACCAAGTCAATGAACAATGCGAAGCACATTCATTTGATTTCTTTACTTGTTGTATTTAGAAGAAATATGACAAGCAATGTAGGTGTAAAGTTTTCATTTTTGCTCAGTATATTAATTTGTAAATTAGTTTGTTTGGTAGATTAAACATTTATGAGTACGATTTTGTAGGTTTTAATGTTGAGATGCTTTGGAGAAAATTGTCACGAGGCATGCAAAAGAGGTACCCATGGAAATGAGTGTTTCCATAGATAGTGCGAAATTTCAGATTTTTATCTGAAACACAATTTTTCCTCTATTTCTTTGCAAAAAGTACACAAAGTCTACGAGTTACTATCCCTCTACGCTTTAAAATGGATGTGAATGTTTTACTTGTGTTTTCTTGTGTCTACAAGGCAGATTCCGGAACCTCATTAACCATCTTGTCCCAAGTCCGCAAAATGCATCCTACATTCGCACAGGTGATTAAAACATTTCCATACGGATCGTTCAAAGCATACATAAAATGATCCATGGCTAAATATCGAGCTAGAATGCCGCACCCTGTAGTATTGGACACATGAATGATGTCATTGGTGTACCACAACCTTTCAAACCAGCGTTTTTGTTTAATAAAAATCGATCAATTCACTTACAAATCATTCTATACCCCTCCTTCAGTATAAGCTCTTATTCTAGATACTGCTCGTAAACCAAAGTGTAGATACCATGAGCATGTGGGTCAGTCTTTCTCCATAGTCAAATACAGCTAAAAACTAAAATTTACAAATGTCTGTTACGGCTACTATCAGCAACTTTCTTTACATGCCTCGGGTTTATAAGTCTTCCCATTGATTTCCATAATTATGTCTTTTTTTGTAATTTCAGTACATGTGGGCGAACATAAGTTGTGGTCAGATTTACTGACTTTGTACAGTTTCATCACATGACCATTCATTGGTTGCTGCCAATAAACCATGGGTCGAGGAAAGACACAAACGATGTTTTACCGTTCAGTGGGTTCATTCAGTATATTTTCAGTCTAACTCCACCAAAACAATGCCCGCGGAAGAAGTTTTGGTGATAACTATGGTTTTCAAACAGGCCATACCTGAGCTTATCACCAAAGTCATAACGACTTTAATTTACTGACATTCCATTTTTAAGACCCAGAACTCATTTGATGCATCAGATATGAATCAACAGTCAAAATTTAAACTCAACATTATGTAACATGGGACATTTATGAGCTCTAAGACGTGCTTAAAAGTGCATTTTTCTATGTGCCCATGCGAGTACTTAGCTATTGCTTAGGAAGTTTTAAAGGGCTATAAAAGGCTGCTGAAGACTGTAGCTTCGCTTAAAATGCTGAAGAAGCACAAAAAAATGGTAAATTTCGATTTTTTCTTAAAGTTGTAAGATTTGGCCTATCTACGAAAATCTTCATTTTTAGGGGTGCCCTTTTTCTATGCCACACAACTATCGATATAAGAAAGGATTTAGAACATCCATCGTTGAATCTTATTCAGAATTAATAACTCTAACATTTAAACCATTTTGCTCATTGGTTGGGAGATTTATTAAAAAGATATCAACATTTAAAAAGTGATCCTTAGCAAATTTTGAGTAGTATATTATTACTGGTAATGCCTTCCTGTAATACCCAAAAGGGAAGTTAGGCAGTATAGGGGGCCTATATAGATTTTTTTTTTATAAATAATACATGTAGGTAGCGTATTTTGGATCTCTTACATATAAACCCTGCCTCAGACAATATCCTTTCGAACCTTTGACAAAAGTTATTGTTTCTTAGAAAGCCTCTTTTTCAACATGTCATGTGTCTTTATAAATTGTGCGTTTTAAAAAATTGCGAAACTGCACGATTTCTAAAGACGCACAACGGGTTGTAAGACCGCCTTAAAACGCATTCATTCAAAACAGGTCAAAAGTATGAATCTCTTTCGAGGAAAGTAGGACTACGCCTTCTTTATGAATTTTCTGGAATTTCTGTATTTGAATTTCTGTCGTGGTTGCATCCACCCAAATCGTACGTTGCATGTGCACAGGCCCACATCGCACGACTTTGCCTAATTATTAGACGCAGACCGTACGCAGTCCTGAGCACGTACGACCGGTTATATTTATATTTAGATATAACATTTGTTGGTAGTTTGCATGGCAACCATTTATGAATTGATGATAATATTTTAATGATAAAGATTTCCTTTATGATAAAAACAGTTTCGCATAATTTTGTGGATTATTTAATCATTTTTTAAAAAATCATAAATTTTGTTGCCATGGTAACCAAAATTTTAAATGAAAAAGAAATGTACTCTATTCTACTGAAATAAGGGGTGTCATAATTTACTGTTGCGATGTTTTAGATATAAGATTTAAACTTACTAGATCTATACAAAAGTTTGAGAAAATGGCATAATCCACCCTCCTTTCATTTGAGTTTGAATTTTTGAAGAATTAAGGATTTCAATTTTCACATTTAAATAAAGCCTTTTTAAAACAACATCAAAAACAAACAAGAAACATACAAATTTTATATATATAACACGGTTGCCCTTAAACATGGTATCCCTAAACGGTACTAATCAGCAGTTTTCGAATGATTCCGAAAATAATGACGAATCAAAAATCGATATTGATTTTCTTGATAAGCCTTTTGATGAAAACGAAATTATGAAAACGATTAAACAATTATCACGAAATAAAAGCGAATGATGCGATAAAATTCTTCCCGAATTTTTCATCGATGCGAATGAGTTTATCACTCCGTTTTTAGTCCCAATTTTCAACCGCATCTACGAGAGTGGTGTTTATCCCGAGCTTTGGACGAAGGGAATAATTGTCCCAATCCATAAGAAAGGGGATCATAACGATCCCGCTAACTACAGGGGCATCACGCTTATATGTACTTTAGCTAAAATATTTTCATTACTCTTACGTAATCGCTTGAATGTTTTCTGCGAAAACGAGCATATTTTCAATGATTGTCAATTTGGTTTCCGCGATAAAAGGAGCACCGTTGATTGTATTTTTATTCTACACAGCATAATTCAAAGAGTTTTAGCTAGCAATAACAAACTTTTTTCAGCATTTGTTGATTATCAGCGATGTTTTGATACAGTACCTCATTGTTATTTAATACAAAAACTACTCAAATTGGGTCTTAGTACCAAGTTTGTATGTATGATCAAATCTATATATAGTAACATTAAATCGTGTGTTAAATGTAATCAGTTTGAGATATCCGACTTCTTCGACATACCGATCGATTTGAAACAAGGGGAGCCGCTATCACCGATTTTGTACATCCTCTTCGTCACTGATATAAGCGATAATATGGATTTGAACAGTCTTACAGAAACAGATCTGAATCAGCTATCAATTTTTATGCTTTTGTTCGCTGACGATATCGTTCTATTTACTACAAGTCCTTCCAGTCTACAATCACTGTTAGACAGTCTTTATTCATATTCCTGTGCATCTGGTTTGACAATCAATGTTAACAAAAATAAAATTCTCGTGTTTGAAAAGAGAAAAAGTCAAAGAAACTATCAGTTTCATATAAATAATGAAGCATTAGAAATAGTCGATAGCTTTATTTATCTGGGTATTAAGTTTGTAAAAAACGGTAGCTTAGCGCACGCGGCCCAGAAACTTTCTGAACAAGCGTTAAAGGCTATGAACAATCTTTTGATATTATTTAAACGAATTAAATTCGATGTCAAAACTAAATTGCTTCTATTCGATAGAATGGTTTCACCAATTCTTTTGTATGCATCAGAAGTCCTCGGCATATATCAATTTAATGATGCCGACAAAATGCATATCAAGTTTTGTAAAATAATACTTGGCGTAGGACAGCGACAACAACATCAGCAGTTCTCGGCGAATTGGGAAGATTCCCTCTATCGGTGTTATGTGCCGAACGATCACTAAAATATTGGTTAAAGATTAAGAATAATCCAACATCCACTATACATTCTATTTTTACGGAACAATCTAACGCTATACACAATGCGAACACTTTCTGGTCTACAAAAATAAAGCTTTATTTAGAAAAGATTGGATACGGTTACTTATGGTATGAGGATTTTATCCCACAAAACTTCTTCACTGTACTTCAACGAAGAATACGCGATATTCATATTCAAGATTGGAACGCCGCTATCAATTCTTCACCCAAGCTTCAATACTACTGTAAATTTAAAACAGATTATATCTATGAACCATATTTGAGTAATATTCGAATTGAAAAATTGAGAAAACAATTAACGCGTTTTCGTATTTCCTCCCACAATTTAGCGATAGAAACTGGTAGATATCATAACATTCAAAGAGAAAATAGAATTTGTCAATGTTGCTCACAAAATGTCGTCGAATCTGAATATCATTTTCTACTTGTTTGTCCATACTATAGTAGGCCTATTATCCGACGCAGATTTTTGTCAACTAACTGGCCTTCTATTAATAAGTTTAATAAAATACTCAGCTCTAGTAACAAAACTTTACAACTCAAATTATCAAAATACATAAATGAAGCACTTGAACTACGAAAAATAACTGTAAATACCTAATACATTATATTATTTATCAACTTGTATCTATGTATAATCAAATTACTTCCAAAATTGCGAAAACAATTTGCACGATATGCGTTTGTTTCGTAATTTTTGAAATAAACAGAATTATACTTTGAATGTATTTTTTTCTCTTTTTTGTAATTATTATATTATATGCACCATTGCGCCATATTTTTTCATTATTGTACATGGCCAATGGCAATTTATATTGCCGACTTGCCAATTAAAGAAATTGAAATTGAAATTGAAAATTGGTATCCAAAATAACTCCCCTTTTCAGTATGACCAACAGTTCTGGTTAGCTCCACTGGCCGACAGGCCAGCGGGCTATTGTCATGGCGCTGTGTCCGTCGTGCGTGCGTCCGTCCGTCCGTAAACTTTTCCTTTAAAAATCTTCTCAAAATCTACCAGATGGATTTCAACCAAACTTCACAGGAATGATCCTTTGGTGACCCTCTCTCATATTCCTTCAAAGAATTCTGATTGAAGTAGAAAGTCTGGAGGTATCTGCCCTTGAATGTCAAAAATGGCCATTTTGACTATTTTCACTCTAGCAACTACAAATATTGACCAATCAAGACAAAACTTGTACAGAATGTTGGTAACTATAAGATCTTGCCTGGGTATAATTTTCAGCCTGATCTGAATTTTACATCATGAGTTATGTGCCCTTGAAATTGACAAAATTGCCATTTTCGGCTTTATTTTGACTTTGTTTTCACTTCAGCAACTACAAATATTAACCAATCAACACAAAACATGGACAGAATGATGGTGACTATAAGATCTTGCTTTGGTGTAGTTTTCAGCTAGATCTGAATCTTACATCATGAGTTATGTGCCCTTGAAATTGACAAAATTGCCATTTTCAGCTTTATTTTGACTTTGTTTTCGCTCTAGTAACTTCAAATATTGACCAATGAAGACAAAACTTTTACAGAATATTGGTGACTATAAGATCTTACCTTGGTAGAGTTTTCAGCTTGGTCTAAATTTTATGTCATGAGTTATAGTCTACGGACTGTAATTCGTACGGGCTCTAGAAAATGGGTTTGATGGCATTCTTTCTTAATGCTCGGCATCCATGCTAGTAATATTCTTTGGGGTATGACAAAACCTCCCAGGGTGGATGCCCAGTCTGAAACTTCGTATTAAGGTCACAGCAAGGTCAAAGGTCAAATGGGTGCAATTTCATATGAAAATAGTCATTGTGCTATTTTTAATTGCTATAGATGTTGTATTATTGATTCTAACTGTGCTAAATTTGTTGAAAACTGAATCAGAGACATTATTCTATTGAAAAGATGACTTTTTGTGAATATTTTGACTATTATGGGATAGAAAAATGTACTTTCCAAAGCTTAAAACGGATTATCTCTGAATATTTCTGACGTTTTCAGTCTTTTTTTCAACGGTATTTGCCACGATGTAACAAAATTCCATTCAATTTAGAAGGTCGGTAAGTGTCCCAAATGCAATCTAGTGAGTCCAATACTCATAACATGCTATGCTTATCCTACTTCATAATGTCTGCTGTAAGTATAAGCTAGATAACTGCACTTGAAATGGCACTATGTTCCTGTGCATGAATCATGACCGCAGAAGTTGCATCTCGTCCAAAACCTTTGTTGTATAGTTAAATTATTGCCTCAGTTAACCTATCTTTGCTAAAATGATTCAATGGCAGTGGTCAAAACAGACCAGTGAATGCAATTTGGTTGTTATCTTTTGTAGTCTTCCTGTTTGTAGTCTTCCTATTTAAATGGTTGAAATCTATCGGTACTCAATTTTTGGTTGAAGCAGTGGTGTTAAATTGTAGAGTCTGATAGGCGTATAGCAGAATTATATTTTTTCTGTTTCTAGTGTTTCCGGAACAAGAACAGTCCAGATATCATGGTATCTGAATAAGTACATCTACTCATTTCCCAAACGAGACCTGGTTTTGACGTCCCTAGTGGACAGAGCTAGGGAGAGCATTGAGGCAAAAGAAGAAAATGCTGGATATATGATACACAAACACATTCCAGTATTCATAAAGATTCTATTTGGCAGCTACAGGAGCTTCCAAATGGGAGCCCCATAAGATTCTGTTGTTTGGGAAAGAGTTATAGGTACATATAAATATTACGACAATGCAATCAATGAAAAATGATGACACAAGTATTTCTGTTCAGCCCTGCTGCCAGAGGCGTCTCAAGATAAGACACAACAATTTCATCTGAAAACACCCGAATGGTAGAAAAATGTCATGGAATTAGTTGTCCGACCGTTTGTCTACTCCTTTATCTATGTGTTCTTTTGTCCGTTAGAAATTTATTGGGTGCGCATCTCCTCTTACAGTTCATATTGGAAGATAATCAAACTGGGATATCTGTCCATCTTAGGGGCATTTTATCACTCAAAATACTCAGCTCTCTTTCAGGTCTTTCAATCTGAGCAAATCGATTTCACTATGACCAGCCTAAAATGGAAATTTTAGATACCATGAACAAACATTTTGGGATAAACAACAACTATTCTGCAGTTTTGGAAAGGTGCACACTGTCATGAAGGATATGGGGAATCTTTTTTTGTATATGACCCATCATTAAAAACTCCACTTTTAGTCATACAAAATGCATCAAATTACACACACTTGTAAATACATTTAACATAAATTGATTCACCGTTTCAGATTTCAAGATTATGCTCCAAGAAAATGATTTACAAATATTTTTTTACTCTATAATCATATACAATGGAGATACTTTTGAGCATTTTTGTCAAATATTTCCATAAGTATGCATTAATTCAAAATTCTAAACCGTTCAAAATGCTTATGTTTGTACTTGGAGTAGAAATATAACACAGTTTAGGAATTACTGGCACTTTTCAAATTTCGCCTCTGGCTCTTTGGTGCTAATGATGGGTTGTATACGTTAAGAAGAACATTCTGATATGCTTACTCTTTACCTGAAGATAATATTCACTACTTGGCTTCTTTTGAATAATGTAAACCACAATTGGCTATTTGTGGTCAAAAGTATTTTAAGATTTTGAAATGAAATATCTTTTTCGAACTTGTTTATAGCTTACAAACCATTAGAAGCTACCTCGTATACAGAATTCTCTCATTATAAAAATCAATCCTTTCCGTTTGTATTTGATTGGAACTAAATACTTCAAAGCAGTACTAAGTTCCAGCTTGCCTCAGTTCTAGGGACCAAAATGCAGCTGCAGATACAAAGCCAAAAGTTTATGCTATCATGGTTGATGGATCAGCTGTGATAAACACATAGCCGCTTCGTACCAATAACATGCAGCCGAGTGTGATATTCCTTCATGGGCATTTACAGGCTAACTGATTTGGTTTATCGATGTACACAGATACATCAGCCTGAATGCTGGAAAAGGGTCAAAGCATAGTCAAGACATCAAATAATGACTGACAAAAGCATTCCCCGTAAGGTATGGCATACATTTTGTTGAGACAATGACAACAAGACAGATTTCAAAACCTTTTAGATTGAAGATTGTTCAGATGTGTCAGCAAGATCTTGTCGTTGTAAAAGGGGAAGAAAGGGTTATAGATAGCTTGTCTTGGGGGAATTGCGCCTAGTAATCATGAGCAAATACATGTTTGATAATCAAAGCCAGCAGCACAGACGTCTTATAATAACCAGTGTATTTCAAAGACTAAATGATATTGGTAATGAGAAGCTTTCGATTAAAGTATAAGTTACAACCTTATGCTAAACGCCCCTACATAATATGCACTGTGTGTTTTAGGGAAGAAAGAGAGGAACTTTCATTCTTTCACTGGCTATGATGTTGTTTCAGCTTTACGGTTATAGGACAAGGGGCCTAGTTCTTTTCTTTTTGTCATCATGTGTACCAACAAAGCTATATGATGCATAATCTCCAACTAGCGCAGCTTTGGAAAGGTATACTATTTACCAAGCAGAATACACCTGCGGTCAAATAACTATCATCAAAATGGAAGTACTGAGCCTTCCTAAATAGCAATGAAGCAATGAAGAATCACATAGCATAATATTGTCTGGATTTGGATTAACTTTCGTCAATTGTTGTGGGTACAAGAAGTCATGCAAAGATTGGTGCTATAGGTTTAGACTACGCTGCCCTGGAATGAGCATAATGTAAATGCTGACGCTCTAAGAAATCATAGTGGTGAGCTATGCATGTTACGATTCAAACAGACCAAGGTTAGGTAATTTATGCACCCAGGCTTACGAACATACGTCCTACATCACATTATTTCTGACCAAAATGAAAGGAAACGTAGAACTGGTATTAAGTATAACACTTCCTATTGAGAAATGTTTCACCATAACCATTACTAGAAATTAAAAGGGTCTTAGTTTAAAAGATTGCGTTTTGAAGTAGAAAGTCTGCATGATTTTTTTTTACAATTGTCTGGACAGAAACATTAATATGCCTCCAGGTTAATAAATTCTCTCATTTTTGCCAAAAAGTATTGTTCAAAATATAAAAATAGTAATTTTATGCACAGAACATTTTTTTCATTATGTTATCTTGTTTAAAAACATAAATTTTGTCATAAAAAAGCGGCCAATCATATCAGTTTTTATAGTAGAAATGGTATTTTCCACCTGCCAATGGCTGCTTTCTTGGAAAATGGTGGCCATCTTGTAATTTTTATACACAAAACATGCAAAAGTTGTTTTCTCATGTTTAAAAACATTCATTTTGTTGTGAAAAGTACACAAATCGGCCTAGCTTTTACGGTAAAAGCGGTATCTTTCACACGCCAATGGCGACCATCTTTAAAATATGGCGGCCATCTAGACTTTTTGAGTGGATAATGGGTTTCTACTAAACTACGTAGTCTTATAAATGTATGTGCCAAATCTGATGCTTGCATCATCAAGTGCATGATTTTTGCACTTATCTGCTTAGCTGTTTGCCAATTTCGCATGTTTGAACTTAATTTACCAGTGACCTACTTCTAACCTGGAATTCGAAACAGACACTAAGCATGCATCCTAACATTGTTTGAAGTAGTCTAGAATATTTCTAGCATTGCTACCTTTATTTACAAGAATGCTTTGGGTTATTTGTGGTCAATAATAGAACCAAATCTTTTACTCAAGTTCCATCAAAAGTTCGTTAAGTATCGTTCTTTATTTTGTTATTGACCTGAGCGTTTTTTTATCATAAATATGGTAAAATAGTGTTTGAAAATGACAATATAGGCTCTGGGTGAGCCTCTGTATATTCTTGATTCAATTTATTTGATTTAGTGTACATTTCTTTCATTTTGTGTGGACGCAAATAATTCTGCTTTAATCTAAAAGCCATTTTTTCTTGATTTTTGCACTCATTGACCTTTGACCTCACTGTGACCTTAAATCGAAAAATCACACTGGGCATCCACCCCTATCTTGTTTGTAATAGTCTAAGGAACAATTCTAGCATGGATGCGGAGCATTAACAAAGAATGCCATCAGGAGTCATCGTAGGATTTATAGTCCGTAGACTATTATGTGCCCTTAAAATTGACAAAATTGCCATTTTCGGCTTTATTTTCACTTTTACAACCATTGGTATTAATTAATTAATACAATTACTTTCACAGAGTTTTACTGACCTTAAGGACAGATCCTCCAGTTGTTACTGCGCAACTTACTGCGCATATCCTAAATAACGAAATAAAGCTGTTTCAGTAATTGGTCTTTTCAGCAAATGTATTTCTTTACATTTAGTTAATGTTTGGTTGATAAATGACAAGACCCTTTTCGGTTATTTCAATTTTCTCTGTTTGGTCAATTTAAGTGTAATAGTACTCGGATGGTAGATTTCGCTTTCTGTTACGCGTTCAACATGTAGCGTTAGCGATAGGAAACGGAGCAACAAAAGCAAAGTGGTGTCTTTATGAGCTAGTCCGCTTCAGATGGACACAAAAGATGACACTTTTTATTATCTAAAGCTGGTAATAAGGAAGAAAATGGATAAAAGTAGCGAAACAATTTCGGGCAGAGCTGCAAAAAGTAAACTAATTTTCATTAATAACTAAGAAAAACGCTTGGTTTGATATATTTTTCTTTTTTTGTTTTTGTAGGTATGACCAAGCACTATGTCTATACCAAAAAAGAAAAAATTCTTACCGCTGGAATATTTTTTATTATCAGAAACGTTGCGAAAAAAGAGCAATTTCAGCTACTTTTGAAAGAATGTTTTACTAAAAATTTTAAAATCATCATTAAATTTTCCCAAATTGATACTCATTTAGACAGAATAAAACATATTGAACACAATAAAGACTTATTCATTTAATCCTAGTCATTTCGAACACCTTTTTTGTGGGTATTTAAGTGACACCTCATTTTTGCCATGTTAGACGAGAGTAGCCTCCCTTGAAACCCAATAACTTTTTAATTCGCTTGGTGACCTATAGTTTTTAAGTCATTTTTTTACTTCTCATATATTTAGATATCAGTACAGAAAAAATGAAAAAAATCTTACCGTAGGAAATAAATGGAGGATCTGTCCTTAAGATCTTAATTGCTTGAAATTTTTAGCTTGCTTGTTTGTGCAGCCTGAACCTTTGAAATTACATTCAACAAGACAAACAATCAGGCCTGTGGAGCGCTTCCAGGCCGCCAGGGCAGTCTAGTTTTTTTTGGTATTTCGTAAATGGTTGCTATAGCAACCATATTCAGAAATTAACATAATTGCATTATATTGATAAATTCTACACTAAATATTGATATAGGGACTTAATAAAGAAGGCAAGATCTGAAAAAACACATTTTAACAAGAAATAAAAAAAAAAATCTGTGATATGTCCATACTATTTTATTCTTGTAATATTATCTATAGATTGTATATAATTCAGTGGTAGTAAGCATTGAAACATTGACAGTCCACCATTTGAGTTATATGCCTTCAAAAACATGAAAAATATCAAAATTTTGCAAAACTTGAAATTTTCGAAAACAAGCAATTTTGTGAAAAAAAATTAAACTGATAATCTGTACCCGATATTACTTTCAGTCATACACCAGTATTACTTAAAGTTCATCTTTGTATTGTTATACATAAATGTAAAATATCTTTTTTTTTTTTAATTTAATGAAATTCAAACGTGAACATGAGCAAAAATTTAGTTTTTTAATTGTTAGAGATGAAGAATTTGCATGAAATAAATGACACTGATTTCCATGGCAACCAATGCTGTTTTAAACTTTTCTTTATCCTTTTCAAAAATCTTAGCCCGTATATACTGTGTATGCAAAATTTTATCAAAATCCAAGAGGGTCATGTACCGCCGGATTCTGAAAATTATGTGGAATGGTACTTAAATCAACATGTTGGATTATTTCTTATTCTTAGCTAATCAGAATAATACCAAGTACGGACCCATTGTAGAGGCTTAGCCTAACTGATCTCTGATCTGCAAACATATTTCGATTAAATAGAATGCACTTGTTCATTGGTCCAAATGATCAGTCTAAGAACAGTATATGAGGTTAAAATGTTAAAATTCTAGAAAACGGCAAATTTAAGATGATGATCTTACTTTGATCAAAATATTTTAATATCACAGTGTCTAAACTCTATAGGCTAGCCTCTAACCATTCGTCCTTTTCCAAACAAGACATTGTTATGAAGCAAATAATATGAAACATACAAAGATAACCGGAATTTTCTCCTTTGTCCCAATATTTTCTGTGCTTCATTGTACATGACATGATTTCATCTTTATCGTCACCCGTTTCGTCGTCTGCAACTCTTTCTAATTTGAAAAACTCTAAGATGTTGTCGTTTGGAAGAGCCTTCAACACAAGAGTTGAAAAAAAAAACCAATAAAGATAGTGAATGCAGATTCCTTAACCCATTACCACACAACGACTCTTTTTTACTTCTCACAAGATAATGCCATGGGAAAACATTGTGAAAATGAAGAAATTGCTTGTGACAAGCAATTTCTTCATTTCCCACAATGTTTTCTACCAAAAAAGACCAAAACATTTTAAATTTCACGCACTTAGAATTGTCGTCTGCATCTTCTTTGAATTTGGACTAGTCCAAATTTTTGCCGTTTGGTAATGGGTTGACCAATTATCAGTCGCCGATTTCAAGCAAATAAATCGTTACATTGTTTGGTCTTTCTAGGAAGAAAATATTGTGGGAAATGAAGAACTTGCTTGTCTCAACCATTTCTTCATTTTCTACCATGTTTTCCAAACACATATATTTCATGGGAACCTAAAGGGGTCAGAATATAGGAATGGGTAAAGCGCACACATTGTATCTAGGGAATTGGTTAAGGGTACACAGTTGTAGTAGGTCAACCAGTGACCCAGTTAAACACCTGTTGACCAGTGCTTTCACTGTTAGGCTAAATGACCGTTGAAAAAATCAGAGCAGTAATATTTTAACTACATGGAATTTATCTTAGAGTTACACTATTTTGCTTCAAGCTCCTTTACTCAACCGAAAAGATTGTAAAAACGCTGAAAATTCTAACAGGTATTCAATCTAAGCAAAAATTTCATCAAATGTAATTATTAACCCCCTCCTTATTTGTCGCAGAAGTGAAAAAGATGAAAAACGTTGAAGATAGTGATGGATAAAGGACGTTTCTGTGGTGTTTGAAATAACGTAGTTTGGCTTGAACACATAGCTCAGCGGGTTAGAGTTAGAATGTAGTGTCTGGAGTGATGTCTGGAGTGAAAAACTGGTTATAATATATTGGGCTATGCCCAATATAAAAAAATCCTTTCACTTGAAATTGTAGTCTGCAGAATCTTTCGATTCGGACCCCCCTAAAATTTTGTCGTTTGGTAATGGGTTAAATGTGGATTGCATGTTTGATCACGTTGTGAAATAGTAAAACAAATTGTTAAGGTAGACTATCCGTAATGTGGCCATTTTGAGATTGATAAAACATAAGATTTTTTTTCGAGCGGCGTCGTTACGTATCCGAATCTATTCGGGCGCGGTTGTAAACATTCGGCGGTGGAAAGTTCTACCGCCGTATGTTTTGGACGTCGCCCGAATGATTCCGACGTTGCGCGAACCTCATGAGGCGTTGACTACCTTAAAGAAGGTAACATCCCAATTGGTCTACTCCCATTTCGTCTACTGTTATTTAAGTGCATTGAGTCCCAATTCGTCTACTGTCCCAACTCGTCTACTTTCACATCAAATCATCAATAAACAACATCATTTTTGTTTTAAAGATAAGTAATTAAGTCAATATATTCACAAATACAATAAAAATGCAAACAATCTAATATAAATAATAAAATATCATATTGATTTACAAAGTATAGAAAAGTAGACGAAATGGGACTTTTGTCAAAAATAGTAGACGAATTGGGAGTAGACGAATTGGGATTAGACCAAATGGGATTAAACCTTAAAGAACACACCCTACCCCCATAATGTGGCCAAAATTGACAATTCTGCGACCAGGTTTGTGATAAGTTTGCTGTTCCGGATGTTAAATCTGTCATTGAGTTTAAGAACTTAATTTTTGAGTTTTAGAACGCAACACGTTGTTGAGAATGTAACGTCGCTCACTTACGTTACCTCTCACGGCGTTTCGTACTTAACACTGTCTAGTAATGCCTGATATCGATGGCTCATGCAAAACAATAACGGCATATATATAGGCAGTTGCAACTGTTTCGCGCTGAGCCATCGATGTACATTGTATAATCAGCTGAATACATTGGAAAACGCAAAAATATACCAGCTCGACGTCAACCCAGCGCTCCCATACGTTCAAATGACCAAGGGCCTGCCAGCGCCGCAGATCTGTTAGTCATCAACGTGCAATCCTTTTTAATGAGTCGGTTTACCCTTTCCCAAACGACAAAATTTTAGGGTGATCCTAAAACAAAATAGATGTTATCAAAGATAGGATTCGTGTAAAATATGGTTTAGAAAATATTGAGACAAAAGAAGAAACTGCTGGTTATCAGCAGTTTCTTCTTTTGTTTCAATATTTTCCCAAGCCTTATCTATTAGGGACGTCAAAACCAGGTCTTGTTTGGGAAAGGGTTAAATAGGTTTTTAGGTGCCTTACTCAATGAAACAGCTCTGATTATGTCTTCTTGTTCAAAACAGCATGCACAGAACGCGTTAAGTTTGGTTGTTGACCCCTGTGTTGTAAAATGTGACATTTTTGTATGACCACCATTTGATTTGATTTATTGGGGTTTTACGCCGTTTTCAACTTTTATGGTCATATCGCGGCGGCTGGAGCACCTAACCGTGGGTTCCTGGTATTTCTCGCACCAGTACAACCCCAATATCCAAACCGAGCCTCCAGCTGCTCTTTTACATAGATGACTTACACCCATTGGTGAGAGGCAAATGACTTTTGTCAAATGTCAGAATGGATACTGGCCGAGCCGGGGCTAGAACTCGAGACTCCTTGATTGACAGACTCCGACGTCACCGACTGAGCTATCCGGGTCGTCGACCACCATTACTTGTGATGGCAACATAAAATACGAGGGCAAAAGCCTTAGAAAATATCTGGATAATTTCAGTATTTTTTTTCAATTGTTTTTCTTATTTGATATCGTCCCTTGAACGCCGGAAGTTGTTATCAGCAGTTTTAATTTAACTGCTGATAGCCACTTCTGGCTGTCAATGGACGATATATTTTACAACTGCACAAGGATGCAAAAATACGCAGAATATCTAGTATAATTTAGTGCAATCTTTTATTACGTTGTGCAATTCTACGAGGGACGTTCAATTAATTTTGGAACTGGGGTTCTAAAAGCCATAGTAGTGTCGCAATTCAACTTTTAGTTTCTTCAATCCTTCGAAGTAATCCTCTTTGACACCCACACACTTCTGAACATTTGAGATCCATTTCTAATATGCCAATAAATGCTCCTCTTTTAGAACACCCCGCAGACACTGGTAAATTACACTGCATATGGAACATGAAGGCCTATACCGACGACCAGATGCTTTTTTCATCATCATGGGGAACGCATAAAAGCAACCCGGACTGAAGTCCGGCTATAAGGTTGGATGAAGACGCTGTGCAGCATATGTCTCTTTCAGGAAGTCTTGGACAAGATGACACCTGTGGACAGCTCCGTTGTCATGGATTTGGTACATGCCTCTTTAGCCTGTTCTAAACCTGCTCTTTCTGTGATATTTCTTTACTTTCGCCGACATACATTTCTTGTATGAATGACAGGCTAAAGTGGTAATATTTGAAACATTAATTTGAACAATACAGCCGTTACATTTGAAAATTACCGCGTACAAAACTTTTGCCGCGCTTTTAATTTTTTGGCTATTACGGACCTCGCCTGATCTTTTCGCAACCATTGCTTGCTAATGTCACGCCATTGGTGCTCATGATAGTAGATTATTGTTCAATGAAAAAGCCCACAATTGTTGCATTTATTGCATTATTTCAAAATGTATTTTGCACCGGTGGCTATCTGACCTTTAGGCAGCAGGTGGGGGACCCAATGGACATAAACCTTTCTTTGTTTCAACCCTATCATCAAAATCGTATAACATGTCCCCGATGAAAAACTAAATGTATCTGCTATTTCTTGCACATTGAACCATTCGTCTTGTTCGGTCATGTCGGAATCTACAGCAATATTTGCTTTGGTACTAGCTCTACCCAGAATGCCTGAGAGGGGGGGCATCATTCAGGTCAGTTTTACTAATTTTACTTTTTATTATTTTCCTAAAAATAAACGTATATTCAATGTTCGAATGTCCACGAATCTGATGTAGTTCATTATATACGTGTGATGCAGATATTTCAAAGTCTATGCGACCTTTAATGTAGACCCATACATCCTACTTCAGTTCGTTTTCCATTTTGCGCACAGCGAAATAGCCAGTGTACATGACTGAACCAACTTAAAAGCTCAATAACTTTTGTAAGAGTCAAAGAATTTGTCTCAAATTTTGACCAAGTATAGACAGTAATTTTCCCGTCCAATAGCCGCAAGCACCACTAGTTCTATAGAACCGTGAGGTATGTTGGACCATTCGTACCACTTTTTATTGAATGCCCCTCGTATAAGCAAGGATGTAAGATAAATAAAAAAGTAATTGAAATTGGTTGTTAATCATTCAAAACAATACTGGTTCTGGTGGATAGATTTCGGACTTGGATTTATTCGAAATAGTGAAACGTATCAAGAAAATGATATTAAGGTTTACGAACTGAGAATGAAAACACCACTTTCTAGCCATACGAAATGCATCAGATTATACACATTTGTAAATACACTTCACATAAGTTGATTTATCATGCCGGATTTCAAGATTATACTTCAAGAAGAAAATAATTTACATTTTTTACACTTTATTCATATGCAAGGGAGGTAATTTTAAACATTTTTGGCAAATATTTCCATAAGTATTCAAAATTCTAAACCGTACAAAATGCTTATCTTAGTATTTGGAATGGAAATGTAACACAGTTTAGGAATTTCTTGCGCTTTTCAATTTTCGCCTCTGGCTCTGTATTTCATTCTCAGTTCGTAAACCTTAAATAAGAAAAAATCATATTATGATGCCTATTATACAACGAACACTCACACCTTCCCTCACTCACACCTCCTCACTCGCACCCCTCATCCTTACTCACACCATACAGCCTCACTCACACCCTCACTTACACCCTCACTCACACCCTCACTCACACCCTCACTCACACCTTCACATACACCCTCACTCACACTCTCTCTCACACCCACTCTGCCCCTCACTCACACTCCCTCTCACACCTTGTCTCACACTCCCTCCCTCACTCACACTCCTTCTCTCAACCAACCCCCTCACTCACACTCTCTCTCTCTCTCCTTCACTCACCCCCTCACTCTCTCCCCCTCACTCAACCTCTCACTCACACCCTCACTCACACCCTCCACCATCTCTTATACCCCTCACAGTGAGAAGGTGTGAGAGAGAGTGTGAGCGAGGAGGGTGTGAGCGAGGAGGGTGTGAGTGAGGGTTTGCATCCTCTCTCACACTCATCTCTTACACATTCACGCTATCTCACATCCTCACCCACACACATTTTCACCTTAGTTGCTTTGTTTTCATTTCCCAAACAGAACGAATTTAGACAGTGGATATTGCTGAAGATAGAAAAATGAAACCAAAGAGTTAAAAGAAGAAAAGATCTACGCTACGCTTACGAAGTTTTTTTTTTTTCCGAAATGTTTTCCAATCTGAAGAACGTTTGAAGAAGACATTGTTTGGGAAAAGAGAACATTCCATTTCACCCCTCTCTGGTGTAAATCGATTTTCGCAAGCCCAGAGAACTTTCTCCAATTTGTTGCATATGATCGTGCGACAAAACAAAGAGAAAGTACTCCTGGCTGGCGAAGGTAGGCTTGTGCCATAGAGAAGTGAAAATGCAAGTCAACTAGAAAGCAAACGCACTGTTTCTACCATGTCTACACGACCATAGCATGGTACCCCACCCACCCTATAGGAACAACTAATGGAAGTTCCCAAATAATGAATAAGCATGAAACATGCCTATTGTAATGTAGCATTAAGCTGTTGTGGACGAAAAATATGGCTTTTTATTTGGTTATAATTTTTCTCCTGGCATGGTTTAGTTATTAACATTAAGGTATTTTTTATTAAGCGCCCGAAGCACATTAGTTTTAGCATAGACATTTAAAATTGTACAATTCTGTCATTCATCAGATGTGATAAAGGACAAAATCTTTAATTATTTAATATTTATGATTTTTGATAGGACTATTTTTCATAAAAATAACCGGAAACAGCAATCCCATAATCCCATATATCCATAATAAGATTGAAAAGTCTTTATTCGCACCTCTTTGTATAGCTTGTCGGCCTAGCCGTGAGGGCTAAGCAGTTGATTTGTGAAACACCAAGTCCTGCTAGATTTGAAACAGGTACGTGGCGCAGCAGCCGCGTATACATTAATGACGAAAAATACCACCCCTTTTTCTTTTTTCTTTTGCTTCCTTTTTTTAAATATGTGTTTTCCTTTTGTTTCTGATATCTTAATTTTGTTTGTTCTCATTTGCACATGATCATTTAGAATACAATTACAATATACATGTATGTACATATTGAAATAATGCTTGGTTGAAAAAAGAACATGCTGATGAACAGTATCTTTCAAACTTTCTATTTTGTTGTCTGCAGCAGTTTTTTCTCCTTTCTTACTGATTATTTTCTATGAATTGTAACCATCTGTTGCAGCGGTCAATTGCGATAATTCTAAAATGATAAAGTTTAAGAAAAGGTTAAGACATATTTTGCCAGATCTCGATTAATAATTACAAGATGGTGATTTTCTCCTTTTGACTCAATATTTTCAATGTAATGTTATCATCTACAACAGCTTTCATATTCAATTAGTCTTAAATTTCTTAATCTAAAATGTAGATACATGTCAATAAATAGTAAAACTTACAGGTGACATTCGTTACCACGGTGGATAAACATGTGGCTCAGAATTTCAGAAAATCTTCATTTTTTGTGTTAATACTTGACCAATTTGAATTCGACTCAAAGCAGAGAAGGTGGGTAAAATGCCAAGAATAAGCTGGACATGGTGCTTTTTCTAGAAATTAGCTGAAGAAAAAGTTATTTAAGATCTACCAAAATTTTGGTTGATCTTTGATAACTATTTTATCAAGTGATTTAAAAAAAATCCAGCACGTCCATCTTATGCGTGACGTCTATCCAGTCTCTGCATCAAACCGAATTCAAATAGATATTTCATTAACAAAATTATTTCACATTTGTTGAAATTGTTTGTATCACGCTATTATCCACGTGGTTGCGTCGATATCAGTTAGGTCGAACTTCTGCTCAAGTCGAAGCGAAAATAAAGTCCCGTTCTCATCAACGGAAATATTATCAAAGCGCTGAATGCGCTGAAGGCCTGTGAATTGTACTAAAATCAATTAGAGTAATGCTTTTATCGATCTTTGGGTTGTGGGAAGATATTGTTAGGTGCACCAGTCTGTGAAATATATTTGAAATCTGTTGAGTTTGACCAAAAAGACTTAAAACAAGGTCTTCAGAGACGGACAATGCTCCCCGAATAAGGCATTGTCACAATAAATGTTTGCCATGGAGAGCACTTTATTGTCAAGGGCATCTGATTTGCTACTCAAATATGAAATTTCATCAAATTCTGACCATTAGAGTAGGAGAAATTAGAGAGAAACTGCATTTTACCTTAAGTCCCCTTTTCCCATGACGAGGTCTAAAATCCAAAAACTGGGAAAAGTACATCGGCATTTTGTCATAGGGAGTTCACATGGTAAGTTTCATTTGATTTGGCCCAAGGGTTATGGAGAAATCATTTCGGACGGACGGACGGACAAAGCGGCGACTATATGCTCTCCCTTCGGGGAGCATAATAATGTATCTTGTGTCGTGAATAGCTGACCTTTGTAATTAGAACCACGAAGTTAATAAAAAAAAACATGGTGAACATGTGCATACAAATGCTAAAATTTGTTGTTGTTAGTATATGTTGAAAACAGGCGTTCTACTCGCTATTCTTTTAATTTTCTGTATATTTTAATAACAGGTTTCAATAACAAAATATATCTTGTCCAGTGTTCATCTTCCCGACCAACCAATCGTAAAATTTTTCGATCACACTAACAATTTTAAAATGGGGATATGCCAATTTTAAAATTGTTCGAATTGCCAAACGGGTTATAACAAAGCCGATTTACGCGTATGAATATAACCTACATGTACGAGGGGCGTTCATTAAAGATTTCCCCTGACCTACTTTCAGTTGAGGTAGGAAGTTGAAATTGTACATATACATTACCGTATACCTCTATAGGTCACATGAAAAATTGCAGATCTGAAATGTAATTTGTTTTTCATTTCCGTGTGCTGAAGTTAAGTAAGGTAGCGTTATGGAGTAAGGAGTCATCAGATTCCTGTATTTGAAAGGTCTCACTCTAAAGGAGGAATTTGATTACATGAAAGAAGTTTGTGGGGATGATGTCCCATCATATGACTTTGTCAAACACTGGTTTACTCAGTTCAAGAGTGGACGTAAGTCTGTGGAAACAGCCCGAATCCTGGGCGCCCACAGTCTATAATTGATGATGCCACCATAAAGTCAATGCAAGGTTTCGGGCACAATCTACGGTGTTCTACAGAACAGGTCTCCAAAACTGCATTAAACGATGGCAGAAGTATGTCTCTCTGGCTATAGGCCATGTAGAGAAAGATTAATATTTGTGCCAAGTTTCAATTCTCTATACTTATTGGAAGTAGGTTAGGGGAAATCTTTAATGAACGCCCCTCGTATGTTGCAATCGATTGTAGATATTCTACAATTTCACTTCACTACTCTCAACGTATATTTTTACTTCTTTTGTAATGTACATGGGTCACAAAATCTGCTTGAAGTCGTACAGATCTAATCCAGTTCCGACCTACTTTTCATCGCGCAAGAATAACTGCGTTGGATGTTTTCCCATTATTAATTCTACCTACCCCCAGAAAAACCGTATGCTAATATTGGCCTTCACAGGCCAAAAACGCTTCTACCTTGAAATGAATATAAAACCGGCAACCTAACTAAATATAGCAGGGAAAATGGCATCTTTGCAAGCCAAGTGGTTCTACCTTAGAACTATCCATTGGCTTGCGAAGATGGGAAAGGAGAAAGTTCCTTTTATCGGACTACCGGTATTTTTCCTTCGCCTAACTGAATTTCAATTATCCAAGCATATTAACGAACTACAAAACAAGAGAAAAAAGTTCGACGGAGACAAAAAATCAAATGTTTCGAATTTCGGGCATTTCGAGATATAATATATAGGTGTTTCCTTCGACTTCAACACAACAAGTTTCGATAAAAGATACACGTTTACTTTGAATAATTTTACGTATATCCGCAATGAACATGTGTACTGAACGCTATCAGGGTATTCCATTCATCATTATCTACAAAACATTTCGTTCTACTCCATTTATCATTCGTAGCTACGTAAATTGACGAGGGTATCCCTCGTCAATTTCCGTTGCCACAGATGATGCCCGGAAATTGACGAGGGCATCTCTCGTTGATTTCCGTTGCAACGGATGACTCCTGAAGATGTCCGTATTTGGTATCTAATGATAGGTTGTATTTCTTTAACTCACGATAGAAATTTGTCTATAACGATATAAATTTGTCATTTCGTGCATTGTTTAATATAAAGAGAGTTACAATGCAAAATGATCAGTTGTGCGTTTATTGTGGTAGTAAGTAGGCCTACATACGTACAATTATAATTATTTGAGATGAGATCTAGAAAATAGTTTTATGACTTTTGTGATTTACATGGACCCAGATCAGTCCGCGTGTACGCATAGTCTGGTTAAGAGCCATGTTGTGTTTATATAGCTAATTCGTTGCCAAAATACAACCATGGGACCGTATAATACTGCATTTGACCACACTTCGGTTTGGAAACACGGTTTTCTAAAATGATCTAGGCATCATTCATACCATTTTACAGATCCTGGCTCATATACACATGTACATGCGACTGTCTGTAAATATTTCTGCCTTTGTTTGCTATTTTGCTCTGCGAAATGCTTTATGTTTTATAGAAACTTTCTACATGTATCCCTGGTTTTGACGCCTCTAGTAGAGAAATCTTCACCCATTACCAAACGGCCATGTTTTATGCTCTTTCAAATTCAAAGATCTCTCGCAGACGACAATTTCAAGTGTACGGCATTTTACAATTTTGGTCTTTTTGGGTAAAGACATTGTGGGAAATGAGGCAATTGCTCATTACAAGCAATTTCTTCATATTCAACAATGTTTTCCATAGTGTTTATCTTTTGGGGAGTCAAAAAGAGCTCGTGTGTGGGAATGGGATGAGCACATTAAGACAATATGGCCTATTAGTGATACTGGTTACATATACATTGTGTATTCTTGTCCCTCCCCCTAATTTTATCTGAATATATATTTAATTTTTATATATTTTTGCCACAAGAAAATCCTTTTAGTAGGGTTATCATCTATAATCCGAAATCTTTAGCATATATTTTCCCCTGGTTTTGATTAGGCTATATTGTGCAAAACCTAATTTTCACCTAAATACATGTAGCTTTCAATTTGGATCAGTTTAAATTAGGGTATCCAACCCCTCATTAGCACGAAAGAGCCAGAGGCGAAATTTGAAAAGTGCAAGTAATTCCTAAACTGTGTTACATTTCCATTCCAAAGATAAACATGAGCATTTTGAATGGTTTAGATTTTTTCATTAATGCATACTTGTGGAAAAATGTTCAAAATCACCTCCCTCTCATATGAATAGGCCTATAAAGAAAAATGATATCTTTAAAAAAATCTTCTTGAAGCATAATCTTGAAATCGGTGAAACAACTTAATGTGAAGCGTATTCACAAGTATGTGTAATTTGATGCATTTCGTATGGCTAGAAAGTGTTGTTTTTGATGATGGGCTGTATACCTTAATTATATTTTGAAAGTTTTATTTTTTTCCAAGAGAGCGAAAAAGTATACCAATCTGATTTGAATGATGATTTTTGATTTGATTTAAACATATTTTATTGCCGTAAACATTACAATAATTTACAAAATAGATTTTTTACATGACATTATACATATACAAGTAGCTAGGTAAAAGGGTTTGGCCAAAAGTTCTATCAACTAAGAATCGGCCGTTCCCTTTTGAAACTTACAATGATCAGTCTTCAAGAACACGAATACTAAAGGTGCTTAATTGTAACCGTTAAATGATAGATATGAAGACAAATTTGTTCCAGTTATAAAATGAAATTTGAATGATGTTAAAGACGGCAAATTGTAAGTTGATCCAATGTAGCACAGAAAGTATCCACAAAAAAGGAGAGATTTAGTGTATGCATAATTCGCATATGAAAAAAAAATAAAAAAATAAAAAGTGAGAGAGACATTTCTCATTATTTATTTATACGCGGCTTCTACACCACGTACCTGTTTCAAATCTAGCAGGACTTGGTGTTTCACAAATCAACTGCTTAGCCCTCACGGCTAGGCCGGCAAGCTATACAAAGAGGTGCGAATAAAGACTTTTCAATCTTATTATGGATAAATGGGATTATGGGATTGCTGTTTCCGGTTATTTTTCTGAAAAATAGTCATATCAAAAATCATACATATTAAATAAGTTAAATGTTTTGTCGTTAATCACAGCTGATGAATAACAAAATTGTACTATTTTAATTGTCTATACTAAAACTAATGTAATTGGGCGCTATATAAAAAATAGCTTAATGTTAATAACTAAACCATGTCAGAAGAAAAATTATAACCAAATAAAAAGCCATATTTTTCGACTACAATAGCTTAATGCTACATTACAATAGGCATATTTCATGCTTATTCTTTTTTGGGAACTTCCATTGGTTGTTCCCACAGGGTGGGTGGGGTACCATGCTATGGTCGTGTAGACATGGTAGAATGAGAGCGTTTACTTGCTTTTGGCCATTTTCGCAAGCCAGGAGGACTTCCTCTCGTATTGCCGAACGTTAATATCGTTGCTTTTCAGAGAAAACCTCGTAACTGCAGCTTGTTTAATTCTGTAGTTACGAGCTTTTCGTTGAAAATCTTCTTGGAGTGGAGAAACAAACTCGGTTTGCGAAAATGGCTAATGCCAGAGGGGGGTTATATTTTATAACCCTTTCCCAAACAAAGTCTAGTTCTAAAATTCTCCAGTCTGGGAAACCATTAAGGCAAAATAAGCAAAAGAAATTTTCTTCTTTTACCTCTACTAATAATATGCATACATATTGTCACAAAATTGAAGCAATATCTGACTAAATTTTCACTGTTTGGGAAAAGGGTGTGAGTGAGAGTGTGTGAGAGAAAAAAAGTGTGTCTGAGTGAGTGTGTGTTGGAGAGAGGGGTGTGTGAGTAAGGGTGTGAATGTCGTGTGTGAGAGACAGGGTGTGTGAGTGAATGTGTGTGAGAGAAAGGGTGAGAGAGAGAGAGGGTGTGAGAGAAAGGGTGTGTGTGTGAGAGAAAGGGTGAGGGTGTGATTGTGGTGTGTGAGAGAGAAAGAGTACGTGAGTGAATGGGTGTGAGAGAGAAGCGTTTGAGTGAAGGTGTGCGCGAGCGGCGTGGGTGAGGGATGTGAGTGAGAGTGTAACAGATTGTGAGAGAAAATTTGGGTGACCGGGGCGTGCATGATGGTGAGTTACGTAACCAATCGAAAAACTATATGATGCCATTCTACTATGAAGCAAGTTTTATGGACGAACATCTTTACAGCTAATCCGCGGCAAATAGCCATACTGACAAAAATGTCACTCATCAATGGTTCGATATCGTGAACCTATGTGAGGGAGCAGCTGGAGGCTCGGTAAGGGTGTTGTGGTAGTACTGGTATGAGAAACGCCAGGAATCCATGGTTAGGTGCTCCAGCCGCCGCGATATGACCTTAGTAGTTGAAAACGGCGTAAAACCCCAATCAATCTTTATAGCTAATTGTTCGGTACCGGACGAATAGACTCAACGGCTCTAAGCGGATAATTGTAATGTACCGGACAAATAGACTCAACGGCTCTAAGCGGATAATTGTAATGTACCGGACGAATAGTATAGATGAGAAGTCTATGAAACTGCCATTTCGGAAAGGATTAAGAAAAAGGCAAATAGTTGAAAGTTAAGGTATATAAAACCAGTAGGAAAAAATAGAATTTACTGGTAGTCTGCACTTTTTTTTTATCAAAATTTGCTTAATTTTTCATTGACAAAAGCGTAGAAGCAAGGGGTTGTCTTGAGTCAAGAAATTAATATATTGGAACTTAGTACATCGCAATCATTGTCACCATTGGCATATTTCAGAGGTTAACCCTTTCCCAAACGACAAAATTATTGGGTGATCCACTTCAAACATTGCCACAAATGACAAAATGGTAGTTATTAAAACGATAATTTGTATAAAATATGCCACAGGAAATATTGAGACAAAAGGAGAAACTGCTGGTTACCAGCAGTTTCTTCTTTTGTTTCGATGTTTTCAAATGCCTTTTCTATTAGGGAGGTCAAAACCAGGTCTTGTACGGGAAAGGGTTAATCACTTCTCAAAATGTTACGGTATCTAATGTAAGTCAACTTTTTTTTCTAAATATCTTTCGGTTTGAAACTAAGTAGGTTATGTAAATTGTGTACACAAGAATCATCTTTCTTATATCCATATGTTAAAAAGTGGGTCTTAGAAGCCTAAAGGACGCCAATAAGCACTTTTCAGAATCAAACTGCACGGTACCAAGTGAGTATTTCTAAACCTTTCCACAAGTGAGGACATTTTTGGGTAATTAAAGGACCTCTATGGATAAGGCGAGAAATCTCCCTAAAAGGCTCAAATGGAAAAGTCAATTTTCAAAACATGCAAATTGATGATTATATCGAGCTATATTGTTAGATATATACCTAAATTATATGAAAACTGATTTTGCACAATCAAAACGATTCGACATGTAGGCCCTACAGATAACTCTTGGTTTCTGTACCTACCCTCAAAATTACATTTTCTTACCCCACCGGTATTCATTTAACCAGAATAAATTTTCTATTGTTTTATTAGCAATATTTTCTGTGTAAATGTAAGGACAATTTGTGTTGAAATCATAAACCAATTTTCGTTTTGTCCTTAATGCGCATGCGCATCATTGAAACGAGTTTAAAGGCGAAATCTTCCCGCCAAAATTATGGCAATTGGTAGATGAGTATTATTTTTAGAATAAAAGTATGTTCCCCCCGTGACCCAGGAAGTCCTTTTTATCAAGGAAGCCTATGGGCAAATTACACAACATATGTCAATGGGAAGCTGGGTCAAGGGGGGAACGATGTTCACCAGCCCTTGGAAGGTGGGTATTCCTCGTTTTTTGGCGGGAACGTGCGCTTTTAAAGTTGTTTCAATGATGCGCATGCAATACGGACAAAACCAAAGCTGCCATATGATGTCAACATCATTTATCCTTGTATCTGTAGAAAATAAATTGCAAATAAAACAAAAAAAAACCTCCATTTTACCTCTATGAATACCGATAGTGTAAGAAAATGAAACCATTTGGGTGGGTACAAAAAGCAAGAGTTATCAGCACCTATAGAACTTTTTAAATGACACGAAATCGGTATTCATTTTTTTGTATTTGTCTACCTAACCATAAAGCTTTATTTTGTTTCTCAATTTGATAGTTTAAAAAATTGTCTCATCAAGCTTAGCCTTTTAGGGAGATTTCTCTCCTTATCCATAGAGGTTCTTTAGAAGCTGCTGCAGATGACAAAATGTATGATGATAGTTGACAAATCTGTGCGAAATATAGCAAAGAAAATATTGAGGCAAAAGGAGAAAATACTGGTTATCAATGTTTTCTCTGGCCTTTTTTATTAGGGACGTCAAAACAAGGTCTTGTTTGGGAAAGGATTAACACAGCCCAGCGATAGAGGGCATTGTGTTTCTACTTATAGTCAAATCAAGATATTATGGCACATGTAAGTTACAAAATAATAATGTTACCTATGTAGACAAGGGGAAATTCTCTTAATTTTCGAGATGATTTTGCATGCGTTGGTTCGAACCTTGCAGGTGTGAGGTACCTGCAAGGTTCGTACAACATGTTAACCCATTACCACATATTGACTCTTTTTGACTCCCCAGAAGATAATGGCTTAGGAAAACATTTTGGAAAATGAAGAAATTGCTTGTTTCCCACTATGTTTTCTATACAAAATGAGCAAAACGTGTAAAGTTTTATTCACTTAAAATTGTCTCCAACATCTTTGAATTGAGAAAAGTAGAAAATTTTGCAGTCTGGTAATGGATGAAATAGCGCGTATAGTATTTTGGAGTTGTCTATATAGGTAACTTTTGTAAACATGTGCCATAATATCGTGACCGGATTATATGTTTCCTTAAAAAAGATAAATAAATTCAGACTGGTCAGAGTTCAAAGTATTTGAAGACGACAAAAAGGAATGTTATATGTAATGTTTACGCAACGTTGCAAGAAGAAAGAAAATGCTGGCTATTATGTTGATAAAGGAATTATTTGTGTAAAATAAACTACAGAAACTATGGAGGCAAAAGAGGAAAATGCTGGTTATCAGCATTTTCATCTTTTGTCTCAATGTTTTCCCCGGGCCTTTACTATAATAGTCTATTTAAGACGTCAACGCCCGATATTGTTTTGAAAAGATTAACGGTAACTAAAGATCTGGACCAGACTACTCGTATGTGAAAGAATGCAGAATGCTTAGAAGTAAAATCTGTTTGAAGGGTGACAAAATCATGAAAATAAATGCTAGCTGAAATAGCCTTATAGCACGCTATACCGTCTCCCTATCTATGGAAACGAAGAAGATACTGAACTCCAGTACTGTCTTTTCTTTACTGTACTGTAGGCTACTGTCTTTAATATTTCACAAAGTTTTAGCTTTGAAGGCAACTAAAACTTAAAATTGCTTGGTAAAATATTTCCTGAACAATAAGTGTTTCGGACTGGAATGTCCGAATCCCTTTGGGTCCATATACCATTCCTCAGCTTTGAAGGGCGGTATACCTCACAATAAATGACCTGGCAGAGCATCTCATTCGATTAGCATGGGCTGCTCTGCCAGGTCATTTATCGTGGGGTATACAAGTAAAAAATAAACAACGATAAATAAAGTATAAACATCATATATTAAACGCACGTAATTATATTATTAGAATATATCATATATATAACAAATAACCATGAAGCTAATACAGGTCAACAAATTACTTTGATACTTGAAGTCTTGTAATCAAATGGGATTTGAAATTTGTTTCAGATATCCGAAGTTCGACTCATATGTGTTTAGTTGAAATACAATCTGAATAAATCCAGATGACATAATTTCGTAATGTTACATCTAAAGATCACGCATTAGGGGTCATCTTCTGTGACCTGGGAATTTCCATTTTTTACATCAACCAATCAAAACGCTCGTTGCAAACGCAGGTCTGTTGTCCCTGACAACAACACCAAAATGGCTGCGGTTGATAGACACGCGCTTGACACCGAGCAAAGAGCAAAGTCCGTTAGTTTTGAGAGCAAATATATGGCATTTATTAATGAAGTGGATAGGTTTCGGTATATTATTGGCACTGTAAGTGGCAGTTTTGTGCGATCATTGTGCTAACCCGAAGTAGAGCGGTGTGTAGTTTTGAACATAATTATATAAACTATATATCGACAATTGGTGTACATTTTCAGCAGCAGTCAGATTAGCTCAAATGGTAGAGCTGCCGACTTGTATACCGTAGATTAGAGGATCGAACCTCGCACCGACTTCATCTTAAGTCCCCCTATTTTTTCATCTTTTTAATTAAATTTGTCCATACCAAATTATTCTAGAAATTGCAAAAACGAAATAAAAATACAATTACCAATTATGTTTTTTATATCCGCGATTTCTAGAATCTTTTAGTTTGAAAAATATAAAATACATAGTAGGTAAAAAATGAAGCCAAGGTGGGAATCGATCCCTGGGTATCAAGTTCTTGGGTCGGACGCTCTATCGACTGAGCCATTCGGGAATCTATTGCGGTGTTTCAAATTGCCAATATATAGTTTATACGTTCATAAGTTATCATCGCTTTGTTTCGGCTTGGCGTGATGATCGTGTCGAAATGTTGCTGCCAGTGTTGGAGGTATGCAGAAGACTATCTAATTCACAAATGCCATGTCTTTGCTCTCATAATTAACGGACTTTGGTCTTTGTCTTTGTAGTGAAATCACCACAATGGAGGCGACCATGGCTACTAATCTTGTTAGCGTTAGAAACGGAAGTGTAGTGTGCACGGTAGTGCGCATGCGCGTGCGCATGCGAAAATTCTTTCAACTTTTCCAAAGTTATAATGTGATTGGTCCAAAGAAAGGTCACAGAAGATGACCCCTAACGGGTGGTCGTTAGATGTTATTGGGTGCGTTCAGGGTTCTCCCATCGGTAGCCATTGGTGCCATTGGTAACCATCGGTAGCCGTCGGTAACCGTCGGTATACCTATGGATATTTTGTTGGTAACCAATTGTCCCGAGAGTAGACAAGTCGGGTAGCATCGGTAGCCTCGTTTTCATTACAGTAAGATGGCGGATAACAATCCAACTACGGCGATCCTAATCATATATTTTCTTCAATAGCAAGCGAATCGCATTCAAACCGTTCTCGATAGAATTTATTGTAATAGTTGAAGCAACAGTTATTTTATTTAGCCATTTATTTCTGAAAATATCTGTTTATTCATAATTTTTGAAAACGAACGATCACTCTGCGGGGAGAATACGCTCTTGGCAATTGATTATCCGCCTTTTTTTACCGATCGGCATAATTTTCGTTCAGAATTTGTTGGTTGCCGACGGCGCCATCGGCTACCGATGGTACCATCGGTAGCCGAAGGTAAATACACTCGGTTACCGATGGGAGAACCCTGAACGCACCCATTGAAAGATAATATCTAAAGGGCGGGTCTCATTTGCGCCCATGCACAGATTTTCTCGTAACTTTACCCATAGAATGCCTCTGATCTATGAACTACAAAAATATATTCGTTTTACTCAAAGAGTCAATATAAACCTATACGCGGCATCTTAAAGTGTTCCCGGTTTTCATTGATATCCGTCTTACAAAAACTCAATTTTAGATACAGTCAAATCTCTCTATGTCGAACTTCGTGGGACCTACGAAAAAACTTCGACGTATAGAATGTTCGACGAAGAGATATTTTGGAGACAAGCGGTCATCATCGATTAAAATTATCGGTATGTAATGCCAGTTGGATTCGATGCCTACATCCCCTCGGTTGACCGGGTCTTTCACTAAACAAGTCCGGCATAGAATAAGCATTAGATTGACCCGGTCGGCACAATTCTTTCAGCCAATCAAAAACGTCGTCAGCGGACCTGCACTCATTCGGTGGAGGTGAAAGCTTCGGTCTTTTTCGTTGAAGCATAACCAACTTTCAGCCTTAATATCTCGACGACTACGCCTGATTATTAAAAATGCGTTGGTAGTTAGAAAGTTTAAATCACATTCTTTAAAGAAAGAGTTTTGTTTATGAATTTTAACGATGGATTTTTGAAATAATCTGCCTCAAAGTTGGTATCCCGTAACGATAAAGACCGAGGTTGTACCCTCGATGAAAAAATGAAAGTGAGGCTATGACGTCATCCCGACTGATTCTATGCTTCTGTTTTCATTGTAAATTACAAATGCAACGCTGTATACAATTTTCCGAGCCTTTTTATTTCAAATCATTAAATCACCCAATTATGACGTCCTCAAAAGTAATACAAACAAATTAATGAAACAATCAAACACAATCAGGTAAAAATGAATTTTCGATGAAGGTTAACACCTGTGTTGATTGCTCGAGTTGACGGGTCGAAAGGTGTGAAAACTGGCTTGATTGCAATTGTCATCATGTAAGTGTGAGGTTCGTCGTACAGAGGTGTGAATGTGTGCTAAAAGAGGTGATTGGACTTCGAAATTGGTTCGACGTAAGGAGGAAGTTCGTGCAAGAGAAAACGACGTATAGAGGTTGAAATATATAGAAATAAAGAGCAAAATAATCGGGACTTGAAAATTACTTCGACGTAGGGAGAACTTCGGCTAAGGGATGTTCGACATATTAAGAGATTTGACTGTATCTAGTTTTGGTATAAATCCACAAGTTTTAATTAAAATACCAAGATGAGTCATTGTAAAAACGTTTGATACCAATGCGCAAAAAATTCTTAGAAATTAATTTAGTCAGAAATTGAGAGAATAATAGCTGAGAAATTTTCAAAACCTAAAATTCTATCAATTTTTTTTCGTACGTTCCCGTCTTTGTCAACCTATGAATTTGATAGGAAAGTTGGCCATACATGTTCCCTGTTTGTATGCAAAATTTGGTGAAAATTTGAAACCGGTAACAATGTCAAATAATGAGAATTGTGAACAACGGCACCTTAAGATTCTCCCGGATTTCAATGGTACCCGTCTAGCAAAAGCCCAATTTTGCTTACATAGTTTTGATATCAGTCCCAAATTTTAAATCAGAATAGCAAGAGGAGTAACTGTAGGACATTTTAATACCAATATTGTTGATATCAACATGAACAAAAAAATTCTTAGAAATATATTTAGTCAGAAATTGTCAGAAAAATGGTCGAGAAATTTTGAAAACCTAAAATTCTATATTTTTTGTGTGTTTCCGTCTTTGTCAATCTATGAAATCGGTAAGAAAATTTGCCAAATACATGTATGTCACCTGTTTGCATGCAAAATTTGGTGAAGATTTGAAACCGGTAACGTTGTCAAATAATGAGAATTTTGAACAACGGCACCTTAAGATGCTCCCGGATTTTAATGGATCCCGTCTAGCAAAAGCCTAATTTTGCTTACCTAGTTTTGATATCAGTCCCAAATCTTAAATCAGAATAGCAAGAGGAGTCAATGTAGAACATTTCGGTACCACCATTGTTGATACCAACATGAACAAAACAATTCTCAGAAATTAATATATTCAGAGAAATAGCCAAGAAATTTTCAAAACCTAAAGTTCTATCAACTTTTTTTGTTTGTTCCCGTCTTTGTCAACCTATGAAATTGATAAGAAAATTTGCTTTTTTGCCATATATGTCCCCTGTTTGTAAGCAAAATTTGGTGAAAATTTGAAAATGGTAACGTTGTCAAATAATGAGAATTGTGAACATTTGGCACCTAAAGATGCTCCCGGATTTCAATGGATTCCGTCTAGCAAAAGCCCAATGTTGCTTACCTAGTTTTGATATCAGCCCCAAATTTTAAATCAGAATAGTAAGAAGAGTTATTAAAGAACATGTAGAACATTTTCAGACCAATATTTTTAATAGCAACATGCCACATAATTTCTCGGAAATCTATTTAGTCAGAAATTGACAGAAAAACAACCCAGAATATTATATGAAACCTAACATTCAATCAAACTTTTTTGTATGTTCCCGTCTTTGTCGGATTTCAATGGTACCCGTCTAGCAAAAGCCCAATTTTACTTACCTAATTTTGATATCAGTCCCAAATTTTAAATCAAAATAGCAAGAGCGGTCATTGAAAAACATTTTGGTACCAACAATGTTGATGCCGACATGCAAAAAAAAAAAAAAAAAAAAAAAAAAAAAAATCTCAGAAATTTATTTGGTCAGGAATTTTCAGAAAAACAGCCGCTAAATTTTCAAAACCTTCAATTCCAATAATTTCACTTGTATGATCCCGTCTTTGTCAACCTATGAAATTGATAAAAAGGTTAGCCATATATGTTTCCTAGTCGTATGCAGAATTCGGTGAAAATTTGAAACTAGTAACATTGTCAAATAATGAGAAATGTGAAGAACGGCACCTTCAAATGCTCCCGGATTTAATGGTACCCATCTAGCAAAAGCTCAGTATTGCCAACATAGAATTGATATCAGTCCCCAATTTTAAATCAGAATAGCAAGAGGAGTCATCGTACAACGTTTTTGTATAAATATTGTTGATACAAACATGCGAAAATGATGCATGTTCTTCTCAAATCTGAGATTATCAAAAACGTTAATATGTCATCAAAGCAGTGGCTAGTTCATCAAACTGTAGGAGACCGCCACGGTTTTATAGGCTAAGTAGATGGCTCCTAAATATGCTACAGTAATACGGTGGATAATCACGTGATACAACAATTTCAGAAAATCTTCGATAGTCTTGTTATTACGGGACCGATTTGAATTCGGTTTGAAGCAGAGAGGGTGGACATACGTCTCGCAAGAGATGGACGAGGTGGATTGTTGAAAAAATCAGCTGATAAAAAATATTGAAGATCAACCAAAACTTTTTCATCAGTTGACATTTTAAAAATCAATAACATCCAGCTTAATCCTGGCATTTTCCCGTCTGCTCTGCTTCAGACCGAATTCGGGTCGGTCCGGTATAGACAAGATTGTTGAAGAGTTTCTGAAGTTCTGAGTCACGTGATTATCCTCCGTGAGTAAGGGAACATTGTCTGTAAAAAGGGAAATACTAATAATGCAGAAATACCTAAAATTGTCATTTTTTGGCGAAATTGATTAAGCCAGGGCGCTAAAATCATGTAGGCTTGTATCAATTTTATTGTTGATTTTTTATCTGGGCTATTGTCTTTGGTTTGCATACATTAGTTTAGGAAAAAGACTGAGGCATTAACTGCAGCAAGTGCACCTGTCGCATTTTGAAATTCTTTTAGTGCGAACCTAAAAACTTAAATTTAGCAATATTGCAGGTAGGGTTTTTTATGCGTCAGTTGAACAAATATTGTGTGAAATTCTACACAGATATGTTGTACTTTGGCCGAATAATTGACCATCAAAAACATTGACTAAACTTTTTCTTTTGAGTATATTTAGATGCGACAAGAAATGAAATTTCTAACCGTGATCATTCTTTTTATTCATGGACATTTTTGGTCGTGGACGAACTTGCCCCGACCCCAATAGTCGGACTAGCCCCAGACAGACCTCGTTGAAACATCACGCTACATCTTCTTTTAGATGACATGAAATCGGCATCTTAAGTTTTAATATGAAGGAGGACTTATTTGTCTTCATAAATATACAAAAAAGAAATCTAAATCACGCTGCATCTAACTATAATTGAAAATTTACACAAATGTGGAAAATTTACTGACAGTAACAAAAAATATGAATTGTGCTCTAATTTGTTTGTTTTTCTATTCGATGCGACCAAAAACTTTCTGCGATCAGTTTTCGTCATGAGTGACATAACAATCTTGTTCTGGGCTCTCTATCTCTGTCCTGAGGCTATACAGAGCCACTGGCCGAACATGCCCCGAGGGCGGACTAGCACCGGTCTCCCCTATCTTAGTATCCGAGTTCTGCAAGTCAAATTAAGGATCCCTATGGTCAAAACCTGTTTTGTTTGGAAATGAATTCTATAATACCTGTTTTATGTTCTCCATGTACAGACTGATCACACATGACATGGCTGGTTTGTTTTAGAAAGTCTGGTCAGCTTGAGGATAGCACATATCTACATGTACATCATCGATATAACGTGTCTTACTATACCTCACGATAAATGACCTGGCAGAGCAGCCCATGCTAATTGAATGGAATGCTCTGTCAGGTCAATTCTCGTCCGCTATACATGTGTTCAAACCCATTTTAGAAAAAAATACGTGTTGTTGTAGTTTTTGCTTTAAAAAAAAACATGTAAGAAAATCTGAAATCAGTTATCAATTAACCGATGTAAACATTCGCTTTCAATCAAATTGGCCTCTTGCTGTACGAAAGAAGAGTACTGGGCTGATTTTAAAGTCTTTGTTATTTGTTGTATATTCTGATTTTTTTCGGGAGAGAGGGCGGAGCCTAGTAAACGGTTCATTACATTTTAGCTTGAGGAGAAACAGCCTTCTCGCTAAGCGGTACATCGTCGGTATTATTGCAAAACATTATAACTACAGCGTGAATCAGGCTGTAGTTACGAGGTTTTACAACAACTCATTTTACAATAGAACGTTCTTTCAATTTCGAAATGTGTTCATGCTCGTGCCGCACGTTTTTCTTTTATATCAACCAAGATATCGAGAAGTAAACTCGTCGAATAACCTCTTCGCTTAGCCACACCCTGTGAGGTGAATAAAAATGGATTATACCTTTCGGATAAAAAATACACGCACTTATTTATCGTCAGACAAATATCAATCATCGTCGGACGAATATTAATGTTTGTTGGATAACTAATACTCCTTCGACAATATCGTGCATACAACAAAAAGCAATATTCGTCAAACCAATCATGTACTCAAAGGCAAAAGTTACTTTACAGTTTTAGAATAAAATTATTTCCTTTATTTCAAAACATTTTTATGAAAAATGCTGATAAATGTTGTTGTTATTAGCATTATATGACAAAAGAAAAACTACTGTTACGAGAAAATGTTGATAACTATAGTATTGCTATCATAATTTACATACATGATTACCTCAATGAGAAAATGCTGATTACTGTTGTTGCTATTAGTATTCTATGAAAAAAGAAAAACTTCTGTTACGAGAAAATGCTGATAACTATAGTATTGCAATTATAATTTATATACATGATTACCTCACTGAGAAAATGTTGATAACTGTTGCTACTATCATTATTTCAAAACTACTGTTTGCAACGATTTGACGTTCTTAGTTGATCTTAAAACGTACACAGCATACTATTCATTTCGTGTACATATAATTTGTGTAGAGATGTCCTATGATTAACCTTGTATTTTCGTTTCGTACAAGGCAATCAATTACGGGACTTGTATCATTTTGTCTTGTACTATTTTCTATTTTGTTGTACTGTTGTATTGTTTGCACTATCAATGTTCACTGTCGCACCACCATTGTATTTATATGCCACATGGGTCTATGACCTTCTGGAAATATATATAATGAAACTTGATATTTTCACTACTATATGTTTGCACATAAAGGGCCCGAATTGTTCCCAGTTAACGTAAAAAGCTTAGCAATCCAACGCCTACAGAAGCAGGACATTCAGCATGAGATAGCTAGGATAAAATTTTATATTTCTAGGCAAATGAACTGCATCCGTCTGTCAATCGTTAACTTCAGGAACGCATTGCAACACTTAGGGAATTTAAAAAAAAAAAAAATAAAAGTATCAAAAGCCAGTGCCAATAAATTCGTGTTTAGCAATAACGTGACGTTGTTACTGGCCGCTGCAGGAAAGGTACGTGAAATTGTTAGTTGAGTCGTAGAACTGTTTGATGTGGAATTTGAAACGTTGAATTTAGTGATAATATCCGGTAGGCATACCCCTTGAGTTATATACTAACATGACGTCATCGTCCAAAACGCCCACATTTGACGTTATGTAACAGTTTAGACACACGCAGATTGGAGTTAATCCCTCTTTTCTGATGAGAAAAGGTTTAAAATTAGTGTCGCAGGCGATAGAAGACGTGTGGACAGAAGAACGTGCATGACATAGAAAGTGTCATACGGGACAATTGTTTAAGAATTGAAAAGCTCAAGATCAGACGGCTGACCTTTTCCATATGCGAGTGCTTTTTTCAGTCAATCATACATATGCGGACATAGAAATACTGACAATAGATATAATTTAGCATAAAATTCGATCCTTTTTATTCAAATAAGGGTTATAAAACTTTGCCTGGATTTTTCAATTTGACCCATTGGTGATTTCCGTGGTTAACACCAACGCAAAGAAAGAGTGAACGCTCTCTTCTATCCTACATTTCTCTTGCGAAATGGCATACGTAGGCCTATATGTATAATACAATTAGTTTCACAACATGTGATGGGTGGATGAGGGTTTGATAAATTCAAATGAAAGTCGGATGTAAAGTTACTTTTTTTTAATATACAGTGTGTTTCATAATATCTGTTACCATTACAAATAAATATAAATTATTGATTGTACATACAATATAGTCATGTTATACATGTTTTGAAGGGTACATAATAAAGTTTTATGTCATGCAAAAATTAAGGGAAAATATTGACGTCATGACGTCTAAATTGACGTCATCAAATTTGGGCCGTTTTTCAAAAATGGTGCTGCCCGTTGACGCATGCAAGAAAGTTGTTAAACTGCTTGATCAAATATTTATTGATAACTGTCCTCAGATCTATGAAAAAACAATATCCTGATGATGAAAACTCATCACATATACTTAGAAAAATCTGAGTTTAGCTGAAAAGATCATTTCATTCTCACAATTTAACAGTATGGGCAGCCTAAAGTCCACCAGTAGTAACTGGACCCTTCTGTATTGAGGACGAAAGTTGTGTCATTGAGACAATTTTAAATAAAGTACACTTTTTGCATGAAATAAAGAGGAAACATATTTCAGAATTAAGGCGAAAAACTACAGACTTTAATACAAGTTGATTCTGGCAAGATGGGGCTGCGCCCCGCACTTCCAGGGAAGTTATTGAGTGGCTTGAGAAAAGATTTTGGACATAGTGGATTTTATACAGGTCAGATAATGTGTTGCTTTTGCACTCTCAATACCTCAGTCCACTCTAACTTTTTCTTAGTATATTTGAAAGAGCATGTACATATAAGCATGTCGTAATGTCCATAGATAAATTTAAATAGCATTCCATTGTGAAAACGGATTATTTCATTGGACACATGCATTTGGGTCTTTACAAACTTTAAATAACATGCTCACGTCGTTTTGCAGCATGGATGACGTAGTCTAGAATGCTTGTTGTAAAATTGTACAATACGAGTGAGATTGAATTCGCGTCAATTCTGAACACATAGGCTATAATACTATTGTTATATGTCAAATAAAACTGTATTATGTCTATTTTCATATAGTTTATTTCATTTAAATGTATATTTCTTAATTTAAACATACTTAAGATTAAAGATGGTAACACATATTATTATCACACCCTTTCAACACACCCTGTATGAATCACAATAATTTTAACGTGACGTTCGAAAGGCTCAAAAGGGGGTGTCTCAAATCTGCCCACGCATGAATTTTCTTTTAATTCTGCATGGTGATAAAGGACCATATTGTAAACAAAGTGGAACTTTTGCTCAATGTTCTCTCTAATTCCTGTCTTCAACCTGGCTAGTTGTTCAGATGGATAAGTAAATAATGAGAGTCACAGGTTAGTTTTAGAAATGTATCATTTAATCCAGTTGATGAGAATTTCTACATGGAAGTAACATCTTTGACTCTGATAGTGAAAACTAAACTAGTGCCAGGATTTTACCCTTTATATAGACTTTTGATCACCTAGGTTACACCGTCATTAACCAATCACAGGTAATGGAAGGTGTCACTGAGCCAATCAACATGTTCCTGGCAGTCCAGGAATCCTGGCTGCAAAAAGAATATTCCAGGCCATTTCGGCCATGTTGCCAGGAGCAAATCCTGTCACCTGCATTTACTTTAAACATGAAAAAGATATGGAATAACCATATAAATAATTACAAAATACATATAAAAAGCTAACTTTTGATACCCTACAACATAGGAAAATTACTTTGATAAAGGAGGATAGGACCTCTGAAGTAGGAAGGTGGAAAGGATTCAAACTTTCCCTCCTTCCAAACTTCCAAGGTCAAAGCCAGGAATGGAATTACACATTTACTACCAAATTCCATGAAAATCCATTTCTGCAAAGACAAACTCTAGACAAAATAGCATCTTTATAACCATATAATTCACTCTGTAGACACTTAATGTAGGCAAAGTTGTAGTTTGGCATAAAGGGAGATAATTCAAAATGGCTGAAAACACAACAATAATAAAAGGGGCTGAATAGGATGACTGTAAGAGTAAGGCAGGTAAGACTGGTATTAGGAATGTGCAGAGAATGCCTATACACCCTCTAGTAAGAAAATATCACTCTATATAGCTATTGCAAGGTAGAATGACCAAGGTCAGGAATTGACACAATTCCTGGCCATGGAAAACTAGTGGGTGGGGTACCTATTCTGTTACATTATACAAGCTATGGAAATGCAGCTAGTATCTTAGATAATCCAAGCTGGATTCCAAAAAGCCACCTTAACTTATTCCCACTATGACATGAAACATGGCCCCATTTTCATGTGTCCCAAAACCTTAGTTTTGTGAATTTCCAAGATCTGTAGTGATTTTGTTACAAATTTATATGGAAGAGTCCTGGGACTCACTGGTTCCCAAAATAATGAGTCCATTATTGAAACAAAGAAGTCTTTGAAAGACAATTTCGATAACACATTGAAAATGTTAGCATTCTGGGACTCACTAAATATTTTTCAATGAGTCCTGAGAAAAAAATGTGAGTCAGGGACTCGGGACTCACAGGTAACAAAATCCCTGAGATCTGTCAATTGAATTTGCTCCGAGACACATAAGGCATTACATTCATACCAGAGAAGGTATTTGAGGAAGTTATTATGAATGTTTTTTATTGAATTAATCATGAAAATATGCATATTTGTTTGCAAAATTTCGGAAAAGAGCAAAATTGAATTCCAAAGTTAAGTATGTTGGAGTCTTTGTCAAGATTCCATATTATCACAAAAACATGCTACATGTTTCCTCTTACTTTGAGCTAAATTATATAGAAATCCAAAACCGGTAACAATGTTTTGGTCCAAAACTTGTATTCAGTAAAAATTTGATTGTGCTCCTAAAACATTTTTCTATTTACAAAATTACATGTATGGAAGCCAAGATAGGCATACATATACACATGGCCAGTTTTCTTTACTATTTGGTCACAATGTCTATGCACCATTTTTAGTTACACTATGACATGATATAAATGTCAAGCCAAATGTTATGAAAGTGAAAATACGCCTAGAACCGGTACGGTAAAGCATCAAAAGTTGCACTTCCAGGTAACCATTACATAACCAAATGTTTTTGCTCTAAGCGCCTCTAATGAACTAACATGATATGGAAGGCCCCTATGATTCAATAAAAGACTGTTACATCATTATATCTTTTCATTTACACAGTTGAAAGTGTACTTGTTTATTTCAAAACGTGGCCCTATTGGGATAAAACAGGGTGCAATTATTTCCGCAAATTATTTTTTCTGACCATAGCTTAACCTGTGTTGATACACAATTTATACACATTTCAATGATGTCATATGATTATTATGTGGTTTAGCCATCAAGAGCCATTAATAGTCATATGGGACCTGGATTATCTGTTTCTGAAGCATTACAACAATATTTTCACTTTTGCACGATTATCAAATGCCATCAGAGAAATTGGTTCTTTTTCTGATTTGCTTTCTCATGTTTCTAAAGATCTATAAATAACTCTTGCTGTTAGCTTTCATGAATCACGGCTGACTTGAATAGTTTAAAATGATTTTTATAGAAAATTTCCTCTCTTTTTTGTAAAGTAGGTACACCTGGGACAAGATCTAATGTGACCCTGGACAAAAATATTGTAACCAACTTTGAAGTCTACTCCTTAGCAAGCTTACATACAAAATTTAAAACCTCATGGCTGTGTAAAGCTTTACAAAAAGAGCTTATTTTTATTATATGAAATGTTGTCCCTTTTATGCTGACACAACAACAACAGTTTATGACAAAAAGAAATTCTAATACACAGCGTTTTACTCCCTTTACCCAAGGATACTTTTTATCAAGTTTCAAAAAGTTTTACATATTAGATTGGGAGAAAAAGAATTTTTGAGAAAATGCCAACAGACAGACAGACACACGGACAGACGACAGGAAATGACCGAAAAAATGCCTTGCATCTTGATTTGTCCTCAGGTAAACTAAAATAACCAAAAACAAGAGCTGTCTGAACACAGCGCGCTCGACTTTCTAAGTTGCTTAGTATAAAGGGGGCATGACTCCAAATATAGTGGAGCCAGGGTCATGGGCCCTGGTAGTAAGGTAGAGGGTGTGATGGTGAATAAGTATTCCAAGTTTGGGTTGAATCCCTTTGATAGTATGGATGTCATTGATGTTTGAAAAAACTTTAACCTTTGTTGCAACGCCGACGCCCGGGTGACAGTATAAGCTCTCATTTTCTTCGAAAAGTCGAGCTAAAAAAGTAAACAAAATATTTGAAAACGTCATTTTTTAAAAAAAAATCAACTTTGTCCATTCTTGGAAATGTGCACTATTCAGGGGAAAATTCCAAAAGCAGCATGTTACCGGTTTTATTTTTTCTACATATTTCACGATAACCATCATTATATTTGTGCGCAACTTTTACATAATTTTCAAATCTTGACAAAAACTGGAACAAAGAAAATTTTAGAACAGAATTTGCTTAAAATATTTAAAAACAACTTCACGCCAAATTTCATTAAATTCCGAGCGTGGACAGACTCCCATGTTATTTTTCCTATTCGTGAGAGACCCCTTTACATTTATCGTAGTATGAATATTAA
Organism: Fragum sueziense; assembly: GCA_963680895.1. NCBI lineage: Eukaryota > Metazoa > Mollusca > Bivalvia > Cardiida > Cardiidae > Fragum > Fragum sueziense. The sequence goes on along the minus strand of OY804594.1, from coordinate 36,823,249 downwards.
TTTTCGTCAGACAAAAGTTAATATTTTTCAAAATATTTCAAAATTAAATACTTTTGACCCAAAAGGAAATCACATATTCAATATCTTCTTTTCAACAATTTCTAAAACATTTTTGGCAAGGTCCAAGACAGCATCCAACTTGCAGGTCACAGGTAGTAGCAGAGTGGGAAGACCCAAGTTGTCGTGGAAACAGCTAACTGAGAGGGACCGTAGGGACTAGAACCTGACCAACATCGACCCTCAAGAGAAGAACAAATGGAGAACAGGAGTAAGGACAGCCATGCGTGTAGCAAGCCAGCTATCTGGAAGGGAGCCCACTGATGTGGCCGAAGCTTCTAACCCTGTACGTTAAATACGAAACCCGGGAGTGAGTGAGAGTCCACTTTGAATGTTACTGCAGACAACAAAATGGATGTTGATAGAGATAAGATTTGTGTACTATGAAACACAAAAAGGTAAAAAAAAATGATGGTCATCAGCATTTTCTTCCTTTGCTTCAATGTTTTCCCCAAACTTTGTCTATTTCAAAAAGATCCATGTTTTGTTTAGAAAAAGGTTAAACTATGTCAAATGACAAATTTATCCCGGTTCCTTGGAAAATTTTACTGAGAACAAATGTTACTGAAAATGGGGACTTAACAGTTTATAGCATTCAAAGCCTTGTGGGCATAAGGTGAAAAAGTTTGAATATTTGTCATTGCGTGTAATCGCTGGTTAGAACAGACAGCCATACGTTTTTTTTGGTTTTTTTTTTTTTTCAAAACAAAATTTTAGACTGGGTTAAATTGAAAGATATTGCAGATGACAAAAATGAAAATATAAAAGAAAGTCTTTAAATTACATCAGAGAAAACATCAGGGAAAAGACAAGATGTGTTTGTGAAACACAAATACCCCTGAAATGGCTATTTTTCTAAAACGTTCAGATTTCGTGTAAAGGGTTGATAAGGGTAACAGATGACCTTGAGAAAGGTCATATTGAATGAAACATGTAGTTATCATTGAAAGAAAGTTACACACCAAATTTGAGCTTTGTAAGTCGCATGCTTTTGGAGAAAAGACAAATATTAAGTTTTCGGACAGACAGGCGGATGGACAGAAAGACGGACAGACAGTATCACAATATGCCCCCGATCTCTCAATATGGGGACATACAAAGAAACTTTGGTTATAGATGTATTATCAGCTTTTCTTGCTTTTCATCCACATGTCTCTAAAGAATAAAGCATACTGTCGTAAAAATAATCAGTGCCTATCCCTTTCCAAAAGAACAACATTTCGGAGATGTTCAATTTACAAGAGGGCCAGAATGGCCCTATATCGCTCACCTGAAAGAAGTTTAAGACACGCCCACTTTTTTTGACGAATCAAAAATTTGCAAACAAATTTTGAAAAGGGTCACTCAAGGAACATTGTTGCCAAATTTGTTTCAAATTGACCCTATGCTTGATTTTTAAAGAATTTTCTTATGATTTCTCTAAGTCTGATAAGCCACACCCTGCCATGCCCACTTTTTTTGACCAATACAAAATTTGCCAACATATTTTGAAAAGGGTCACTCAAGGAACATTTCTGTAAAGTTTGCTTCAAATTGGGCCAATGGTTGATTTTTAAAGAATTTTCTTAGGATTTCTGTAAGTCCAATAAGCCACGCCCAATTTTTTCTGACGAATAAAAAATTTGAGAAAATTTTTTGAAAAGAGTCACCCAAGGAACATTTCTGCCAAGTGTGGTTCAAATTGAGGCAATGGTTGATTTTTAAAGAATTTTCTTATGATTTCTCCAAGTCCGGTAAATGCTGACCTGCCACGCCCACAATTTTGGATGAATAAAAAATCCGCGGACAAATCTTAAGAAGGGTCACCCAAGGAACATTCCTGCCAAGTTTGGTTTTAATTGGCCCTATGGTTAAGGAGAAGAAGATTTTTGAAGAACTTTTTAACAATTTCTCTTGGTTAGATAAGCCCTGCCCTGCCACACCCACATTTTTGACGAAACTATAAATTTATGAACAAATGTTGAAGAGGGTCACTCAAGGAACAATTCTGCCAAATTTGGTTCAAATTGGTCCATTGGTTGATTTTTAAAGAATTTTCTTATGATTTCTCTAAGGCTGATAAGCCCCTTCCTCCCTGCCACGCCCTCATTTTTTGACAAATGTAAACATTTGTGAATCGATTTTGAAAAGAGAGACTCAAAGAACATTCCTGCAAAGTCTGCTTAAAATAGGCCCAATGGTTAATTTTTAAAGAATTTTCTTATGATTTCTCTAAGTCTGATAAGCCCCCTTTCTCCCTGCCACGGCCACATTTTTTGACGAATCAAAAATCTGAGAACAAGGAACAATTCTGCCAAGTTTGGTTCAAATTGGAACAATGATTGACTTTTAAAGAATTTTCTTAGGATTTCTCTAAGTGCGATAAGCCCCGCCCTGCCACGCCCACATTTTTTGACGAATCAAAAATCCGCGAACAAGTTTTGAGAAGGGTCACTCAAGGAACATTCCTGCCAAGTTTGGTCAAAATTGGCCTGTTAGTTTTGGAGAAGAAGATGTTTGAAGAAATTGTTGACGGACGGACAGACGGACGACGGACGGTGAGTGACCACAATAGCTCCCCTCGAGCACTTCGTGCTCAGGTGAGCTAAAAAGACACTGCAGACAACGAAATGGATTTGTGGGTTTGTGTATAATTTAGCATGGAAAATATTGTTGGCAAACCTGGGCCCCGTATTACTAACGATCGTACATTTGATTTTTGCATAATTACGTGTAACAACAGCCCCGATTGGCTCAGTCGCATTTCTCGTGCAATCAGATGTCTTGTTACACAGTTTACACAAAAACTTGATCGGAAGATGTTAAGTAATACGGGGCCCTGGTTTCTGGATTATCAGCATTTTCTTCTGGTGTCCCCATGTTTTCTCATGTCTTTCAATTAGGTATCAAAAATGATACCATGTTAAGCCCCGTTCCCACTGTCACGGTGTTGGTCCCGGACACCCACGGTACCTCCCGGTGGGGAAAGAGTCGGTATTCCGGGATGATCCGGGATCTTTTCTCTAAAAAATTATTCATATTCCCATATTCCCGACATTGCCCCGGTGTACCCCCGGTTTATTACTAGCAGGATCTTCCCGTTCTACCCCGATTTGTTCCCGGTTTGCCACGGTGTATTTACGGTGCAGAGGCTGGCGTGATCCCGGTTGATCCCGGTACGACTCAGTGTAACCCCGGTCGTCGCCGGTAGCGCACCGGTAGCCGCCGGTTTCGCCCTTTCATATCACGGTTGTGCGCCGGTATCAAGCCAATGTTTCCCGCTGGTCACTCGTGGATCAGCATCAGTTCTCTTTCGTCTCTTGAAGTTCTGGTTTATGAGATAGTTCATCTTGTTTGCTTGTGCTTGCATCAGAAAATGAAACTACATTGATTAAGCTGAAAATGTCCACGGATCATCAGGGACTTTCACGGTTGAGCCAGGGTAGACAACAGGAATTGCCCCGGAATATGCCGGTATTTCCCCGGATAAAGCCGATTCTTGACATCCTCCCGGTGAGGCCCGGTGACTGCCGTTTGTATTAAACATTTTAAAACATCCGGGGTCGGTTGCCGGATCAACAAGGTTCATCCCGGATGGTCCAGGATGTTCGCGGTGCCGCCACGGTTGTACTCCCGGTTTGTCACGGTTTCCCCCGGACCACTCATCCGGGACTAACCGGGGGTCCAAACCGTGACAGTGGGAACGGGGCTTTAGGAAGGACATCTACATGTACATGTAGTAACGATTCAGCAGTGACTATTTATTAATGGATGGATCAATACTTTCTCAATTTAGTTTTTTTTTATATAATTTCTAAGACGATACAATCTTAACCCATTACTGCACAGTGACGCCTTTTGACTCTCTCACAAGAAAAGGCTTGGGAAAACATTGTGGAAAATGAAGAAATTGCTTGTGACAAGCAATTTCTTCATTTCCCACAATGTTTTCTACACAAAAAGACCAAAAAAACTAAATTTTCATTCAGTTTTAATTGTCGTCTGCTACATCTTTGAATTTGGAGCTCCCTGAAATTTTGTCGTTTGGGAAAGGGTTAAGACTGGTTCAAATTGAATTGTTGCAAATGAAAAACGAATAGTACGAGATCTGCAAGAGATAGCATAGGAAACCTTGATGGAAAATGAGACAATATCTGTAATCAGCATTTTCTTGTTACATTTCATTCATTTACGCTAATTCACAATATTGTAATATCTTGAGGAAGTTCACTTACCAAAGTACATTCCACTGTTTAGGGAGAATTAAGTTAAGGCCATGGACTACTTTTTAAAGAACCAATAGATAATTCAATGGCATGGATGCATAAAGGGGCCTTAACCCATTACCAAACAACAAAATTTGAGCCTAGTCCAAACTCATAGGTGTTGCAGAGGACAAGTTCCATTGAACAAAATTTAACATTTTTTGGTCTTTCTTGGTAGAAAACATTGTGGGAAATGCAATTTCTTCATTTTTCACAATGTTTTCCAAAACCTTTTTTGTGGTGTGTCCAAAAGCGTCAATGTGTGGGAAAAAGGGTTAAAATTTAATCCTATAGACCCACTGAATGTAATGTACATGTAGTATGATCTTATTAATATTTGCAGCATTGGAAAATTGAAAATCAACACAAACATTACAATCAAAGATAAATGTTTTTAATCTACGACAAAGTATTTATAACATTTATACTGTACCCCTAAAAATACATTTCTTCAATATTTGCAATGTTTTGAATGTGGCATTATTTCATTTTAAGCATTACTAAGTATTTGCATGTGATCTACTGAACTCTACCAAATATCATTGTATAACTTGATTCATTTGACATGGCACTGTCCTTTATGCAAGACATACTCACATTTAAGGTATATGACCCATCATTAAAAACACCACTTTCTAGCCATGCGACATGCATGAAATTACACACACTTGTAAATACACTTCAAATAAGTTGATTCACTGTGCCAGATTTCAAGATTATGCTTCAAGAAGAAAATAAATTAACAAATATTTTTTACTCTATATTTATATGCAAGGGAGGTAATTTTGAACATTTTTATGCTCCCCGAAGGGAGAGCATATAGTCGCCGCTTTGTCTGTCCGTCCGTCCGTCCTGTCTGTCCGTCATTCCGTCCGTCCGTCCGTCCGTCCGAAGCGATTTCTCCATAACCCTTGGGCCAAATCAAATGAAACTTACCATGTGAACTCCCTATGACAAAATGCCGATGTACTTTTCCCGGTTTGGGAACTTGAGGCCTCGTCATGGGAAAAGGGGACTTAAGGTTAAATACAGTTTTTCTCTAATTTCTCCTAGTCTAATGGTCAGAATTTGATGAAATTTCATATTTGAGTAGCAAATCAGATGCCCTTGACAATAAACTATTTAAAATTTGCGTATAAAAAATATGTCATGCAAAAAGGGGGCTTAACATTTGTTAGCTTTATATTAGCTCTGCATGGCATATATTTATTGTGACAATGCCTTATTCGGGGAGCATTGTCTGTCTCTGACGGCTCTTGTTGTCAAATATTTCCATAAGTATGCATTAATTAAAAATTCTAAACCGTTCAAAATGCTTTTGTTTGAATTTGGAACTAAAATGTAACACAGTTTAGGAATTACTGGAACTTTTCAAATTTCGCCTCTGGCTCTTTGGTTCTAATGATGGGTTGTATATGTTAACAAATAGATAAACATACATCAAAGAAACTTCACCCATTACTAAACAGATTTTTGGACTGCTCAAAATTGAAAGAAGTTGCAGACGACATCTTCAAATTGATTGAACTTTAAAAATTCACGACATTCTGGGTTGAAACATTGTGGAAAATTTAGAAAATTGCTTGTGACAAGCAGTTTCTTCATTTTCCACAATGTTTTCTGCCAATCTTATCTTGAAGAGCGTCGAAAAGCATCAATCTGTGGTAGGTTAAATCTTAGTACAAAGATATTATAAAGAATGCAAGAAAAGTTACTGAACTACATGTATTACTAGGAAACAGCCCAAGTCGTCACAAACAATGGTAGTTGATCAATATAGGTTTAGTGTGCAAAGAAGCACAAAAAATATTCAGGCAAAAGGACAGAAGGCTTGTCATTAGTATTCTCTTCTTTGCCTCAACATTTTTCTAAACACATTTAAAAATTCTGACTTCAAGATTTTGGTGTGCAGGGTGCTTCATGACTCTGGAGTGTAGGTATTTGATTATAAACATTCATTTACTTCCTTGTCACCCTAAATTGAAGTTCATGATTAACACAATCAAAATAATATAATTAATTATCAATCAAGTAAAATTTTATAAGGGTCTGCAAAAAGGGCCGCTGAGACCAACATGGATCAAGACCAGAGAGTACATATGCACAGTCTAATCAAGAGCTTTTTAGTTTTCTTGTAACTTCCTTCATTATCTGTAGTTATTGTATAGAGACACAGAATGAGTACTTATTATAATTAGAACTTTATAAAATATACATGCTGAATTTATTGTTCTATAGTCGGTCTCAAGCAGGGCTATAGACAAGAGGGGCTAATGGCCTTTCTAAATGCAATATATTGCAACATTTGCCAATTCCTATATTGTGGGAACTCATTGGAATTGTCTCATTGAGACAAATCAAATGAGTACCCACAACATAGGGTATAGATATGAAATGAAAACATTTAGAACGTCTTCACCCCCTCTTATCTGTCACTCTGGTCTCAAACTTGTACAAATAGGACTGAGTCATTTATCTTTAATCATCCAGAGTCAAACATCACTCAATCACTCATGTCCATATCTACTTCCTGTAAGTTAGAATCGTTTCCGGTGTTATTTGTTACGCGTGTTGGGATGGGCTCCGCGCTGCCCTCCCTACTCTCGGAAGTCTCGGGACTTCTATCTCGACCCTTCTTGTCACTGTCTCCGTACATGTTCTCCTCTTCTTCATCGTAATTACGCTTTACCTTCGTTTCTTTCTTCTCTTCTCGTTCACGATCCTTGTCCTTATGCTTCTTTTTCTTCTCTCTCTCCTTGCTGCGATCCCTGTCCTTCTTTTTATCTTTTCTGGATCTGCAATTTAAATAAATCATCCATTTAGAAAGTTTTAAAATAGTTTTTTGAATTTGAAATATTTCTTTGACTAACTCTGTTATAGTAAAAGATTTAGATATAGCAAGTTTCCTATTTTGATCTTCTATAAACAAGGGAGCACATGCGGATATAAAAAGATATGCCAACTGAGTACGATAGTACAAAAACACAACAAATATTACCAATACAATACAGGTTTAATTAATGCGGAAGTAAAAGGTAAAGTTGCTGGTAGAAAATCTAATTCTTAACATGGTTTCAAAAACTTTTATCTGCAATGATAAATTTTACAATTTTTCATTCAATTGCAATGGTTTAAGCCCTTCCCAAATGACAAACTCTCAGACCAGTTGAATTGAAAGGTGATGCAGAAATGGTGGTAATCAGTAAAGATCTATTCTTCTTTTCTCCAAATGCTTTCAATGGCTGTTCCGATTAAGGCCATGAAAACTACTGGTTGTTTGTGACAGTGTCAATTTAGCCTTACTTGTGCCTGGATCCACTCCTAGACCTGGATCTTTTACGTGACCTTGACCTACGCTTCCTCACAGGGCTCGCACTACGACTTCTGTGTCTTCTCCTGTACAATAATCAACAACAATTTGTTAACCCTTTCCCAGACGGGACATCCACACCATTCTGCATTTCACACAACAACATTTCATTTAGACTCTACTTGAAAATGTCATCTGCCGCTTCTTTGAATTCATAGTCTAAAACAAGTCTAGCAATGGCTTAAAAAGGCATTTCATTCCAATTTCAATTTTTTAAAGTATGTCTTGATGCCAAGATTGGTTATTCTAATGAGTATAAATAATATTAGTTTTTTTAAGTTGTTGCCAATAAGCAAGAAACACGCATCTAAAGTTGAGACATAATCGATAAATTGCATATAAATCCGAACTGTTGTCCACAACAATTTGTTCAATTTTAACACAAAAATATAGATTTCTCGTAAACGGCGCAATATTTTGGCTTGAAATTTTCAGAATTTTCATAAGGAAATATGCTCTTTCAGATAAAAATAAAAGTAAAATTTATGACAAAAAATTCTGAAATGTCACTTTAAGGATCATCTGACAGACAGTGTCTTCAAATAAATAATGACTCCAATACTATCACAGCTGACAAAACACTTATCAAAACCTATCATAGGTGTAGGAAGGTTTATAATTTTGGGGACCAAATGTTTAAGTGAATGGAACCCAACCGAGCATAGCATTGCTAGGAGGGAGGGGGGGTCTGGGGGCATGCCCCCCCCCCCCCCCCCAGAAAATTTTGCATTCTAAGAAGCCATTTCCTGCAATCTAGGTGCTTTTAGACAGCATTTTATACCTAGACCTTTCTTGAAGGAAAACATGGGTGTATCATGGGTGGGGGCCATAGGATATGCTGGGACCTTCTAAATTATTGAGGGCCTGCCCCCTCTCTTCCTACGCCAGTGCATATTGACCCCTTTATAAGATTGTCATACTTGAAGTTCCAAGTATATTTACCCGTCTTTTCCTTTAACAACAACTTTTTTATGCTCATACACATATTATCTGATTTTAAGAAGTATTGAATAATATATTGACAATTGCTAGTCACCTTTGAATTTGGACCAGTTTACAATTTTGTCAGCTGGGAAATAGCTTTCTTAACCCATTCCCAAACAGTGAAACCTTTTTACAACCTACAAGATAAAGGCTTTGGAAAACATTGCGGTAAAAGAAGAAACTGCTTGTGATAAAAAATTCTTCATTTCTCACAATGTTTTCTACACAAAAACACCAAAAATGTAAAATTTCATGCACTTCATATGGTTGTCTGAAACAATTTTGATTTTGGACAAATGTACACTTTTGCTGTCTGGTAATGGTTTAAACAGCATATCTGACCAATTCAATTTCAGAGGGACAGTAGGAAACTAAATAAAGGAAAATTATGAATATCAGCCTCATCCTTTCGAACAATACATTCACAGTAAATTATTTTTATAAACTATTTTCTAGACTTACTTCCTACTGCCACTTCTTGATCTCCTCACTTTTCTGGGTGTTCTGCTGCGACTCCTCGCCTCACTTGATGACCTGTAATACAGTACAGCAGTCTCTCAAACATAAGCACTGTCATAGACAACCCATCATCTTGATGACTAAATAGGATGTCAGATAACAAACTCTTCAGGGAAAAGAAGAAAATGCTGACAATCAGCATTTCCACATTTTACATGAAGGGCTTGGGTGAAGTATAAACTTGCATTTTTACCAGTAATTCAATAACTTTTATATTGATGTCTGCAACAGCAATCACTTTGAACCAGTCAATAAACTACATGGAAAAAGGTAAATAAATAACATAGTTTAACACTACTATATTATTATATATACATCAAATGGCTTTAAAATACATCTGAGGTAAGGAATATTGAATAGACGAATATCAGCATTTTATTCGTATCCCTCAAAGCTTTTCTAAGTCCTGAGAAAGTTATTGTCTAAACAAACAATAATTTTGGTGTCTGCATCATTTTTGGACCAGTCTTTCATCATTTTGTTTGGGAATGAGTTCTAGAATAAAGAAGTGAATTATCATTATATATTAACTATGTAACTGTAGCAAGTATAAAGCTGTAGTTACAAGGTTTTAGAAGAATAACAGCATTATTACAGCAGAGAATCGTGTGACATAACAATGAAGTGTAGAAAATCTTCATCAGTTATGTTTATTGTGACTGATTTAAATTTGGTTTGAAGAAGAGAAGGTGTTAAAAATGCAAGAAATTTTCTTTAAAAATCAGCTGATAAAAAAGTTATTGATGACCAAATAATTTTTTCCTTAGTTGTCATTAATTTTTTTATCAGATGACTTTCAAAAGATCTACCACATTCATCTAATTCCTGAAATATTTCTGCCTTCAAACTGATTTAAAATTTGTCAAGTATTAACAAAATCATTGACGATTTTCTGAAATTGTTGAGTCATGTGATTACCCTTCATAAATATCTTCAATGCTTGAAGGTATTTTAGAGTCTGCACATTAAAGACCTCCAGTTATAATCCCTTGAATTACCAAGAGAGGGTAAATGATCTGTTATGAAATCACACAATTACAGATGACAAAAATCAGTGTTCTTCTGGTACTAAACAGTTTCCAGACATTCATTTTGGAGTGGGATAGTATAGAATACAGCCTAACTTTTTGAGATGTGGCTTATTTTGAATTGTGACCAAATTTCCAAATATTGCACAAGGTAAGTATAAAATCATTGCAAGTGTGTACTTACAAAAGTTTCATGCAAACCAAGCATCAAATTTTATAATCATAACAAGGGATTTGGGCAAAACTACAATATGCATATTTATATAGTATTTATGTTGGCTTACAATCCTAGAGTAGTTTTGCCAATATCCCTATCTCTACAATATAACATTACCTCTTTCGATCTCTCTTGTCTTTAGGAGGTGGTGAACTATAGAAATAAGGGAGAGTGAGTTAAAACTAGGATGACACATTCTCATAACAGCTTCACAGTAACAATATCTGTTATGTGAAACAGTAACGTCTAACCCAAAACATGATGTGGATCAATGATTGACCATGATGTCTGACTTGATGTCTGACCTGATGTCTTATGTCTTATCACATAAAATACACAAATCAATGTAAAATATGAACAGTTGAACACCCTATCACATGCTTATTTATCATTGAATAATAAGTCATTTTTTTGGCTCAGGCAGACAGGAAAAACTGTTACCCCCTTCCCTCTTACCAATTATTTCATTGCCTGGCCCTAAAAATGTGCAACATGTGAAACAATGGTTTGGTGAAAGTGCATTTTGGTTACATTAATTTTTGTCTTTAATTTGCACCAGTATAAACTAGAACATTCGCAAAGTGGACTTATCCCCATATCTATAACCACACAGGGAGGTATAAAACTGTATAAAGCTGTATTTTAACAAGAGCTGTCACTGTAAGATGACAATGCCCCTGACACCGCTTTGATTTTAAATTATGGCCAATCTATGTTCAAGGTCAAGGTCATCCAGGGGTCAAGGTCACCAAAGTATGTGCCTACAGAAAGGTAATGTACCAAGGAATGTTGTGGTAAAGTATGAAGCGAATATGTTAAGTAATAAGGAAGTTATGGCCAATGTTAAAGTTTTTGGACGGAATGACGGACAGACAGACAGACGGACGGACAGATAGTCTGCCTACAAAGTCAAGAAATGTGACTTTCGTAGGCATTCTCTGAACATGGGCGACTACCATGCCCAATGATATCTTCAAGGCATGGTACGTACGGCTTGCCCGATAGTCGCCTCTAGCAGGCGATATTGGTTGAAATAAACTAGGTCAAAGGTCATTCCGTACATTTTTCAGACATGCCCCCTAAAATACCTCATAACTTACACATTTATTAAGCTAAAACAATTATTTTGGTACCTAAATAAAGCTAACGATTTGTACTGTCACTTAAAACATTAATATGCAACTTTACGAATTTGTGTTTTTGTAATTTTTGATAAATATAACAAAAAATGGCCAAAAAATCACAAAAATAAGTTTTTTCGAAAAGTAAAAAAATCCTAAAAAATACAAACGGTATGTTTGGATGAATGACATTATAGTTAAAAATTGCCTAGACACCTGTTGTTTTGTAGTGGTACTATAGACATGTACGTTAATATTAATGTAGTCTCGCCTTGATTCTATGTATGTACATAGCCTATACCTTAAAACATGTGAACTATGATTGACGTTTATAACTTCTAGATATAGAGAAACGCAGAAGCCTTGGTGTATATAAATGGAAGTTAAAATTGTATCGGTTGTTGTTAGGAGATGGGTTGTTGTTAAGAGAGTTACTAGGAATGCTATCTCTCGTATATTAAAACTATAATCTTTTACACATGTTGTTGTTGTTCATGACGTCCAACTGGTTCCACGACATACGTCTATTTGGTGCCGAGACCAGCGAGCCTGAGAAGATGGGTTCCGAGGTAAGTGAACTTTACTAAACTCATATTTCTTTCTCTAATTACCATGTCTTTGGGTTGTATTGGTACAAAAATAATAGAAAGATAGGAAATTTAGATATGTTGCCTCGATTTATTTAGTGTTTGTTTAAATTCCACGCATACTAAATTTCAAACAATTTATAAATTATGGACAGATTTTAGACTATAAAATACACAAACTGAATTTAGAAAAACTTTATAATTACAGACATGAACAGTTTTAGACCAGGAAATAACGATTTTGACAAAATGACAGGCAAATTTCCCCTACGGCTTTCACAAAATCAAATTAACTCTTCGCGAAATGAAATAAGTCATGGAGGTAGGGTAGGTCTATCTGTTAGGGACAAATCGACCATGAGATGTTGGCTCTGTAAAAATTTAGGACATTTCAAATATGAATGTAAGAAACAAAAAAACTACCCGTTCCTTAACGATCTTTCAAAAAACGCGTAAGTTCTAATACGGGACGGGTTGACGTATTAGACAATACAACTTTTGGACACGAATCATGCTTACATCTAAAAGAAAAATCAAAACCATCTTCTTTTCTGATAGAATTACAAAATATTTCAGTAAGAACGATAATCAATAAGGGTTCTACGGTCAGTTTGATTGATAAACGAATTTACAAAAATCTAAATCCAAAACCAAAATTAACACATTGTGATTTTGTACTAAGAAACGCATCGGGTCATCAGATTCGTATATTAGGTTGTGCAAACATTCGTATCAAGCTCAAACATCTTTTGCTAACTCATACTTTTTATATAGTAGACAATCTAGATAGAAATTGTGTATTAGGTAGAGATTTCTTGTCAAAAAATGCATGTCAGATAAATTACCAATCACAGACACTAAGAATTAAAGATTGCTTGATAAATTTACAAGATGACGCCGAAATTGCTTCGTTAATCCGTTTATCAAGGGACGTCATTCTAAAACCCCGTACAGAATACATTTTACCAGCCAAATTAAAACAAAACCCCTCTCTGCAAGTAAACAAACATTATGAAATTTCGGAAGTCCGGAAAGGGTTTATTAGCACCCAAAGGCATATTCACATATCTTCTGCTCTAATTCATCTAGGTAAACGTAGAAACATTCCTATTGCACTAACAAATTTCTCGAATAGCATAGTCAAACTAAAAAGAGGTTGTATTTTAGGTCAGCTGAAAGAATTAAGGAATTACTGTATTGTGAGTGTTACATCGTCTTCTGAGACACATGGGCGCGTAGCTAAATGTAATGACAATTCAGTTGATTTCCTTAACTCTAAAGCTATATTCAATGACAATCCAGTTGATTTTCTTAACTCTAGAACTGCTTGCAAACATAACAATAACCGGCCGTCAGTCCTACTGATTTCTACAAAAGATCACTCTCGGAAATCATTTCTTGATCTACGTCGTTGTAATGCTAAGAAAGAGAAAAGAACGACAAACTTTTGTCCAAAATGTTTGCTGTACTATAAGGGTCCGTATGTTAAAAGGGTAAATACCTTACATTCACCAATATACAAACAATTACGCAAAAAATTAAACTGTAATTTGATTGACAGTTTGACAAATTTTTCTCCCAATACGTCGGACACCGATGTTAGATATAGGTCACATGGTAAAAATTGTGGTGTTTCTACACCTACAAATTTCCGTAAAAGGCCCGAGGTCATTCAATTTAACCAACCTCGACCTAGATTAAGGCAGTCGTGCCGTGTGCCAAAATCTAGTATGCTTTCTAGAGCGTCAGTTCATGTTGATGATGAATTATACTTGTGTAATGAAGAATTGAGATATCAAAAACAAATGATATGGTCATTTCTGAAGGCAGTGTTAGCCATAATCCTATTGAAAGGTGTTTATTTCTTATTTACTGGTAGTAGACTAAGTGTTTATTAAAGCATATTGAAATGCTATGAATGTTTAATTCAACATCACTGGTTATGTGAGATTCGGATTCGTGTCCAAATGTAACAAATTACAACCCATGTATTAGGTGTAATAAGTGGTCTTAACATTCTGATATAAGAATGAATGTTTGGGATGTTCTAATCATCCTTAATGAAAAGGGCATGTACATTTCGAGTTATGCTAGGTGTTTACTACCTATGTTTTTGTAATGCGTCAAAAGTTAATGACCGTCAAAGTTAGGATGGTTTAATGAACCGAAAGTTAATGACTTAAAGTGACAAGTACGTATGACAAATTCTCGAACGTTCGAGATGCCTAAGGGCATTGTACATTAACTAGACATCATGTGTTTTGATTACGACGTTTGTGTATTTAGAGACCTAATTTCTGTACATAGTTGTATTGAATGTATAATAAATGTTGTATTTCAATTTTGTACCAAAATCTATAGACGTGGGAAAAGGGTTAAGATTATGCTATGTAAAGTTTCACGAACTTAGGAGCTCCGCTACAGAAGGGACTCACACTCACATTGCCACTACGGTCCACCATCACATACGAAACTGTACCAAGGATTCAACAAATCACCTCAGCTGCAGAAAGGACTCACGTTGTCACAAAACGGTCTACACACATGGCGACTGTACAAGATATTCGGCCAATCATCAATATCACATCACACAATCCGTTATCATGTAGCTGCCACAAGGCCTGTCTTATATAGTCACATTACTTACTGTTCCTGGGTCCTCACAGATAAAGCTAACTCGAGTCACTATGAATACTATATGAACATTTCGACTACATCAAATATCAACATTTCGATTTCAATCAGGGACAAATAATTAGAGACTTTTGATCGAGTTCTACATAATTCCATTCCGATTAAAGAGAGACATTCCTGTCAATCCCAGAGAAACGTCGTTCTTCGTTACTATCAGCAAAAGTATGTGTCAAATGGACTATGTGTGCCAGAGAAAACTCCGTCCTTCGTTCCATCAGCAAAAGTATGTGTTAAATGGACTATCTACACCAGAGAAAACTCCGTTCTTCGTTCCCATTAGCTGTGTGTAACCAGGACATTACCAGACAACCAGAGTGAACATTCTTCAAAACGCCGAATGACGCCATATACCGTTTCTTTACTTATTTCATTGCATGAATATTATTTCTATTATTTTCTAGTGCATTTATCATCGTCGTATGTATCTAAATGCTATAGTTATGTTAAAAAAACACATCAACAACAATAGGTTGAAAAAATAAAGCAGCAATTTTGAGTCAAAAATTGAAGCTATATTCTGCCTATTAAACTAAGATTATTAGATCTAGACCTCTTCTTGCAAAACAGAAAGTTTATTTCTTAGGAAAGGTTTAGGGTTAGAAATTTATTACTGTCGAAATTACAAGGTTAAATGAATAAACTAAGGTCTATTGACAGGTTAGCGAATATATCAATTTATTTGGTACCTGGAGGCTCGGATCTTGACAAGAACGTCATATTTATACAAGTCAACAAGTTATAGTAATTACGGTGTATGTCACCGTCCTTTTGAGATGACTCGTGTTATATGTAGATTTCTTTCATATTGATATGATGTGTTGCGATTAGTTGGGTAGTCACTTATGTATGATAATTCATAATTATCGTTGTATCTTATAATGATACTGAATAGCCTATGATAATAATAGTACATGTAAGACTTTTAGACCGATCGTATTCAAGCATTGTTGTTGAATCTTATAAGGAGCTATGTGTATCTTTCTACTAAATAGTCTTGAGTTAAGATTTAAATGAGATGTACACTGAGAATTGCTGTTATAAATGTACACTGAGGATTGCTTTTATAAAATTGAAACTCGTTAAGATTGTTTATGACCAGTTAACTTATACATTGCTTTGATTACTTGACCTGAGAACACAGAATGTATGTCGATAATCATGATTGAGAGAATGATTACTTCATATATATTGTGTTTGATTGCTATAACTGAGAAACGCTGGCTATTCTTGGTAAAAAAAAACGTTGTATTTGTTGTGATAGTAACGATAAGACCTAGAATTCATTGGAAGCAACGTACAAATCAAAGCAATGTGTAGAATTACTTGATTAAGATTGGATAATTACCATTCATTCATTCAAATTCATTTTAATTCCCCAGGAAAGGGTTAAGATAGGTAAAGTTCAATAACTGTTATGATTCATTTGACATGTCGCGCCTGCGGCATCAATAACAGTTACTGCTTACTATCAAACACTTCTTTTCCAAACATTTCAGTTACTGATTAAAGTCGTTGTTATTGCTTGCGTTATTAAATGTTGCACAAATCCACGAAACATTGATTGAAAAGAAAAAAAAAAAGAAAAAAATATATATATGCAATGATGATGTAGTGGTACTATAGACATGTACGTTAATATTAATGTAGTCTCGCCTTGATTCTATGTATGTACATAGCCTATACCTTAAAACATGTGAACTATGATTGACGTTTATAACTTCTAGATATAGAGAAACGCAGAAGCCTTGGTGTATATAAATGGAAGTTAAAATTGTATCGGTTGTTGTTAGGAGATGGGTTGTTGTTAAGAGAGTTACTAGGAATGCTATCTCTCGTATATTAAAACTATAATCTTTTACACTTGTTGTTGTTGTTCATGACGTCCAACTGGTTCCACGACAGTTTACTGAAATATATTTGCTTGCACAATTAGTCTTTGGCTTACCCCTGTAGCCATAGCTAAAAGTGGGTGGGGTAAATTTTCCAAAAAAATACAAAAAACACAAACATTGGTGTAGCAATACGAACTTCACATAAATGATATTCTACGATATTTTTACGATGTTTTATTGGAAATTCTTGTTTAAAAATGAATTTTTATAGCTTTCGATGCATTTTCCTAAAATATAATAAGAATTTTAGGGGCAAAAACATTGCTATAATAAAACAACATTAGAACTATATATAGCTTATATCAACATCACTTAGTCAAATCTTTGCCTCTTTTGACGAATACATAGTCATTAAAAGTGCAATTAAATAAATAAAGACTCAAAATAAAACAGAAATTAAGCACAATCAGCAGCTGAAAGTAGTCATTTCACTATCTTATAGCTCGCGATAATAGACCTGGCAGAGCAGCCCTAACCAATAGGCTGGGATGCTCTACTAGGTCATTTATCGTGAGGTATACGATCTTACGACATTGAAGGTAAGTATTTATGTTTCAACATGTTTTGTTCATTAATGGTGTAGTTTCACTTTGTAAACCGGACGTTTAATTCCATTATTGCAATTTGGGTGATTACATCTGGTAGCCTTACGAGAACATTTGAACATGTACATAAAATGTAATAAGGAACGGATCATTCCATTCTATGGATTTTTTTTTATCACAATCATAACTCTAACTGCAGTTCTGATATGCGATTATGGTATGCGATATGAAGATCTTAAGTGCCCATGAAGGTATATATACATGTATATACTTAGATATGTATATTCTGTTTTTATTCGGGAGACAGGGCGGAGCCTAAAAACGGTTCATTACATTTAAGCGTAAGGAGGAACAGCCTTCTCGGTTTACAGTAAATCGTCGGTATTATTGCAAAACATTATAACTACAGCGTTAATCAAGCTGTAGTTACGAGCTTTTATAACAACACATTTTACAATTGCACATTCTTTCAATTTCGAAATGTGCTCATGCTCGTACCGCACGTTTTTTCTCTTCTATCAACCAAGGTGTCGAGAAGTAAACTCGTCGAATAACCTCTTTACTTAGCCACACCCTGTCAGGCGAATAAAAACGGAATATACATGCTTCCATTAGAGACAACAGGAGATTCAGTCTTTGGGTCTATCTGATTTTGTTACCAATACTCTTTAAATTGTTTTAGAAATTAAACTAAATATGATTCTGTATGTGTCTCTAATTATGCAAATCACTCGATCTTTAATAAAACGTTACATTATGTTACTGGTTAATATTAAAATATAAAGACACAACGATCGCCAGCTAATCCATCCTGCACAATCCTTACCATTTTAATTAACAACTAATGGGTTGTGGAGTTGGCACAAAGGAACTCTTTGTACATAAATAAGGAAAATCTATGAACCTGGGGTTGCTTTTTAGTATGCTGACGACAATATACCAGACAAACCTCTGGGCATTGACTAACTTATGACATAACTAAAAACTCTTCATTCAACTATAATTTTCGTTGTAATCAAATGTGTATCTTTCATTTGTATACGAGTATTGTTGTGCCTTATCATAAAACATACGAAAAAAGTGAATCCATATGTTAAAAACCTCAGACAATTTTTTGCATCATAACTCAGATCATGCGATTTAATTCAGAAAATCGAACAGGATCGTGTTGTTGTTTACTTGATTGGTCAGTATTTGTGAATGCAGAAATAAATAAAAGTAAAATAAAATGGCTTTTGTATTTCAATTGTGCAGAAATCGAGTTCTTTCATATAAAAATTATACCTTAATCCTATATTATTACCACAACTCGAAGTCCATTTGCTTGGAAATCTTAACATTCGTCGATGCAAGAGATTCTCAGCATACACATCCATTTGTGAAGTTTAAGGTCACAAAAACCTGGACGTAGGATCAGAGACGTTATTACAAATATTTTTGAGAATGCATCCATGGGAAAGAACTTAAGAAGTGGGCGTGCTCTTCTATTCCATTAACTGCTAGACTCAACAACAGATATTGTTTCAGAAGGTCAAAAAGATAAAGGCTTGATCATATCAGTCGCATAACTATTATGATATATTTCATACGTCAATAGATGCGAAATATATCATGCATCTTCGGCGTCATCAGTGGCAACGGTAATTGACAAGGTATTGACTTGCACTGTAACGGGACATACTGAAGATGGAGGAAAAATTACACAAAGTGTTTGGTATCTAATAACGAGTGGAATACCTTAATCACCTGCCAGATTTGACAGCGCTTTCAGTGAGACCTCTTTTTTTGAAAGGGTTGGTGTACGATAAAAGTCTAGAATCGCATGGCAGTTTTGTTTCGTGATCTCAAAAATCTTTAAAGTTAACTCTGGGTATTCTCTCGAGATAATGCTGTGCACCATGCAACTTAGCCTGGATTCTAGTATAACAATGTCTTGCTGTTTCTCTATTCCTGTTCACAGGTACCACAATTTTACATATATCAATGTCTTTGAATCATATTCTTCACATTGTATACCGATGACTAGACCCAGGCTACACACTAAGTTCTACATGTACATAGACTGATACTGACTGAGATGTGGGACTGATAACACAGAGCACCGTGAAGGTGCTAGTTGGGGAGCCTAGTCTCCAATCTGTACCGTGATTCTGCTATTGTGTGTTAATGGGGGATCAAAACGTTTTGAGCCTCGCACAGACAGAACCAGATATTTGTATTAAAACGTTTTTGTTTTTCCACTTAGACTTCTTCGAACTCCATACAATACTATTTTCCCATCCAGTTAGCCAGTGTTTGGTGGTAGCAAAAAGAAGAGGACTCGCCATAAACTACAGAAAATTGCTCTTCAACACATTTTGGAAATAATTCCAATAGTTCTTGTGGACGTACTTTCTGTCAATTGTCCGTAGAAACAGACTATATTGCTTTTAAAAGAATGGTTCATAGTGGATACAGCTATCGGATGTGCCTGGGTCATAAAAGAACGATTGTCTGGCTTGCCCTTAAAAGTTTTTTTTCACTTGTGAAATGTGTGGGCCTATGGAAGGATGATTGAACAAAGGTTCTAGCCACTCGAATCTTATCAAACTAGGTCATTGAATTGTGGGACTTTCTAGTACAAGAATTGTCCTGGGCCCACCTTCTTTAAAGCTGTTTTGAAACTAAATTTTGACCAAGCAATCAAAATTAATTTTGTTAAAAAACACTTATTTTATATTTTTCTCCCCTGTGCCCGGTTCTACTGTTTCAAGATAGCACAATGCTAGAAAGAATTGAATACCGGATGTTGCTTTAATGCATCATTAACAGTATTGATTTCATAAAATATATCATTTTTCTACTGCTTTTAGCTGAAACATGCCTAAAATATTGAAGATCTCTCTTGCATATTTTGGAATTTTGGTGTTTGATCCCACTCTGTTCTTTAAATCTATAAACATGCTCTGAAGTTAAGCAAAAAATATGAAAGTACAAGTTAATGACATATCGCATCGATGAAATTGACTTACTTTTTCAGTTCTTATGAAAACAAAAAAATATCTTTTGGTTTGACCACAAGTCGATTTTCAATAAAAAGAAAATGCCATTTTTGCTACTTCTGCATACATGTACATGTCAGGCCCGTAGGAAGCAATTTTATATTGGGACGGCTGAAGCCCTTGTTTCTGAATATTTGGGGGGTGGGGGGGGGGGGGCTAAATTTGATTTTTTCTAAAATTTCGTGTAAACTAAGGAAAAATCGGCCATTTGGGGGGGGTGCAAAGCCTCCGAGCCCCCTGTTCCTACAGGTTTGAACGTAACAAGTTACTATGCCAATCATCTTTTTTATTTATTGAATAAGCTTTTCTTTGTCTAATGGATTGTAGTTATGCATCCAGTCTTTCCAATCTGAGGCGTTTTAGTGTACAGTAACCCATCAGAATTTATAGGTGGGGAGGCGTAGTAGGCCTAGTCCTATGTGTTCTTCGTGAAACAATGTCAACCATTTCCGAACAAGTGAGTTTATTTTTTCTTTTTTATACAAAAGACAAATTGTTCTAGATTGTTAAATGTTTATTCATTACATTACTTGTAATGTTTTGGTCGCCAAAGTAAATTGTACCAAATTCCTAGGTTATTTGAGTGGGTGGGGTAACTCTTACTCACTTTTTTAACATTTACACCCACTCTCTTGCACACGGTTCATTCATTACATTCACCTCTGTAGTTGCCTCAGAGAGTATTGCGTCATCATCTGCTAGATTACGTCACTTTCTATCACATCAAAACGGCAATAACAAATAATTTTTCTTTTCCAAAGTCCAAAATATGTCATACTTCATGTTGCTTAAAATTTAATATCATTTTCCAACGAAAATAATTTATTTTTTTTTTAGATTGATGTCATTCATTCAAATTTTCTGTACGTTTCATTCTGATAGGGAACGATTTTATCCAGCTAACCGTGACGTATTTCGGACAAACAATAGTATTTCGTAAGTGTTGTTATAAAATCTCGCAACTACGACTTGATTCAAGCCGTAGATACGATATTATATAACAACACCGACGATTTATCAAAACAAAACATTAAACCTAGTCTATTTTTAGCACAAAATTCCTGCCATTGGTAAGGAGGCTTGAGAAAATAGTTCCATTGTATATGGGTTATTTCATCAGTTATAGTGCCTTTCAAATGTAACCAGAATCACCATTTCTTTGTCTACTTTATTATGTTACACATGAAACAGTGAAACAGTAATAATACACGTTTTCCTCGGTTTGACAAGATTCTTGTCATTCATACGCCCAGGCCGTTGCAGAGATGTATGTGAGAGTAACGAACGACAACTCTGCTCGGAGATTGATTTACACCGTGAAAGTCATTGTTTTAAATGTTATTTTTGCAGGTATATACTAATATGATCTATTTAGAGTCAATATCCAGACAAAAGAAATGATATAATTTAAGTTCCATCAATACTGTTGAAATGCCGTGTACACTGTGTAAAAGCAATGATCGTTACAAATCTTGACCCCAGCTGACTTCGAGCTGTACCTGCATATAGAAATGTTGACTTTTTACCATCAAACTTGATTTTAAATGTTTGCTAAGGGTTTATAGACATTTTTGAACGTGTTTGTGTAATTGAAATCGCAATAATTTTTCACATGCAGCATGATTTCCATTTACACTGCGTTCAAATTTTGCACATTTTTTGCCATTTTTTACATTTTGCCAAATTTTAATGAATGTGCAAATGAGAAAAGTATCATTAACTATATTTCATATACAAGACAATTTATTGTGCTTTCATTTAAAACCGTTTCCGTGCATTTAGACATATAATTGACAGAGTTATACACATTTAAAGGGGGCTTATGTGAATTTTGCACCCAATGACCTTTGACCTTGTTTTGTGACCTTAATACGGCCGACTGGAGGCGACTACCGGTCTAAGCAAATCAGGCAAGCCTTATACTTTGCAAATAATACATCAAATCTCCATGTTCAAAAAATGCCTACAAAAATGTTTTCTAGCCACTTTTTCAGAATTGGTAGGTAGACTAAGACGGACGGATGGACAAGTCAAATTTATGATGCCTCCCTATCGGGGGCATAAAAAAATGTAACTTTGAAAGATAAGATTTTATAAAGATGGGAGCTCTTATAAAGAGAACAGTGTTTCTATTTTAAAAGCCATGAATAACATATAGGTTTACAGTAAGCTTGGTTTCCTCCAATGAAAGGACATTTTACTTAATAAAAATATCTAGTCTACAGAGCCTTCATTTCTTAATTTGTTTATGAACTGTTATAACAATATAAGTGATTTATAGCAATATTGGCCAAGGATTCAAGCAATTGAGTAAAAGCAGCTTGTTAATGATGTGAAAAAAGCAGTAGGCATTACATGTATTGACATAATTTGTATCTGGGTAATGAAATGGTGTTTTTACTGAAAGAGCAAAACAGGGTGAGAAAAGTTGTAACAGGCTATGTTTGATAGGAAAATTCTGTTTAGAACCCAAACATTTTGTATAGATGATTTAAAGATGATTGGTTTGCTGTTAAGTAACAAATGACTTGTCACACATCAGAAAGGTTATTGACCAAGTTGTGATTTGTATCTGCACAGAAAATTCTTTCATTGGCAGTCTCTGGTGTTATCCAATGAGCTATCAGACTTAGACTGATGAGAGCTTCACCCTATTTCACTCATTCCCCAAAAAGATCTGGTTTTGAAGTCACTAATAGAAAAGGATCGGGGAAATACTGATGATCAGCATTTTTTCCTTTTGCTTAAATTCTTTCTGTGCTATATTGTAGCCAAACCTTCTATTTATAAAGACCCAATTTGTCATCTCTCACAACTTTCAAGTCACACCCCAAGTTTTTGCTGTTTGGAAAAAGGTTAAATGATGGGACAACTCCTACATACACAGTAGGTTTACATTGGGGTTCTATACATTGTTAACACGGTAGCATTTAATCTGATATTAATCCATGAGAAAAATGTGGACTTTGAGGTGGCTGTGATGATGGTGCAGGGAGTTCATGTTTGTTACCTTCTATAATGGTCCAAGTCATCAGGCATTGCCTTTCCCTCAAAACTAAACATAAACAAGATGGCTTTCTAAATCACTTACACTGTATTATTGGATGCTCTTGTTTAAACAACCCTTTGGGTACACACATACAGCTTATAGAGTGGTGATAAGAACAAAATTAGGAAGCTAATGAGTTTTTCTGACTGAGTCTTACTTGACAATAATTTATCTTACTTTTTGGTAGATCTAATATAATTTCCAACACAGAAAACTTTAGAAAGAAGTTTTTCAAATTGTTGAAATTTTAAAATTTTACATCTTTCTAGGTAGATAACATTGTGGGAAATGAAGACACACACTATCATGCAATTTCTTTATTTTCGACAATGTTTTCCAAAGCTTTTATCTTTGGCAGCATCAAAAAAGAGTCATTGTGTGGGAATGGGTCAATGTCAAACTTTCACTTATACTGGTTCATATTTGTGGCATAAAAATTCTTTTCAACATTTCTTTACCTGCAAATGTTAATTCATTTCACTTATCCCATACTTTTTTTTTTTTTTGTATCTCTTATTTTAACACAAAGAAGCTATGTCATCGCTTGGGATTTTGTTACAAAAAGGCAAGAAGTAAAAGATTGCACTCTTCAAATTTAAATGTATTTATTGAAAAATTTCAAGGATAAGGGTATTTCTTAACATGCATCTCCAAGTGTAAACTCTACGAACAAATTCAAGCAAATAGATACTTATTCATCACGACTAATCAGAATTACAGTAATAAAACACTTGTAATTAACGTATACAACCCATCATTAGCACCAAAGAGCCAGAGGCGAAATTTGAAATGTGCCAGTAATTCCTAAACTGTGTTATATTTCCATTCCAAATACAAACATAAGCATTTTGAACAGTTTAGAATTTTGAATGAATGCATAATTATGGAAATATTTGACAAAAATGTTATAAATTACCTCCCTTGCATATGAATATAGAGTAAAAAGATATTTGTAAATTACGAGGGGCGTTCATTAAAGATTTCCCCTGACCTACTTTCGGTTGAGTTAGGAAGTTGAAATTTTACACATACATTACCGTATACCTCTATAGGTCAAATGAAAATTTGCAGCTCTGAAATGTAATTAGTTTCTCATTTCCGTGAGCTGATGTTAAGTAAGGTAGCGTGATGGAGCAAGCAGCCATCAGATTCCTGTATTTGAAAGGTCACACTCCAAAGGAGGCATTTGATGAGATGAAAGAAGTTTGTAGGGATGATGTCCCATCATATGACGTTGTCAAACAGTGGCAATCTCAGTTCAAGTGTGGTCATAAATCTGTGGAAACAGCCCGAATGCTGGACGCCCACAGTCTGTCATTGGTGATGCCGCCATCAAGTCAAAGTAAGGTTTCGGGCACAATCTACGGTGTTCTACAGAAGAGGTCTACAAAACTGCATTAAACGATGAGAGAAGTGTGTCTCTCTGGCTATAGGCCATATAGAGAGAGATTGATATTTGTGCCAAGTTTCAATTCTCTGGGTTTATTGGAAGTAGGTCAGGGGAAATCTTTAATGAACGCCCCTCGTATTTTCTTCTTGAAGCATAATCTTGAAATCTGGCACGGTGAATCAACTTATTTGAAGTGTATATACAAAAGTGTGTAATTTGATGCATGTACCATTGCTAGAAAGTGGACTTTTTAATGATGGGTCTTATACCTTAATCTGAACTTTCAATGAACATCTCAATGATCACAGTCTAATTCAGATTACACAACCCTAATAGTCTGTTAGAAGCTTAAAATGGCAAAAATTTAGATTGTTCCTATTTAAAAGTGACAGCACACAACAAAAAAAGTTGTTTTGAGAATGTGGAGGCAAAAGGAGAAAATGCTGGTTATCAGCATTTTCTTCTTCTGTCTCAATCTTTTCCCAGGTTGTTTCTCTAAGTTGAATCTGTAGTGTAATTGTTTTAGAAAGGCTTAGAATATACCATAGAAATTCTTATTGCTTTCCCAGGGTTACTTTAAACTTGTTTTGCAATGGCCAATGGGCCCTAAAAGTTTAATACCAGTATGTTATATATATTGTGCATTTACATAATTACCTACTATGTTCTATATCATTACCTGTTATTTTCTACATTACTCTCACTGATATCTGGCACAATACTGCACAAACAAAATCATGTCAATCTTATATATCTAATACAGTAAAAAGAATACCAACTACAAAGTAAGAGTAGTCTTGTGAAAGTAAAACAAGCAAATTCGTTGAATTGATATCCCTGTCAAACATATTTTCATTGTCAATGGAGTAGCGCGGAAATGAATATCACTCTGTATGAATATGGCTTCAACAGAACAAATATCACTTTGTATGTATATGGCTTCAACAGTCAGGGGCAGTAACTTTGAATTCAATGGTCGAACCGAGTAACCCCAACAATATGCGCATGTCCTCTTTGTAGTGGAGCTGTGCACAAAGTTTCATTGAAATCCGGTCTATAGTTTTCAAGAAATAGTGCGGAAACGAATATCACTCTATATGTATATGGCTTAAACAGTCAGGGGCAGTAACTCTGAGTTCAATAGTCGAACCGGGTAACCCAGACAATATGCGCATGTCCTCTTTGTAGTGAAGCTGTGTGCCAAGTTTCATTGAAATCCGGTCTATAGTTTCCAAGAAATAGCGCGGAAACGAATCTCGGACGGACGGAAAGACGGACGGACGGACGCAAAAAAAAAAATCCCCCACGATGATTTCATCAGCGGGGGATAATAATATCAACTGAAAAATGAATAATCAATAGAAAGATGTTTGAAAAACATGTATGCCCTCTTTACTCTGACAACTGAAGCAGTCCAAAGGAAGTATTTATTGAGTATGAAAATCAACAAAGACAAGAGCCGTCAGAGACGGACAATGCTCCCCGAATAAGGCTTTGTCACAATAAATGTATGCCATACAGAGCTAAGATTTAGCTAACAAACGATAAGCCCCCTTTTTCCATGACATACTTTTTATACGCAAATTTCAAGTAGTTTATTGTCAAAGGCATCTGATTTGCTACTCAAATATGAAATTTCATCAAATTCTGACCATTAGACTATGAGAAATTAGAGAAAAAGTGTATTTGACCTTAAGTCCCCTTTTCCCATGACGAGGCCTCAAATCCAAAAACTGGGAAAAGTACATCGGCATTATGTCATAGGGAGTTCACATGGTAAGTTTCATTTGATTTGGCCCAAGGGTTATAGAGAAATCGCTTCGGACGGACGGACGGACGGACGGACGGACGGACGGACGGACGGAATGACGGACGGACGGACGGACGGACGGACAGACGAAGCGGCGACTATATGCTCTCCCTTCGGGGAGCATAAAAATGCCTTAACAAAGTTGGCAGGGTAACGGTTCTTATGCACTGCACTTCTCCATAATGACATCTATCCACCTAATAAAGTTTCATGATCCTACCTTGTATACTTTTTGTGTTATGCTTTGGACAAAAATCAAGTATGAAAATCAATAAAGGTCAATAAGTACGTAATTATACTCGGCAGATTACCTTTTTTCATGCACTGCACAATTCAATTACGAGATCTATCCACCTATGAAGATCATGATTCTACCTTGCATACTTTTCCAGTTATGCTCCGGATCAGGTTGGTCTATCAACTGTATGACCAAAACAACCTTCTGACTGACTGACACTAGCAAAAAAATACCCCTATTTCTTCGAAATGGGGCATAATTTACAAAAACAAGAGGGCCATTGGCCCTGAAGCGCTCACCTGACAGGCCCATTGGAAGCAATTTCATATTGGGGGGCTATAGACTCTATCCTAAATATTGGGGGGTGGGGGCTAATTGGGATTTCCCCAAAATTTTAAGTGTAAAATTAAGAAAAATTGGCATTTTTGGCCAACTTTGGTAGGGTTTAGCCCCCCTAGCCCCCCTGTTCCTATGGGCCTGCCTGACATAATAGCTTTCTGTATATGGTGTGTCTGAGCTTCCAAAATGATCACATTTTACTAAGATTTGTGGCCTGTATAAGATAATCATTCTGACAAATTTTGAGCTTGATTGGGCAAAAAAAAATCCCCAAGACTGGACCCCATGACCTAGTTTAGGACCCCAGATGACCAAATTTTGCAATTGTCCGAGATTTTATCAAGATAATTATTCTGACTAGGCTGATTGGGCATAAAATGTGGCCTCTAGAGTGCAAATAAGGTTTTTCTTAAATTTGATCTAGTGACCTAGTTTTTGACCCCAGATGACCCAATTTCAAAGTTTTTGTACATTTCATCAAGACAATTATTATGAGCTAATTTCAGGTTGATTGGGCAAAAAAATGGGCTTCTAGGAGTACAAACCAGGTTTGAACCTGTGACCTAGTTTATGACCCCAGATGACCCAATTTCAAACATGTCCAAGATTTCACCAGGACAATCATTCTGAGCCAATTTCAAGTTTATTGTTCAAAGAATGTGGCCTCTAGAGTGCACACAAGGTTTTTCTAAGATTTGACCTCATGACCTAGTGTTTTACCCCAGATGACCCAATTTCAAACTTGTCCGATATTTTATCAAGACAATCATTCTGAGCAAATTTCAGGTTGATTGGGCAAAAAATGTGGCCTCTAGAGGGCACACTAGGTTTTACTAAGATTTGACCCGTGACCTAATTTTTTACCCCAGATGACTCAATTTCAAACATGTCCGAGATTTCATCAAGATAATCATTCTGATCAATTTTCAGGTTGATTGGGCAAAAAATGTGGCCTCTAGAGTGCACACAAGGTTTTTCTAAGATTTGACCCCGTGACCTAGTTTTTGACCCCAGATGACCCAATTTCAAAATTGTCCGAGATTTCATCAAGACAATCATTCTGAGCAAATTTCAGGTTGATTGGGCAAAAAATGTGGCCTATAGAGTGCACACAAGGTTTCTCTAAGATTTGACCCTGTGACATAGTTTTTGACCCCAGATGACCCAATTTCAAAATTGTCCGAGATTTCATCAAAACAATCATTCTGATCAATTTTCAGGTTGATTGGGCAAAAAATGTGGCCTCTAGAGTGCACACAAGGTTTTTCTAAGATTTGACCCTGTGACCTAGTTTTTGACCCCAGATGACCCAATTTCAAACTTGTCCGAGATTTTATCAAAACAATCATTCTGATCAATTTTCAGGTTGATTGGCCGATATTTCATCAAGACAATCATTCTGAGCAAATTTCAGGTTGATTGGGCAAAAAATGTGGCTTATAGAGTGCACACAAGGTTTCTCGAAGATTTGACCCCGTGACCTAGTTTTTGACCCCAGATGACCCAATTTCAAACTTGTCCGAGATTTCATCAAGTCAATCATTTTGAGCAAATTTCAGGTTGATTGAGCAAAAAATGTGGCCTCTAGAGTGCACACAAGGTTTTTCTAACATTTGAACCCGTGACCTAGTTTTTGACCCAGATGACCCAATTTCAAACTTGTCCGAGATTTCACCAAGACAATCATTCTGAGCAAATTTCAGGTTGATTGGGCAAAAAATGTGGCCTCTAGAGTGCACACAAGGTTTTTCTAATATTTGACCCCGTGACCTAGTTTTTGACCCCAGATGGCCCAATTTCTAACTTGTCCGAGATTTGATCAAGACAATCATTCTGATCAATTTTCAGGTTGATTGGGTAAAAAATGTGGCCTCTAGAGTGCACACAAGGTTTTTCTAAGATTTGACCCCGTGACCTAGTTTTTGACCCCAGATGACCCAATTTCTAACCTGTCCGAGATGTTATCAATACGATCATTCTGAGCAAATTTCAGGTTGATTGGGCAAAAAATGTGGCCTCTAGAGTGCACACAAGGTTTTTCTAACATTTGACCCTGTGACCTAGTTTTTGACCCCAGATGACCCATTTCGAACTTGTCCGAGATTTCATCAAGAAAATCATTCTGAGCAAATTTCAGGTTGATTCGGCAAAAAATGTGGCCTCTAGAGTGCACACAAGCCAAAGGTTGACGCACGACGGACGACGGACACAGGGGTATCACAATACCTCACCATGAGCACTATCATGCTCAGGTGAGCTAAAAATGCTTTTTCCGATACAACGAACTTGCCCTTATTGAACAATTTTACAATCACAAAACGTAATCAACCAAATAATGTAGAGAACATTTTTGAGGGAAGATATGAAATGCTTACTATCCTCATTTCTCCTATCCCTTCAATATTTTCCATTCTAATTTAAGTCTTCCAGCTTTGGTATTTATTTTGTCATAAGCAATACTTTTGGACCAGTCTTATTTTTTTGTTGTTTTGGACAGGTTAAAGAACATCTTACACTCTTATCAAAACCAAATATTCCAAATAGTTTTTGACACACGCTTTTAAATCTTAAATTATTAATGTTCTTAATGATGTACAAAATACAAATATCAACTCTTTTCCCAAACAATGTGATCTTAAATTTGATCAACTGCAAAGGTCAAGCTATCAACTAAAGGCCCATCACATATGATTCCAGGGCCATATCATGTCCAAAATTATACTGCATGGGTTCACCGTTTTAGAGGACACAGAATGGTGTATGTGACCAGGCCTACTGCATCCTATTCTGAATAAATATGAGTCATTACAGCACTTATCATGTCCTTTAATGCCTAAATTTGTATAAGAGTCCTTTAACATCATGATCGGAAAAGTTTCTTTTCAGGTTAAATAGAGATAGACAAATAAAAGAAAACTAATATATCAAGGGGATATTCATTTTCATTTACCACCTAGTTGGTAAGGTGCAAGATATTCACATATTCAAATGTCAGTCATATTACAATATACCTCAAGAAATACAACTTTTATCTTTTGAACAGCTATCTTAACTACATCAGTCAATTTTTTCCTTAAATCTACGGTAAATTTCATGAGTAGACCAATCTCTCTTTTTGTTAGAGAGCAGGGGATGAGGGTTCTAAAATGTTAATTCAAAGAAAGGGTTGACCAATTAAATCACACTCACTTCATTCATTAAAACACCTAGGACCATATTCACCAACCGGTCTAATTTCTAGTGTTATTCTAAAATTACATGCAAAAAACCCACTCTAATTAGCCAAAATAGTACATGTCTCCTGAAATCAGATGGTACGGAGATGTTAGACATAAGACACAATCTAGGATCTTGAAACTTTTTAGGCATTTGAGACCAACATTGACCCAGATCAACCAGTGCAAACACACAGTCTGATCAAGATCTGTGTTGTTCTCTCAAGTGTCTTCCTTACCTGTAGCAGTTGTAAGAGCACAGCAAGAATCCTGATTAGACTTAACTCAGGCACGAGTTAATCTCGATTCATGTTGCACTCAAAAGCCCTAAAGTCAACATAATTGTTGGTGAATGTAGACCCTAAACTATCAACTCAAACACACGCCAACAAAGAACAAAGTAAATACCTTGATGATCCAACATCAGAATCTGCCCTCTTTAGTTTGGGAGGCGACATTGACCTTGACCTAGACTTCCTTCTGTTTCCTGACCTTGACCTTCTACGAGATCTACTTCGTCTTCTGCTTCTGAGAAAAAGAAAATTGTTTATGCATCATATAATGTTGAAGGAATGTAGGAAAAGACATCCAAGATAGGCAAAATAACAATTTGAATCAAACAAGCTGAAACCAAAAATGCTAAAATGGTTATGTTAACATCATTGCTGAATCATGAAAACAAACAGTAATGGAACATAAAAACACATATAATACCTGTTTTGCTTTAAAACTTTACCTTATATGATATTTATAAATGTTGCCTCTTGGGAAGGCTTTAAAGCATATAACAAAACAAGAGTTGTAATCCAACCAAATAAAGTAACCCATTCCCTCACAATCAATGATTTATCAAGCATATGCAATGAAGATTTTAACAAGCAAATTCGTTGAATTGATATCCCCCGCCGAACATATTTTCATTGTCAATAAAGTAGCGCGGAAACGAATATAACTCTGTATGTATATGGCTTCAAAAGAACGAATATCACTCTGTATGTATATGGCTTCAACAGAACGAATATCACTCTGTATGTATATGGCTAAAGCAGTCAGGGGCAGTAACTCTAAATTCTGCGGTCGAACCGGGTAACCCCGAAGATATACGCATGTCCTCATTGTAGTAAAGCTGTGTGCCAAGTTTCATTGAAATCCGGTCTATAGTTTTCAAGAAATAGCGCGGAAACGAATATCACTCTGCATGTATATGGCTAAAACAGTCAGGGGCAGTAACTCTAAATTCGACGGTCGAACCGGGTAACCCCGACGATATGCGCATGTCCACTTTGTAGTGAAGCTGTGTGCCAAGTTTCATCGAAATCCGGTCTACAGTTTTCAAGAAATAGCGCGGAAACGAATATCACTGTATGTATATGGCTAAAACAGTCAGGGGCAGTAACTCTAAATTCGGCGGTCGAACCGGGTATCCCCGACTATATGCGCATGTCCACTTTGTAGTGAAGCTGTGTGCCAAGTTTCATCGAAATCCAGTCGATAGTTTCCAAGAAATAGCGCGGAAACGAATATCACTCTGTATGTATATGGCTTAAACAGTCAGGGGCAGTAACTCTGAATTCGACGGTCGAACCCGGTAACCCCAACAATATGCGCATGTCCTCATTGTAGTGAAGCTGTGAGCCAAGTTTCATCGAAATCCAGTCGATAGTTTCCAAGAAATAGCGCGGAAACGAATATCACTTTGTATGTATATGGCTAAAACAGTCAGGGGCAGTAACTCTGAATTCGGCGGTCGAACCGGGTAACCCCGAAGATATGCACATGTCCTCATTGTAGTAAAGCTGTGTGCCAAGTTTCATCGAAATCCTGTCTACAGTTTCCAAGAAATAGCGCGGAAACGAATATCACTCTGTATGTATATGGCTTAAACAGTCAGGGGCAGTAACTCTGAATTCGGCGGTCGAACCGGGTAACCCCGACGATATGCGCATGTCCTCATTGTAGTAAAGCTGTGTGCCAAGTTTCATTGAAATCTGGTTTATAATTTTCAAGAAATAGCGCGGAAACAAATATCACTCTGTATGTATATGGCTAAAACAGTCAGGGGCAGTAACTCTAAATTCGGCGGTCCAACCAAGAAATAGCGCGGAAAACGAATATCACTCTGTATGTATATGGCTTAAACAGTCAGGGGCAGTAACTCTGAATTCGACGGTCGAACCGGGTAACCCCAAAGATATGCGCATGTCCTCATTGTAGTAAAGCTGTGTGCCAAGTTTCATCGAAATCCGGTCTACAGTTTCCAAGAAATAGCGCGGAAACGAATATCACTGTATGTATATGGCTAAAACAATCAGGGGCAGTAACTCTAAATTCGGCGGTCGAACCGGGTAACCCCGACGATATGCGCATGTCCACTTTGTAGTGAAGCTGTGTGCCAAGTTTCATCGAAATCCGGTCTACAGTTTTCAAGAAATAGCGCGGAAACGAATATCACTCTGTATGTATATGGCTTAAACAGTCAGGGGCAGTAACTCTGAATTCAATGGTCCAACCAGGTAACCCCGACGATATGCGCATGTCCTCATAGTAGTGAAGCTGTGTGCCAAGTTTCATAGAAATCCGGTCTATAGTTTCCAAGAAATAGCGCGGAAACGAATGTCGGACGGACGGACGGAAGGACGGACATGGCAAAAACAATATCCCCCCCCGAAAATTTTTTTCGGCGGGGGATAAAAACAACAACAACAACAAGATGTGTTTGTGAAACATGAATTCCCCCAAATGGTAACATGAAGTTTTCATGTTATGTTTTCATGTAAAGGGTTGATAAGGGTTAATGAATGACCATAAGGAAGGTCATATTACATGGAACAGATAGATATTATTGAAAGAGGGTTAAATTGAGCTTTGTATGTCAAATACTTTTGGAGAAAAGGCCAATGTTATGTTTTTGGACAGACAGACGGACAGACAGACGGACACCAGTAAAACAATATGCCAAACAAATTTGCAAGAAATGAAGCAAGTACTGAAACTATTTTCATTTTCTTCTTTTTCTTAAAGCTATCTATGATATATCATATACATTGTAATTCTTATTTTTCATATCTTATAATCGATTGCTCACAATTTGAAGCAATTTAATATTTTGTTCTCTGGTAAAGGGTTAAGCTGCACAAAGATATTAGTACAAAATTAATACAAAGCTGTAGTATATGTGTGTACATTGCTTACTATATACTCTCATAAAATTGTAGTTTGGTAATGGATTAATCTTACTAAACAAGCCCCCATTTTATCGTCCCTAATAGAAAAGCCAAAGAAAACATTGAAGGAAACAACATGCGTTTGTGAAACACCAATGCCCCAAAATTGGAGCTTTGTATGTCAAATGCTTTTGGAGAAAAGGCCAATGCAATGTTTTTGGACAGACAGACAGATGAAAGTGATGAAATTAAATTTTCAATATACATGTAACTGTAGACAGCTCACACCAAAGTTTGATCAAAGTCCAGTTGAAACTGAGAGTTGCTCTCACAAGAAAATGGCCACTTCTTTTAAATTCAAAGGCAGATAATTTAAGAACAAAAAGAGTTATCTGAATTTTGTAAGTAATGTGCACAAATTGAAACCATGGAGATTCATTGTAGCAAATTTGTTCAAATTACTCTTGAAACTGTAGGTGTTGCACACACAAGAAAATGGGCATTGTTTTAAATTCAAGGGCAGATAATTCAAGGACAAAAAGAGTTATCTGTATTTCATAAATGATGTGGACAACTAGACACCATGGAGATTCATTGTAACAAGTTTGACCAAATTACGGTTGAGACTGTTGGAGGAGTTGCACAAACAAGAAATTGCAAACAGACGACAGACAGACTCACGGACAGACAGAGAGACAATCAGAGCAACATGAAAGGACCCTTCAGGTGTATAAAAAGTTGGTCATAAGTATTTTTCTCACTTATTTCTAATGCTTGTCTCGGTATGGGAAGTCGAAACAAAGGTTTGTTTGAGAAAGGATAAGCAGGTTTCACAAAGACAAATCTGTTTCAATATTTTGTCTGACATGCAGTACTGATCAAGACCAGTCTTAAAGTTTGTTATTTGCATATTTAAACTGCTTGTTACAATTTAATCCAAGCAAAGCAGAGTTTAGTGTTTAACCCTTTCCCAAACTGCAAAATTTTAGGGTTGCTCAATTCAAAAACTGTTGAAGGCAACAAAATGGGTGTTGATAAAAACTACATTAATTTTTGTGCACAATATAGCATAAACAAGAGCTTCGCAGAGCGGCGCATATACGCCCGAGAGGGGCTTGTCAGTAAAATGGGCATTTTTTTTCATTCAAGGGCAGATAATTCAAGAACGAAAAGAGTTATCTGAATTCCGTAAGTGGTGTGCACAACTAGACACCATGGAGATTCATTGTGGCAAGTTTGATCAAATTATGATCAAAACTGTAGGAGTTGCGCTCACAAGAAATTGCTAACAGACGGACAGACGGACGATCGGGGCCATAACATAATACGACCCTTCGGGCGTATAAAAATATTGAGACAAAAGAAGGAAATGCTGATTATCAGCATTTGGCTCTTTTTTCTCTATATTTTCTCTTGCCTTTTTTACTAGGGACTCAATAACCAGATTCTGTTTGGGAAGGGTTATGGTTATAAAGAGACATATATATCTGCCTGGACAGGAGGGTCTATCCATCACAAGATAATGTATCAAGTATTTGAACATCCACACAAAAACACACAGTAAAAACTTTCTTCAAACAGTGCCAGTTCAATCAAAGTACCATCTCCTCTAAAACCTCAAATCCTCCCAAAATATTACAAAATGAATGAAACTAAACGTTCTAAAATTAAGTGCAGTATGAATGCATTGGGAGAAAACTTCATTCTTTCCTTTTGATAGTTCCTTACACATTTCAAAAAAGGGATTAACAAGGGCTATCACGGAACAACATGCTAGTCCGGCAGCCAAAACCAATTTTTTGGCCTAACCTAAAGTTGAATACCATAGAAAATGTTTTTGGTGTTTCTGAAAGCTGATATCTTGTAGTTATGAAAAATGGCGGGTGCCACCTTGGCACCCTTGGGCAACCCTCAGAAATCAAGATGGCGTCCAAGATGGCGGATCATTATGATATAGGTTTTAAAAACCACCAAAAGTGTTGTAAAAATGTCTCTGAAATGTCGGTGACAGAGTTAAATGTATTCATCTGAAGTACAAAGAGCATTGAACATATCCTGTTTATATAATTTAGTGGCCTTTCTACCAGAATATAGGATATTCGCATTATCTTACCCCACCCACTGAATTTAGCATGGGGGAAATCTTGAAATATTTTTTATATTTAGCTTTTCTTTATTTTTGCAAATAAATACTCTTAAATAGAAAATTGCATTATAAACTAAAACAATCTCAATGATATGGAGTCTTTGATAATTGAAAATGGCGTCCAAGATAGCAGCTGTTTGTGATTACTTTGCAAGATTTATAGCCTACATAATTTCCATGCTGTTTGTGATAACTTCAAAATTTATACATAATTACCACACATTTTAACTTGAAACTTAGATACAATTCACATTATTCCAAAAAAAGGAATCTTGTACCTGTTAGCAAAATGTAAAGTTTATTTCCATTAAGCATGGATCTCAGAGTCTATTTCAAACCACAATGTCATACATCTTACCCCACCTTACACCTTACATTAGCCATAGGAAAAAGCAAATCGGAGGAAGTAGGCCTAGATACAAAATTTGCTTGAAATAATCACAATCCATCAAATCTTGAATGAATCTTAACCCATTACTAAATGGCAAATTTGGAACTTGTCCAAATTCAAAGATGTTGCAGACGACAATTTCAAGTTAGGGAAATTTTAAATCTGTTGGTCTTTTTTGGTAGAAAACATCGTGGAAAATGAAGAAATTGCTTGTCACAAGCTATTTTTTCATTTTGCACAATGTTTTCCCAAGCCATTTGCTTTAGGGGAGTCAAAAAGAGTCACTGTGTGGTAATGGGTTAACTCTTTCCTAAAGTGACAATTTTAAGGAAGTCACAAGGAATAACATCTATAGAACAAAAATAATGACCCTGGAAATAAATGTACATGTGTGTATAGCAAACTAATTCTTATGGGTATTGTCCAGCAAGATTAACCCGGGACAACTTAATTTTCGTGCGCTTAAAGTCCGTTAATTGAGCGTCTTAGCAAAATATTGCCAAAGTGGGGTCATTACATATGCAGATGTCCCGGGTTAATCTTGCTGGACAATACAAAAAATGTTACTGGTGTTGTGATCTGTTCACTGGAGTCTTTCTTATCAAATAGTCTCACTCTGTAGAATTGTCAAAACCAGGACTTACCCAAAGATTTTTGACGCTCAAGACAACAGTGTGTAAATCTTTTCAAATCTTTATTGCAAAGGTTTTTGAAATGTAATCAACTTGCAGTTGTTGTTGTCTACAACACGATTCAAATTAAAACGGTCCAATGTTTTGTCGTCTGGCAACAGGTTTATTTGAATATAAGGTATTTGTGGGAATTATATCGGCAAAAATATAGTTTTTTTCATGAACCTTGTTCTCCATCTTGCTGCAATACTTCAGTTCTAGAAAAACTTTAATTGACATAAACATCAAAGATGTAAATGGAACAAAGTACCAGCAAATTGCAAGTAGAAATGCTGGGATGCGGCTGCAACATTGTGTTATAAATGATATACAAGATCCTCAACAATAAACTGGTGCCACTTCTGATCTCTCAAATCATGCTCGTCACCAAAATTCTAGAATCGCAATATCTTCATAAATCACCCCTGAAAAATTGAAATGATCAAATAAATTGTATGTGTTATAGAAAAGTGACTTAGGACGTTTCTTTAGGGAAGAACAATCCACGACTTTACATCATACAGAGAAACTGCATGGTATCTGGCTTGTGAGTTCACTTGTCTTATTGATTCAATGACAAAGTGAGCGATTTGCCCAAATGACATGGAATGTCATGCTTCTATACTGACGGCCATAAGAAACGCCTCAGTCCTATTAAATATCCGATTTTTCAGTATATTTGATTTGAAATTACAAAAACTCATTTGCATCTGTAAATTTGATTATCTGGTGTTGAAAAATGATTGCAAAGAAATTATCAAATTGTTACAGTTTAGAAATATAGCACATTTAAACAGAGTGGTATCAGACTTTCCATTTAAAAATCAGTTGCGCGTGGTTAAAACTTTACTTTCGACAATAACAGGTGCTGTGAAACGTGTTATTTGGCGTTCAACGTTGGTGAATACTACATGCGACGTCGAGCCCAACGTCATAAACATGAAACGCATATGACGTTGACGTGAGAAATCTTCTCATATAACAGGCATTATCCGAGGTCTATCTGACTTTTGCCGATTGGCAAATGTTTTGTCACTCTAACTCGTCTTCTAAGAAGCCTAATTGTGCAATGCAAGACGTCAAAACGTCCGACGGCTTGTTTTTTTAGTTTCTCGTATTCAAAAATGGCTCATATACGAGCTCTATTTTCCGAACAATGTATCTGTTTCAAACGTTACTTGAAACAACGTAAAATGCAATGAAACACTTATTTGGCCACCACAGTAATCGACTACTCAGCACAACGTCGATCCCAACGTCACAAACCTG
The DNA here is from genome assembly GCA_963680895.1 of Fragum sueziense. Classification (NCBI taxonomy): domain Eukaryota; kingdom Metazoa; phylum Mollusca; class Bivalvia; order Cardiida; family Cardiidae; genus Fragum; species Fragum sueziense. The sequence goes on along the minus strand of OY804594.1, from coordinate 36,785,268 downwards.
AAACGTACATGACGTTGACGTTAGGAATTTTCTCGTTTTAAAGGCGTTACACGAGATCCAGTTGAGCGTGGCCGATCGATAAACGTTCGCGAAACTCAAACGCGTCGACCAAGACTCCGAATCGAGACACACAATGTGTTAAACTGTCTGGCGACTTGTTTGCGTATTTCTCGCATTCGAAAATGGCCATACCGTGAGCTTCCTTTTCAGAATTTAGCCTTTGCATCCTTTAATACGGATGTTTGATAAGAAAATATTTGAATTCCTGATTGCCTATCCACTAACACATGTTACTGTGTAAAATGAGACCAATTTCATCACATGACAATTAAACACGAAGCGCACATAGAAAACGTGACCGGTCACTGGAAATGAGCATCATGATGAATAGAAACGCATATTTGTTCATTTGACGTAACTGTTGGTCAAAAATATGCATATATTTCACTAATATTGTAATAGGCTTAAGGAAAATAATGACAAATTTCACTGAGGCGTTTTAATGGCAGTCAGTATATATATTTTAACATGTCTTTGGTGCACTAGGCATTGTTTAATTACCTTCTGAAGTGGTATTAGAATTTGCATGAATTTCGTGCTACCTAGCAACAATTGTACATAGCCTCTAACAATGCCTTCAAAAGTATCAAATTTTAGTTTGAAAAATTCACGGAACGATCATAAACCTGTTTCGTCAAAACTGTTATTGACTTAAATAATAGCCTAAATAATCAAGTTTCTAAGCAGAGCATTGGCTTGGAACCAAAAAAGTGCAATGCTTGTATTTGACACACATCTATCCAACATAACATTTCTATAGCTTTTATAGCAGTATCATTCACTTTCGTAAGTCAACAAAATGTTATGTTCAATTATAAGCAGACTTAAGAACCAGGGACTTGTATTATCAATGGTAGTATGATTATTTTTGTGTAATTACTTGTATGTGTAACAACAAACCTGATTGGTCCAATCTGATTTCTTTTACAATCAGATGTCTTCTTACACAATTTTCACAAAACAAGAGGGCCATTGGCCCTGAAGCGCTCACCTGATATAATATAACTTTTTGTATACCAATTTTCAGGTTGATTGGACAACAATGTGACCTCTAGGGTGCACACAAGGTTTAACTAAAATTTGACCTCGTGACCTAGAATTGATCAAGACAATTATTCTGATCAATTTTCAGGTTGATTGCCGAATGATTGGGCAAAAATGTGGCCTCTAGAGTGCACACAAGGTTTTACAAAGATTTTACCTCATGACCTAGTTTATGACCCCAGATGACCCAATTTCGATCTTGTCCGAGAATTGATCAAGACAATCATTCTGATCAATTTTCAGGTTGATTGGGCAAAAAATGTGGCCTCTAGAGTGCACACAAGGTTTTTCTAAGATTTGACCCCGTGACCTAGTTTTTGACCCCAGATAACCCAATTTCGAACTTGTCCGAGATTTTATCAAGACCATTATTCTGATTAATTTTCAGGTTGATTGGGCAAAAAATGTGGTCTCTAGAGTGCACATAAGGTTTTTCTAAGATTTGACCCCGTGACCTAGTTTTTGACCCCAGATGACCCAATTTCAAACTTGTTTTGGATTTCATCAAGACAATCATTCTGATCAATTTTCAGGTTGATTGGGCAAAATATGTGGCCTCTAGAGCGCACACAAGGTTTTTCTAAGATTTGACCCCGTGACCTAGTTTTTGACCCCAGATGACCCAATTTCAAACTTGTCCGAGATTTCATCAAGACAATCATTCTGAGCAAATTTCAGGTTGATGGGGCAAAAAATATGGCCTCTACAGTGCACACAAGGTTTTTCTAAGATTTGACCCCGTGACCTAGTTTTTGACCCCAGATGACCCAGTTTCGAACTTGTCCGCGATTTCATCAGGACAATCATTCTGAGCAAATTTCAGGTTGATTGGGCAAAAAATGTAGCCTCTAAAGTGCACACAAGGTTTTTCTAAGATTTGACCCCGTGACCTAGTTTTTGACCCCAGATGACCCAATTTCGAACTTGTCCGAGATTTTATCAAGACAATCATTCTGATCAATTTTCAGGTTGATTGGGCAAAAAATGTGGCCTCTAGAGTGCACACAAGGTTTTTCTAAGATTTGACCCCGTGACCTAGTTTTTGACCCCAGATGACCCAATTTCGAACCTGTCCCAGATTTCATCAAGACAATCATTCTGAGCAAATTTCAGGTTGATTGGGCAAAAAATGTGGCCTCTAGAGTGCACACAAGGTTTTTCTAATATTTGACCCCGTGACCTAGTTTTTGACCCCAGATGACCCAGTTTCGAACTTGTCCGAGATTTCATCAAGACAATCATTCTGACCAAATTTCAGATTGATTGGGCAAAAAATGTGGCCTCTAGAGTGCACACAAGCCAAAGGTTGACGCACGACGCACGACGGACGACGGACGACTGACGACTGACGACGGACGACGGACGACGGACACAGCGGTATCACAATACCTCACCATGAGCACTATCGTGCTCAGGTGAGCTAAAAATGATCATAAGATCGTTGATAATACTAGACGGGCCCCTGTATACAACACAATCACATATTGTTTGAGAAAGGGTTAAGAAAGAGAAAGATAAGTTTTTTTTGTTCTGAAATAACATAGGAAATTAATTCGATTTTACAGTAAGCTCTGCTAAATAGATTTTGAGTATAATTTGGTGAAAAGTAAGTTTTTAATTTGCGGTTTGATTAAAATTCAAGTGATTTTTAAATAATGAACTTGGAGTGGGTGGGGTAAATAAAGGATTTCTTCTTTGCCCTTTATGTAAATAGTGAAATACAATAAGCTTACAATACAAGCACAATAAATGTTGTATGTCTTCTCATATAATATCTAAAAGAAAACAGTTGAGAGCTAAAAGACAACCCTTGCATTTTTGTAAGAAATCGCTTATTTTCCGCCATCTTGGACGCCATTTTGAATTCTTAAAGGCACTATTTTGCAAGGTGTGTCGGGCCAAATATACAATTTCACATTATTGATTATGCTTGGAGTATTTAATCACATGGTAAAAAGAAAATGTTAATAGTGTTGCAGGAAACTGTATTTTCTATGTAAAATGAGGTGGGTGGGGTAAGATTTTACAAATTTACCAAAATTTGGTAGAAATAAGTCTAAATATTGGAAATATCTTTCTCTGTTGTCTTTCAAATTATTCACTGAACATTTTTGAAAATATTACTAACAATTCTTTGCATTAAATGTATCCATTTGAACAGATAAATGATCTTGTACCATATCATTCCGCCATCTTGGACGCCATCTTGATTTCTGAGAGTTGCCCAAGGGTGCCAAGGTGGCACTCGCCATTTTTCATTACTACACCATGTCAGCTTTCAGAAACACTAAAAACATTTTCTATGGTATTAAACTTTAGGTTAAGTGCTCTGGCTGCCGGACTATGCTCAACTATCAAGAAGTCAATAATTTTGCATAAATGTCTGTCACTATCCCTGCTTTTATGGAACCAAGTCTAAAATCCTATTATGTGGTAACAAACATAAACATACAAGTATTGATGCAATATCATCCAGAGATGTGGAGGAGGTATACAAACATGTATGTTAACATTTAATTGAAGCATTAATCAGCCACTGAAACTGAAATATCTCTCCTTCCTTCACTTTCCCAAACAAAAAGTTTTTTAAGGTGGTCCAATTTGAAAGCTGTGGCAGTCAACAAAGTTGATGTTATTAATAAATAAATTTCTGTATATTATAGAAAAGAAAATATTGAGGCAAAAGGAGAAAACTCTGATAAATATTTACTTCTATTGTCTCATCAGAAATTGTTGGAGATGGGGTTAATGAACTGAGAGGGAGCATAGATATATAAGCAATGAAACCAAAATAACATACAGATCTATACAAGAGCTGTCCGAAGACAGCGCGCTCGACTTTCTAAGTGCTGGACTTTCTAAGTTGCTAAGTATAAAGGGGGCATAACTCCAAGTATAGTGGAGCCAGGGTCATGGGCCCTGATAGTAAGGTAGAGGGTGTGATGGTGAATAAGTATTCCAAGTTTGGGTTGAATCCCTTTGATAGTATGCAAGTTATTGATGTTTGAAAAAACTTTAACCTTTGTTGCAACGCCAACGCCGACGCCAACGCCGACGCCCGGGTGACAGTATAAGCTCTCATATTCTTCGAAAAGTCGAGCTAAAAAGGGGATAATGCCATATTGCCAGAAATAATCTCTATAAAATCCCTAATTTTTGATAGCCATTGGACTTATCTGACAGAAATGAGCCCAGAAAGCTCAGTTGGTAAAATCAGAGTCTGACAATCAAAGGGTAGTGAGCTCCAAACCGGGCTCGGCCAATAGCCATTCTGACATTTGACAAAAGCTGTTTTTCTCTCACAAATGGATGTGTATTGTCTGTGTGAGAGCAGCTAGAGGCTCAAAAATGGATATAATGGTAGTACTGGTCAGAAAAATACATGAAATCCATGGTTAGGTAGCAGTTGAAAGAGGTGTTAAACCCTAATCAATCAAAGAATCGAACTATCAAGATCTATGATGAATATTTTTTTATATTTCAGTTTTTGAAGTGGCAGTTATTCTGTTAATCTGTCAATATCCCTGCTTTTATAACCCTGTAAAAGATACAAATACCAAATAGTGGCATATTCATCCCTCAAACTAAGAGCATAGAAGTTTTTGAGTTATAATGTTGATAGGTACATCTAACTACCATATTGTTCATTTTTTACCTTTTTGTATCAGGAGTGTTCTGTTTTGGTTTTGGATCACTATGAAATAATAGAATAAAAATGCTGTCATAAAACTAAATTACTAACACATCCAGTTGATTTCTAACAACTCTGATTTGTGAATATAACGAAGTACACATTGATGTATATTCCATCTAAATTACTTTAAAAACCAGATGTGTCTGTGAAACAAAAATTCCCCCGAAAAGGCCAATGTTTAGTTTTTGACCAGACAGACAGATGGATGGACAAAAGGACAGACAGATTGACATGAGTAAAATATGTCCCAATCTTTCGATACAAGGGCATAAAAAGTTCAAATACTTAACCCATTATCATATGGTAAAATTTTGAGTATGTCCAATCCTAAAGATGTTGAAGACTACAATTTCAAGCTAATGCAATTAAACACTTATTGGTCTCTCAGGATAGGAAACATTGTGGAAAATGTAGAAGTTGCCTGTGTCAAACAATGTCTTCATTTTCCAAAATGTTTTCCACAACCTTCATCTCCTGGAGCGTCAAAAAGTGTAACTGTGTGGGAATTGGTTGAATAGTGTCAAATTCTTAACAAATTACTTAACAAATAACTATATTACTAGCAAATTATTATACACATATTTTCATTTTCCAAATGTGACATCTAGTGTTTTAACTCTACTGAGTCCGATAAAATTTTTCGTGTATTGTTGGGTTTTGTTGTTTTTTTTTTTGGGGGGGGGGGGTGATAATGTTTTGTACCATTTTTGTATGACAGGTCAGAATATGAATGGATGAGGCATTTAATTGGCTTTAGGCCTACCACACAGTAAAACACTTTCATGGAAATTATTTTTTTTTTGTTGATAATTTCTTATTAGCTTTTGCTGAATTAATTTTAGATAATGAGGTATATTCTCATGTTCTCGTCGGAACAATAAAGTTAATATCACATATCCCTCAGAGCAATAGTACACTTAACCCTTTCCCAAACAAGACCTGGTTTTGACGTCTCTGATAGAAATGGCTTGGGAAAACATTGAGATAAAAGAAGAAACTGCTGATAAGCAGCAGTTTCTCCATTTGTCTCAATATTTTCTGTGCTATATTTAACACAAATCCTGCCTTTATCAACATTCATTTTGACATCTGCAGGGGATTTCTAATTGGAAAGTTATAAAACTAGAAAGACCTGAAGGTCTTGAGTCGCTCCACAGGCCTGAATTTCTTTTAATATTAAATCCAAGTTTTGACTATATTTTTGAATACTTGTGGTTCTTACAGCAAAAACAAAGTCAAAAGCAGAAATCATGTGGTCAATGCAAAAAGAAAGTAAATGATTGACTAATATTTTAGGGATGTTAGAGCGATAATAAAATTGAAAACAGTGATTTTGCCAAATTCAAGGACACATAATTCAGTATGTATATTTAAAATTAAATCGAAAATTAAACACATGCAAGATCTTATGGTCACTTTCATTCTGTTCAAATTTTGTCTATATTAGTCAATATTTGTGGCTTCAAGAGTGGAAAAAGTGTCGAAAACTGAAATTTTGTCAATTTAAAGGGCACATAACTCATATTTTAACAGTGTGATCATGTTGAAAATTACACATAAGCAAGATCTTGTTATCAACAAGATTCTTTCCAGGTATCAACTTGATTGGTTAACATTTGTGGTAGTTAGAGTGAAAACAAAGTCAACAAGGTGTCAAACTGTCACAAGATACGCCCGTAACACTGCTTTATGTCAACAGGGGGAGCGGGTTGGTAAAAGTTTCATGGTCCTAGCTATTATACTTTTCGAGATATGCCCTGGACGATTCAAGTATGAAAACAACAAAGGGCAATAACTCAAAATATAGGCTAGGTAGAGTTAAAATTTTTGTGCACTGCACTCCTCCTTAGTGAGATCTATACACCCATGAAGTTTCATGATCCTAGCTATAATACTTTAAGAGATATACTCCGGACAAGATTCAAGTATGAAAAACAACAAAGGGCAATAACTCAAAAAATAAGCCAGGTAGAGTTATGGTTCTTGTGCACTGCACTCCCCCTTAATGAGATCTATACACCCATGAAGTTTCATGATCCTAGCTATTATACTTTTAGAGATATACTCCGGACAAGATTCAAGTATGAAAAACAACAAAGGGCAATAACTCAAAAAATAAGTCAGGTAAAGTTATGGTTCTTCTACACTGCACTCCCCCTTGGTGATATCTATACACCCATGAAGTTTCATGATCCTAGCTATTATACTTTTAGAGATATACTCCGGACAAGATTCAAGTATGAAAAACAACAAAGGGCAATAACTCAAAAAATAAGCCAGGTAGAGTTATGGTTCTTGTGCACTGCACTCCCCCTTGGTGAGATCTATACACCCATGAAGTTTCATGATCCTAGCTATTATACTTTTAGAGATATACTCCGGACAAGATTCAAGTATGAAAAACAACAAAGGGCAATAACTCAAAAAATAAGTTAGGTAGAGTTATGGTTCTTGTGCACTGCACTCCCCCTTGGTGAGATCTATACACCCATGAAGTTTCATGATCCTAGCTATTATACTTTTAGAGATATACTCCGGACAAGATTCAAGTATGAAAAACAACAAAGGGCAATAACTCAAAAAATAAGCCAGGTAGAGTTATGGTTCTTGTGCACTGCACTCCCCCTTGGTGAGATCTATACACCCATGAAGTTTCATGATCCTAGCTGTTATACTTTTAGAGATATACTCCGGACAAGATTCAAGTTTGAAAAACAACAAAGGGCAATAACTCAAAAAATAAGCCAGGTAGAGTTATGGTTCTTGTGCACTGCACTCCGTAATGATGAGAAGAATATAACTGCCAAGTTTAAAGTCAATCAGACTTAAGGTGACAGAGTTATGCTCCGGACAAAGAAGTGGACGCCGCCGGACGCCCGGACGCCGGACATCACGGGTGATCCCATAATACGTCCCGTCTTCGACGGGCGTATAAAAATGGCAATTTTTTTCAAAGTCAAGGGCACATAACTCATGATGTAAAATTCCGATCAAGCTGAAAATTACACCCAGGCAGCATATTACGCTTATATATATTCTGTCCAAGTTTTGTCTTGATTGGTGAATATTTGTAGATTTTAGAGTAAAAATAAAGTCAAAACAAGCAAAATAGAGCCGAAAATGCATTTTTTGGGGCAATTTCAAGGGCACATAAAATATAAAATTCAGATCAAGCTGAAAATTTTACCAAGGCAAGATCTTATAGTCAGCATCATTCTGTCAAAGTTTTGTCTTGTTTAGTCAATATTTGTAGTTGCTAGAGTGAAAAGTCAAAATATAGCCAAAAATGGCATTTCTGTCAATTTCAAGGGCACATAACTCATGATGTAAAACTCAGATCAAGCTGAAAATTTTACCAAAGCAAGATCTTGTAGTCAGCATCATTCTGTCAAAGTTTTGTCTTGATTGGTCAATATTTGTAGATTTATAGAAGAAGACTAAAGGCAAAACCTGCTATTTTTGACATTCAAGGGCAGATAACTCAGGTTATTCTGGATCAATACATATTCTTTGAAGGAATCTGAGAGGTCACCCAAGGATCATTCCTGTGAAGTTTGGTTGATATCCTTCCATTAGTTTTTGAGAAGAAGATTTTTAAAGAAAAAGTTTACGGACGCATGGACGCACACACAACGGACACACCGCCATGACAATAGCCCGCTGGCCTGAAAGGCCAGTGGAGCTAAAAATTGTTGTTTGGGTAGGGGTTAATCTACCCTCAAACTGGAAATGTTGACCTCATGTAACGCCTTAGTCAACATGATTACCAGTCATCTGAGGAGCATGTGATATCTACAATATTTCATTGATTAACAGCATTGTTCTGATTTTAAAACATATATTTTGTTTTCAGCAATATGTTTGAGTTTGGACCAGCCTACTGTTTTGTTGTTGAGAGAGCAGTAAGCATCTAACCTATCATAACACACACATACACACACATTGATTCTATCAATACAGAGTATTACTAACCTTGATCTTCTACCTCTTGATCTTGACCTTTTTCTGGAAATAAACACCGAATACATGTAAATAATGTAACCCTTATAAAACAGGATGTGTTTGTGAAACACCAATGCCCCCCCCCCCTTGAAAAGGCCAATGAAGTTTTCGTACAGACAAATGGATAAACAGACAGACAAACACAAGTAAAACAATATGCCCCCAATCTTTCGATACCGAGGTATAAACAAGAGGACCATGATGGTCCTTAATCGCTCACCTGAACTGAGATTCACAAGGTGAGAAATGATTGCACCTTGTCCCGTGATATCTAAAAGAACATTCTAATTCTCAATAGTCTTTATCCTTGTGACTAGACAAGCATTCTGAACATGTTTCATGAAGATTGGACAAAAATTGTAGCATCTACATTGCCAACAAGGACTTTGAGGCCCCTTTTCCCACGATATCCAACAGAACATTCCCGTTGTCAATAGGCTTCATCCTTGTAACTAGACAAATAATCTGACTAAATTTCATGAATATTGGGCCAAAATTATTGTCTCTATAGCGCTAACAAGGATTTTGTCATTAAGGCCCCTTTTCCCATGGTATTCCATGGAACATTCCTATTTTCCTCAGAGTTTATCGTTGTGACTAGACAAACAAAAGTTTCATGAGGATTAGACCAAAATTGTTGCCTCAAGAGTGCTAACAAAGATTTTGTCATTAAGGCCCCTTTTCTCATGATATCGACTGGAACATTCCAATTTTTTATAGGGTTTATCCTTGTGACTAAAACAAACATTCTTTTAGTTTCATGAAGATTAGGCCAAAACTGTTGCTTCTAGAGTGTTAACAAGAGCTTCGCAAAGCGGCGCATATACGCCCGAGAGGGGCTTGTCAGTAAAATTGGCCATTTTTTTCGATTCAAGGGCAGTTAATTCAAACATGAAAAGTTATCAAAAGCTTTTGTTTGCACAACAAGACACCATAGAGATTCATTGTGGCAAGTTTGATTAAATTCTGGTTGAAACTATAGGAGTTGCACACAGGAGAAAATGGACATTTTTGAGAAAATGGGCATTTTTTCTTAAATTCAAGGGCAGATAATTCAAGAACGAAAACAGTTATCTAAATTCCGTAAGCGGTGTGCACAACTAGACACCATGGAGATTCATTGTGGCAAGTTTGATCAAATTCTGATCAAAACTGTAGGAGGAGTTGCGCACACAAGAAAATGGGCATTTTTTTAATTCAAGGGCAGATAATTCAAGAACGAAAAGAGTTAATTAAATTCCGTAAGCGGGATGCACAACTAGACACCATGGAGATTCATTGTGGCAAGTTTGATCAAATTCCGATCAAAACTGTAGGAGGAGTTGCGCACACAAGAAATTGCTAACGGACGGACGGACGGACAGACGGACGGACAGACAGACGAGCGGGGCCATAACATAATACGACCCTTCGGGCGTATAAAAAGGATTTTGTCATAAAGGCCCCTTTTCCCGTTATATCAAAATGGAACATTCCGATTGTTGATAAGTTTCATCCTTGTGAATTAACAGATATTCTGATCAAGTTTCATGAAGATTAAGCCTACATTATGGCCTCTTAATTGCCAACACAGATTTTGTCAGTATGGCCCCTTTTCCCATGGTATCCAATGGAATATTCCAATTTTCTGTAGGGTCCATCTCTGTAACTATACAAGCATAATTCTGACCAAGTTTTATGAACATTGGGCCAAAATTGAAGCCTGTACAATGCTAACAAAGATTTTGTCTTTTCGGCCCCTTTTCCCATGATATTGATGAGAAGGTCCCAATTTTCAACAGGGTTCACCCCATATAAACTCCCAAGAATCAACAACATAGGGCAATTTTTTCGTTGCAAAATAATTAATCTTATAATAATTTGGTAAAGAGCTAAAGAGAATATTATTAGTTGCAAAATAGAAGCAAGTCTGATTATAAATCCAAAGAAAAGATAACAAAACACTGATAACAGCTAGATTAAATCCTCTCTTGTTTGCTTAAGCTGGGGAATGTCTAGATCATTGATCAGATAAAACCCAAGTTTATCAAAATGGACTAAGGGAGACAACTTGAACACTAAAAGTCTTACAGCTTCGCTGATTGGTTATCTTCCTTAGTAAGTCTGATAAGCCCCACCCTGCCACGCCCACATTTTTTGACTAATCTTAAAATTTGAAAACAAATTTTGAAGAGAGTCACTCAAAGAACATTCCTGTCAAGTTTGGTTCAAATTGACCCAATGGTTGATTTTTAAATAATTTTCTTAGGATTTTAAAGCCCCGCCCTGCCACGCCCACATTTTTTGGAAAATCAAAAATTAATGAACAAGTTTTGAAAAGGGGCACCCAAGGAACAATCCAGCCAAGTTTGGTCAATATTAGCCCAATGGTTCAGGAGGAGAAGATGTTTAAAGAAATTGTGAACGGACGGACAGACAGACGGACGGACAGACGGACGGACGACGGACGGTGAGCGACCACAATAGCTCACCTTGAGCACTTCGTGCTCAGGTGAGCTAAAAACAAACAATTGGAATTTTACAATATAAAGCAGCTACAGACAAGAAAATGAAACATTAAATCATAGAAATAAATGAAGGAAAAAGAATTTTTTCTTCTCTTGGGAAAATGTTGTCTCAATCTCTTCAATGCGGTGAATTTATCCTTGCTTAAGCCAAGCATGAACTTAAAACTTGTTTAATGCACCAAGTACTCAATACTTAAGCCAAGTGATACTAGTAGTATCATATCATAGTTACATTTGTACATGTATATTAAAATATTTACATGCAAGTCTCTTTTTATAGACCAAAATTAACCCGGGACAACTTTAATTTCGTTAGTTAAGTTTCTTAGTTGAGCATGTTAAGAAAACATTGCCAAAGTGGGGTCATTAAATATGTAGATGTTCCGGGTTATTGTTGCTTGGCTATATATAACAGCAAAAGCTGTGTTTTCATTCTGGCTTTGTCCATAGTAAAACTATAAGTCTTGGGTAAAACTATAAGTCTTGTCGTTTAATTGATTCAATTATCTTCTGTAAGAATCTGTGTAATGTTAACTTAAGATTATTTGTTTTACTGATGCAGGAAGACTAGACCACAATCAGCCTGCATGTAGACTGAAGCTACACTTCCAGCTAGTTTAAATTCTGCATTGCAACAATTTATTAAAACTTTTGCAATGAAATCATATAATTTGGATGCTGGCATAGAAATGCTTCATTTATCTACACATTCAATATTTGTTGGCGGGTCATAGGTAACACTTCCCAAATAGCAAAATATATAACCATTCTAATTTACTAGCTAAAGCAGACAACAAAATAAATGTTTCTATAGATATAATTATGTGTACAATATTACAGAAATACTGAGGCAAAAGAAGAAAGTATTGCTTATCAGCACTTTCTTCTTTTGCCTAAGTTTTCCTAGGCTTGTCCATTAGGGACAGCAAATCCCGGCTTGACCAGCCAGGGTTGATGAAAAAGAATATCTCGTTACCTAGATCTGGATCTCCTTTTTCTGGATCTTGACCTAGATCTTCTGCGGCGTGACCTGGACCTTGATCTTCGTCTCCTGTTAGATGGCGACCTCGACCTACGTTTTCTGAAATAAAATTCATGAACGTTTTGTAAAGAATTTTTTCCCATGATAAGTTGCATCAAAATGTCTAAATTGAAAATAACTAGAAATGACAAAATTAGTGCAATAAAATGCAGAAAATTGACTTGCCATAGCATAAAATAATTGAGGAAAATGAAGAAAATGCTGATTAAACATTTTAAAACCTTGAGTATAAAACCAGTCTAAATCAGGCATTATTTGGTATAGGGGTAAGTGATATCAAACTATAGCATCAGTTCATGTTTCATATCACAGCTCATTGGCAATTCTTCCTATTCTCTAAGTGTTTTGACAAAGGACAGTTTCCGACGGAATAAATAGTCATTGATTCTTGACATACTCAGCTTTTTATGCAAAATAGATAGAAGCTTACAGTATCAAGATATATACAAAACATAAAAACAAAGCAAGGAGAGCTGGTTAAACAATATTTAGCTTCTGGTAGAATGATGATACATTATATAACAAATTTATCTACAGTAAAAAATAATCCTATCTTAGATTCAGCAGACAGATGCAGACCATAATTATACTAGACTTCATATCTGATCATTACAAGGCTATTAAACAAATTCTTAGATATTTCTTTTTTTATTGTCTAAAATTGGAAAATGATTGTTGATCATGAATAATCATTTTCTCAAACAACATTTAATTTTGGTGTCTTCACCAATTCTAAAAGCAGCAAAATTTCAGACCAATCCAATTTGAAAGGAGTTGCACACAACAAAACAAACTATAAATCTATATCAGGGGAAGATATTCCACAATCCACTTCCTGCACAAACTAAATGAGATGAACCACTAGTATGACACATAAATCACTGCATTTAACAAAACTTCTTGCTGAATTAATCCTTTCCCACATGTAAACGCTTCGATGGTTTTCTAAATATATCTTTGGGACTGCCACTGTATACTGACATGAGAAGCACATGCAGAATACTAAGTCAAAATGCTGACAGAAATTATCCACTCTGTTCCACAGTGTATGATTGCTGGTGAATATTGATTATTCCGTGTCACAATTATTCATTACATATTCGTTGAATTTAGGTGAAATTTTACTGACAATAATTGAAAGTTGCTTCAATTGGCAATACAAATATTAACAAAGAAATAGTTTGAGTTTATTGGGGTTTTACGCCGTTTTCAACTACCAGGGTCATATCGCGGCGGCTGGAGCACCTACCCATGGATTCCTGTTGTTTCTCAAACCAGTACTACCACAACAACCTTACCGAGCCTCCAGCTGCTCGCCCACTTAGGTTAACGATTTCAAACCCATTGGTGGGTGACAAAACAAAGAAATAGAATTTGTGAACAATAAAGCACAGAAATTATTGAGGGAAAAAGTAGGAATTATGGTTTTCAGCATTGTTTTCCAAATCTATGTCTTTAGTAATCAAAACCAAGAATTGTTCATGAAAGGGTTAAGACAAAGCATAAACCAAATACAAAATATACATACGTACAACACATAAGGGGATAGGTATTTCTTTTTTCAATTGAATGAGCCGACCTATACCATGGGACTTGATTGAATTAAATTTTATGCTCCACTTACCAACAAAGGTCATATGGAATGAGACCTCAGCTACAGTTATGATACACTAAGGTGTGTGTGTGTGTGTGTGGGGGGGGGGGGTAACCATTCCAAAATCTCAAAATTTTGGGCTTGTCCTAATACAAAGATGATGCAGATGGCAATTTTAAGTTCATAAAGTTTTGCAGTTTTTTTGTCTTTTGGGATAGAAAACTTTGTGGTAAAAGAAGAAATAGCTTGTAACTAGAACTGTCGCAAAGCGGACAAATACCCCCCACTAGCGCGTTGTCACTGAAAAAGTGCTAAAGTTCAAAGTGGCATAACTCTGAAAATACTGCTTGGATCAAGATGAAAATTGCAGGTGCACAACTTCATATGATAGGAAACAACCTGCTAAAATTTCAGCAAAATCGGTCAAAAACTGTGGGAGGAGAAGAGGACACAAAATTATGTCCACGGACGGACGGACAGACGGACGGACGGACAGACGGACGGACAGACGGACGGACGGACGGACAACCTGAATCCAGTATACCCCCCCATAACTTTGTTGTGGGGGGTATAAAAAGCAATGTCTTCAGTTTCTACAATATTTTCCACAGCCTTGCATTGAGGAGTGTCAAAAAGCGTCAATGTGTGGTAATGGTTAAAAAGTAAAATATGATTTACTGTTGATCAAACCCTGTGTTGTGCGTACTCATTGGAATAATCTCTTCAGGTATGGATTCAAAATAACAAATTTAGAATGTCTTTACACAAACTCTTATCTGATGCTCTGGATGAGACTTTAGTTCAAAGAGTGATACACATGAGAGGGGTGGTTAAATGTTACAAGTCCAGTGCTTTTCCACTGAACTAAATCATGATGGTTAATTACATGACTCATAATTATAGAAAATTGTCAATATTTTTGTAAATACGTGACCAATTTGAATTCAGTTTGAAGCAGAGAAGTTGGGAAGATGTCAAGAATAAGCTGTATGTGGTGAATTTTTGAAAAATCAACACATTCATCTAATGCATGTCGTCTGTCTTCCTTCTCTGCTTCAAACTGAATTCAAATCAGTCCAATATTTACAAAATTATTGGAGATTTTCTGAAATTGTTGCATCATGTGATTGTCCACCGTGTAAATTCACCCCATAACATGAGGAATTCATGCATCTTATAGTGAACAAGTTATGCTTACCGTGGTGGAGCTCCTGGCATTCTATTGGGGAGAAAAAATACAAATTTATTTTCTACATCCATTCTTTCATTTTCTACATCAAATATCAAGTTATACAATAACTGTATTTATTGCAATATAATATAAAATTTATTTTTTCCCTCTAATTTATAATGTATTTACATAAAGAAACAAGAAGTGCTTGTGAAACACTGATGCCTCCTAAATGGCCAATGTTTAGTTTTCAGACAGATGGATGGACAGATGAATGGGTAGACAGACAAACACTAATAAAACAATATGCCCCTAATCTTTCTAATCGGGGACAAAAAAATGTGATAACAAAGAATGTGTGACTGGTAGGAGATGCCCATAAATTTACAGAAGAGATGGTGTCCGTAGTCGAGGGGTAGAGCGTCGGCCTAGCGACTAAGAGGTTCCGAGTTCAATCCCCGGTAGCGGGGGTTGT
This sequence comes from Fragum sueziense, assembly GCA_963680895.1. Classification (NCBI taxonomy): domain Eukaryota; kingdom Metazoa; phylum Mollusca; class Bivalvia; order Cardiida; family Cardiidae; genus Fragum; species Fragum sueziense. The sequence goes on along the minus strand of OY804594.1, from coordinate 36,769,679 downwards.
TCGAGGCTTCTCATTGGCCCACACATTCGGCGCGAGTACTGGTCAGTGTATTTCCAGGAAGCAGAATCAAGAGGGATTAAAATAAGTTGAAAAAACTTCTTCCCAATCGATGTAAAATAAATACGTTCAAAGGAACGTCTGAAGAAGAAGAAGAAGAAGAAGATACTACTTGCACCAAAGACATATTTGTATCAAATTATAATGAGATAAAGAAATTGATTGTAATGTAAAATTTGCTAGAAAAAATGAGAAAGCATTGAAGAAATTGGATAAAATCTTTGAGTGAGTTTATATTGATATTGTTATTTGGCAATATGACAGTTGAATATATCAAACAAGAGCTTTGCAGAGCGGCGCATGTACGCCCGAGAGGGGCTTGTCAGTAAAATTGACAATTTTTTCAATACAAGGGCAGATAATTCAAACATGAAATTTTATCAAAATTTTGTTTGCATAACCAGACAACATAATGATTCATGGCTAGTTTGATTAAATTCTGGTTGAAACTGTAGGAGTTGCACACATGAGAAAATGGGCATTTTGAGAAAATGAGCATTTTTCCTTAAATTCAAGGGCAGATAATTGAAGAAGGAAAAGAGTTACCTGAATTCCTTAAGTGGTGTGCACAACTAGACACCATGGAGATTCATTTTGACAAGTTTGATAAAATTCCGATCAAAACTGTAGGAGTTGCACACACAAGAAATTGCTAACTGACGGACAGACGGACGGACAGACAGACAGAAGGACAGACGACTGGGGCCATGACATAATACGACCCTTCAGGCGTTTAATTATATGCTATTCTTTTTTTTTTTATTTTCCTATGATTTTTGTTTATATTTTTTCACTTTCTCATATTGATACAGAGTAACCATGTTGAGTAATACATACCCCGGTCCTGGCTTACTAAGCCCACTTGGTCTAAATAAGAAATATAGAAATCTTGTTATATAACCCCACTATAAAATTTAACAAGAGGACCATGATGGTCCTATATCGCTCACCTGAACCAAAATGATATGAGCAACACTTTTGTTCAATTCAATAAACATTTATGACTATAAGACTGAAAACTAACTTATAGTCAATAACTTTGTGAAAATCAAACTCATCTGAGATCTTATGGTGCCAAACATTGTGTCCAGGTTTTTCTTGATTGATAAATAATCACAGATTCTAGAGTATAAACAAGGTCGAAAACAGCCAAAGACGGTATTTTTTTCAAATTCAAGGGCACACAATTCTCGACTTTCTGATCACATCAGACTGAAAATCTACCTCATCCAAGATATTATGGTCTCCAACATAGTGTCCAAGATTTGTCTTGATTGGTCAATAATTGAAGATTCAAGATCGAAAAACAGCCAGAAACGGCTATTTTGTTAAATTCAAGGGCACATAACTCTCAACTTTCTTGTCTTATCAGATTGAAAATTCTAGTCATCTGAGATCTTATGATCTCTAACATTGTGTCCAAGTTTTGTCTTGATTGATTGATAAATGTAGATTCTAGAGTGTAAACAATGTCGAAAACAGCCGAAAATGACAATTTTATCAAATTCAAGGGCACGTAACTCTTGTCTTTATTGTCAGATCACACTGAAAATCGAACTCATCCGAAATCTTATGGTCTCAAACATTGTGTCCAAGATTTGTCTTGATTGGTCAATAATTGTAGATTCTAGAGTGTAAAAAAGGTCGAAAACAGTCAAAAACGACAATTTTGTCAAATTCAAGGGCACGTAACTCTCTTCTTTCTGGTCAGATCACACTGAAAATCAAACTAATCCAAGATCTTATAGTCTCAAAGATTTTGTCCAAGATTTGTCTTGATTGGTCAATAATTGAAAATTCTAGAGTGTAAACAAGGTCGAAAACAGTCAAAAACGACAATTTTGTCAAATTCAAGGGCACATAAGTCTTGACTTTCTTGTCTTATCAGATTGAAAATTCAACTCATCCAAGATCTTATGATCTCCAACATTGTGTCCAAGTTTTGTCTTGATTGATTAATAAATGTAGATTCAAGGGTATAAACAATGTCGAAAACAGCCGAAAATGACAATTTTATCAAATTCAAGGGCACATAACTCTAGTCTTTTTTGTCAGATCACACTGAAAATCAAACTCATCCAAGATCTTATGGTCTAAAACATTGTGTCCAAGATTTGTCTTGATTGGTCAATAATTGTAGATTCTAGAGTGTAAACAAGGTCGAAAACAGTCAAAAACAACAATTTTGTCAAATTCAAGGGCACATAACTCTCGACTTTCTCGTCTAATCAGACTGAAAATTAAACTCACCCAAGATCTTATGGTCTCCAACATTGTGTTCAAGATTTGTCTTGATTGGTCAATAATTGTAGATTCTAGAGTGTAAACAAGGTCGAAAACGGCAATTTTGACAAATTCAAGGGCACATAACTTTTGACTTTTTCGCCTGATCTGACTGAAAATCGAACTCATCCAAGATCCTATAGTCTCCAATATTATATCCAAGTTTTGTATTGATTGGGCAATAATTGTAGATGCTAGAGTGTAAACAAAGTTAAAAACAGCATTTTTCGTCATTCAGGGGCAGATAACTCCACACTTTCTGGTTCGATCTGGCCCATAATCGAACTCATCCGAGAACTTATGACCATACTTGTTTTGACAAAGTTTGGTCAAGATTGACTAATATTTGTGGATGCTAGAGTGTAAACACCAAATTGTGGACAGACGGACAGATGGACAGACGGACAGACAGACAGACAGACGGACGACGGACAAAAAGCGATCACAATAGCTCACCTCGAGCACTTCGTGCTCAGGTGAGCTAAAAACACAAATGCATTCTTACAGATATTCTCTGCTCATTCAAATATCATGTACACAAACTAGACTAAATGAGCCTTATGTTGGTAGAAATTGAGCATCTGGCATCGTTCGATATTATTATGTTTTTCACTTTGTGGAAAAAGTCATGTTCAATTTTATCTAGACTAAAAAGAAATATAAATTGGCAAAGTACATGTATATGAGCAAAGATGTATTTTGAAAGAAAATAAAACCCTGAGCATGAGCACTTTGAATATAAACCTTTTTATAAGCCTTTTCAGCAAATAATGAAATCTCAGAAAATTCTCTGCATTTATCAGTCAGTCTTGCAAATTTTTAAGTCAACACAGTGCTCATGAATAGCAATCAAGATTTGCTCATCTTAAAAATGACTCACAAAAATCTTTGTAAACTATTTTGAAGAAATGGTGGAGAATTGTGTTTTACGATGAAGCGGAACTTATAGTGCTGTGTTTTCTTGAAAAAGATCCCAATAAGGGCCGATACATATTGAGACAGTGACTTTTAAACTAATAGTGATGTTAATTCCCTTTTTGGAAATATTTTGAAGATTATTTTAAATAATTTCCAATAAAAATATGTGTACCATATTTCTTCAAAATATCAGTTTGATTTCATTCTCAAATTTAGAATCATTATTCAAAATTAAATTAGACTATTGTATAGTATAACTTTATATCCAAAGATAAAAAGTTGTAGAACCCTGCCTGCAAGTTTCACCAATATTTACTTTTGACTTTACAGCCTTATAGGTAAGAAAGTACCAACAACATTGAATACATACCCTACAGCTGGTTTAATGGGCGCTGGGCTCCTATGTAAGACACACAGAAGAAGAAAAAATGTAAGGTTGTGTCTTTTATAGACAGCCTGAGTGTGGTAAGAGAAAATAGTAAGCAAGTGCAATTAATATCTGTTTACAGGATGTTTGGATTCTAAACTCTTACAATGGTTTGAGGGAAATACTATGAATCAATTTTTTTTCAATGTCATACATTTACAGGAAATTAAAGTTGTCACCAATTTACATATATGCATCTACATATGAAATGTAATTTATAAACATAATATCTTTTTTTAAATCCAGAATAAAGCTCAGATAGTAGAAAGAATGAATGTTAACAAGGTTATACAAATCTACAAACACAAGAATGATCAAGAAACTATACCTTTGAGGAAAATCAAGACAGATCTTATGCTTTAAAATTGTATTTCTAATAAGAGAATAAATTCTAAACTTTCCTAAGACAATTTTTTTTCATATTGAAAGACTATTAGGAATATCTTTACTCTTCGTGTTTCTTTGTTGTAGATTTGTACCAAATTAACTCAAACAAAACATGTTATGTTTGGCCATCATCAATTAACTCACTTTGTCTTGGATCTCTTTCTCCTGGATCTGGATCTTGATCGCTTCCTGGATCTGGATCTACGTGATCGTGATCGTCTCCTTGATCGTGAACGTCGATGTCTCGACCGAGATCGGCTGCGTCGTCTTGACCTTGAACGATGTCTCGAGCGAGACCTTGATCGAGATCTGCTCCTTCCCATATCTGAAAATAGTCAAAGCACCATGCTAATCCTTTCCCAAACAAGACCTAGTTTTGATGTCCATGATAGAAAGAGGTTGGGGAAAACATGGAGGCAAAAGAAGAAATTGCTGATAATCATCAATTTCTCCTTTTGCCTCAATATTTACTTTGCTTCATTGTACACAAACTCAATCTTTACAAACATCAAGTTTACCCTCTGCAGTTAACATATATAACCCATCATTAGCACCAAAGAGTCAGAGGCGAAATTTGAAAAGTGCCAGTAATTCCTATACTGTGTTACATTTCCATTCCAAATACAAACATTAGCAATTATAACAGTTTAGAATTTTAAAATAATGCATGCTTATGGAAATATTTGACAAAAATATTCAAAATTACCACCCTTGCATATGAATATAGAGTAAAATTATATCTGTAAATTATTTTCTTCTTGAAGCATAATCTTGAAATCGGGCACAATGAATCAAGTTGTGTGAAGTGAATTTACAAGTGTGTGTAATTTGATGCATTTCGTATAGCTAGAAAGTGGTGTTTTTAATGATGGGTCATATACCTTAAATTGGGCCGTCCTAAAATGAATCTGTTTGGGAAAGGGTTAACATGGGGTTTATTGAAGGTGTTAACCGTTTAGATGATTTAAATATGTACGTACAAAGCTACAAAAAAAGGACAGGAATTAAACAAATTTAAAATGCTTCTACCTCTCTCCTATCGATAAAGGGGAATGGAGAGATCAGCTAAATCTTTTACACACTTACATACATCAACCTATTTTCATAATGTATCAATTGAATGATACTTTGAAAGATACATATTAATATATCATTATTGCATAGACTATCCAATAATTTTTGGGTTTAATTTATTAAAACAGTAGATCAATAAAATTTTCTTCCTGAAAGAAGAAACAGCCTGAAATCCCATACTAATTGACTGTCTACTAACAGCAGGTACTCACCCCCGATTGTGGACCTAAATCTGTTGCTCAGTTAGGTAATTTACACCACTGACAAGAGCAACAAGTAATAGGGGATGAAGACATTGCAAAATTTTCATTTTAAATCCAAACTCAATGTTGTGGGTATTCATTTGAATTGTCAGATGCAGACAGTCCCAATGAGTCCCACTGCATAAGGTTTGATGAAAAACTAGAACTGTCGCAGAGCGGACAAATACCCCCCACTAGCACCTTGTCACTGAAAAAGTGCTGTAGGTCAATCGGTTCTTGACTTAGAGCACGGAAACGGATTTTAAACAAAGTCCGATTGTGACCTTGACCTTTGACCTTGGTGACCCAAAAACAATAGGGCACCTCCTTGGTTCATGGGCAACAACTGTGTAAAGTTTCACGATCCTAGGTCAACCGGTTCTTGACTTAGAGCACGGAAACGGATTTTAAAACAAGAGGACCATGATGGTCCTATATCGCTCACCTGAACCAAGATGATATGAGCCACAGATTTGTTCAAATCAATTACTTGTGACTTTAAGACTGAAAACAAACTTATGGTTAACAACATTGCGTCCAAATTTTGTCTCGGTTTGTCGCTATTTGTGGTTGTTAGAGTAAAAACAGTCGAAAACGGCAAATTTGTCAATTTGAAGGGCTCAGCAAACTCAGCAAATTCTACTCTAATTAAGCTAATTCAAACTGGTGCAAGATCTTATGTTCAGCAACATTGTGTCCAAATTTCTTCTTGATTGGTCAACAATTATTGTAGATGCTAAAGTGTAAACAAAGTCCGAAACAATCGAAAACATCAATTTTGTCAAATTCAAGGGCATATAACTCATGACTTTCTAGTCTGACGAGACTGAAGTTCAAGCTCATCCAAGAAATTATGGTCACCAACATTGTGTCAAAGTTTCATCTTAATAGGTCAATAATTGTAGATTCTAAAGTGTAAACAAAGTCGTAAACATTCAAAAACGGGAATTTTGTCAAATTCAAGGGCGTTTAACTCATGACCTTTTGATCTGATCAATCTGAAAATCAAACTCATACATGATCTTATAGTCCCTAAGATTGTGATCAAGTTTTGTCTTGATTGGTCAATAATTGTAGATGCTAGAGTGTAAACAAAGTCAAAAACAGTCGAAAACGGCAATTTTGTCAAATTCAAGGGCGTTTAACTCATGACTTATTGATCCGATCAATCTGAAAATCATACTCATACAAGATCTTATGGTTCCTAACATTGTCTCAAAGTTTTGTCTTGATTGGTCAGTATTTGTAGAAGTTAGAGTGTAAACAAAGTCGAAAACAGTCGAAAATGTCAATTTTGTCAATTTCAAGGGCACATAACTCAAGACCTTCTGGTCTGATCAGACTGAAAATCAAACTCATCCGAGATCTTATGGTCACCAACATTGTGTCAAAGTTTTGTTTTGATTGATAAATAATTGTAGATACTAGAGTGTTAACAATGTCAAAACTAGCTATTTTTCGCATTCAAGGGCAGATAACTCCGGACTTTCTGGTTCGATCTGACCCATAATCGAACTCATCCGAGATCTTATGGTCATACATGTTTTGACCAGGTTTGGTCAAGATTGGCTTATATTTGTAGATGCTAGAGTGTTAACACGAAATTGTGGACGGACGGACGGACAGACGGACAGACGGACAGACGGACGACGGACAAAAAGTGACCACAATAGCTCACCTTGAGCACTTCGTGCTCAGGTGAGCTAAAAAGTCCGATTGTGACCTTGACCTTTGACCTTGGTGACCCAAAAACAATAGGGTTTATTGGGGTTTTACGCCGTTTTCAACTACCAGGGTCATATCGCGGCGGCTGGAGCACCTACTCATGGATTCCTGTTGTTTCTCAAACCAGTACTACCACAATACCCTTACCGAGCCTCCAGCTGCTCGCCCACGTAGGTTAACGATTTCAAACCCATTGGTGGGTGACAATTTTGTCAGAAAGGGTATTAGCCGCGGCCGGGTATCGAACCCGGGACCTCTCGTATGAGGGTCAGATGCGCTACCAACTGCGCTAAGGCCGCGGCCCCAAAAACAATAGGGCACCTCCTTGGGTCATAAGCAACAGCTGTGTAAAGTTTCATGATCCTAGGTCAACCGGTTCTTGACTTAGAGCACGGAAACGGATTTTGAACAAAGTCTGATTGTGACCTTGACCTTTGACCTTGGTGACCCAAAAACAATAGGGCACCTCCTTGGGTCATAAGCAACAGCTGTGTAAAGTTTCATGATCCTAGGTCAACCGGTTCTTGACTTAGAGCACGGAAACGGATTTTGAACAAAGTCTGATTGTGACCTTGACCTTTGACCTTGGTGACCCAAAAACAATAGGGCACCTCCTAGGGTCATGGGCAACAACTGTGTAAAGTTTCATGATCCTAGGTCAACCGGTTCTTGACTTAGAGCACGGAAACGGATTTTGAACAAAGTCCGATTGTGACCTTGACCTTTGACCTTGGTGACCCAAAAACAATAGGGCACCTCCTTGGGTCATAAGCAACAACTGTGTAAAGTTTCATGATCCTAGGTCAACCGGTTCTTGACTTAGAGCACGGAAACGGATTTTAAACAAAGTCCGATTGTGACCTTGACCTTTGACCTTGGTGACCCAAAAACAATGGGGCACCTCCTTGGGTCATGGGCAACAACTGTGTAAAGTTTCATGATCCTAGGTCAACCGGTTCTTGACTTAGAGCACAGAAACGGATTTTAAACAAAGTCCGATTGTGACCTTGACCTTTGACCTTGGTGACCCAAAAACAAAAGGGCACCTCCTTGGGTCAAGGGCAACAACTGTGTAAAGTTTCATGATCCTAGGTCAACCCGTTCTTGAGTTAGAGCACGGAAACGGATTTTGAACAAAGTCTGATTGTGACCTTGACCTTTGACCTTGGTGACCCAAAAACAATAGGGCACCTCCTTGGGTCATAAGCAACAGCTGTGTAAAGTTTCATGATCCTAGGTCAACCGGTTCTTGACTTAGAGCACGGAAACGGATTTTGAACAAAGTCTGATTGTGACCTTGACCTTTGGCCTTGGTGACCCAAAAACAATAGGGCACCTCCTAGGGTCATGGGCAACAACTGTGTAAAGTTTCATGATCCTAGGTCAACCGGTTCTTGACTTAGAGCACAGAAACAGATTTTGAACAAAGTCCGATTGTGACCTTGACCTTTGACCTTGGTGACCCAAAAACAATAGGGCACCTCCTTGGGTCATAAGCAACAACTGTGTAAAGTTTCATGATCCTAGGTCAACCGGTTCTTGACTTAGAGCACGGAAACGGATTTTAAACAAAGTCCGATTGTGACCTTGACCTTTGACCTTGGTGACCCAAAAACAATAGGGCACCTCCTTGGGTCAAGGGCAACAACTGTGTAAAGTTTCATGATCCTAGGTCAACCGGTTCTTGACTTAGAGCACGGAAACGGATTTTAAACAAAGTCCGATTGTGACCTTGACCTTTGACCTTGGTGACCCAAAAACAATAGGGCACCTCCTTGGGTCATGGGCAACAACTGTGTAAAGTTTCATGATCCTAGGTCAACCGGTTCTTGACTTAGAGCACGGAAACGGATTTTAAACAAAGTCCGATTGTGACCTTGACCTTTGACCTTGGTGACCCAAAAACAATAGGGCACCTCCTTGGGTCAAGGGCAACAACTGTGTAAAGTTTCATGATCCTAGGTCAACCCGTTCTTGAGTTAGAGCACGGAAACGAAAAAGTCTACGGACGGACGACTGGACGGACGGACGGACGGACGGATGGACGGACGGACTGACAGACAGACAGACATGGTGAAACCAATATACCCCCCTCTACTTCGTAGGTGGGGGGTATAATAAGTGAAATATTGCAATTTGAAAGTCCTTTACCCAGAGCTACAGAAAAGAGGGAGTGATGATTTCAACATGCAATATTTCTGTTATTCTTCATCAAACCCTATGTTGTGGGTACTCATTGGAATCGTCTCATCGAGACGATTCAAATGAGCACCCACAAAATAGGGTTTGGATTTGAAGTAACCAATTTAGATTGCCTTCACCCCCTCTTATATGTAGCTCTGATGTACCTGTCTGGATCTCTGTTTAATGTGTAATACTTACTGGAGGCAAGTCTTGATACTGTCTTATCTATGTTCAGGTCACCTGCAGAATTAATGCTTACATTTACATATTGTGTCTTTTAGTCTATTGTTTGTTTTGACAACTTTAGAGAAAGCTTGTAGAAACAATCATATTCAGGAAGAAGAATGATGATAACCTGCATTTACTTCTACGTCCTCAATGTTTTCTATACTTTAACAATATCATTAATACTTATATAGATGTATTAAGTTAGTAAATAATATGTTCGTGTGCATCTGGTTTAATGTTGCTTTAAAAAATATTTCATAGTATCATGACAAAATTCTCTTATCAATGACACTTGTTGGGTCTCATCACGCTAGGCCTCTGACATAGCCATGTGATAAATGGTGCAAGTTAGACTCAAACCACCTTAACACCTCAGTCAAAATTATCAATCAAACCCCTGAACCAGTGAGCCACATAGGTCTCAAAGATGAAAATGAGCATCCATAAATTGTTAAATATTCCCTTTTTACAACAATTACCTTTCATAAACACTATTCATTTAAATTTAAAATGATCAACATTTTTTATCCTTTTGCTTCAATATTTGCTGTCCTTTATTGTATACAATTTCTTTAAGTATTAATATCTCTTTTGTGGTCTGCAGCTGCTTCCAAATTGGACATATCAAAATTTTTGCCATTTGGGAAGGTTTGGTTTATTGGGGTTTTATGCGGAGCACCTAACCATTGATCCCCATTGTTTCTCAAACCAGTACTACCACAACACCCAAACCGAGCCTCCAGCTGATCCCCCACATAGGTTCACCATATCACACCATTGATGGGTTACATTTTTGTCAGAAAGCCATTTGGGAAAGGTTTATGTAGAGTAAATATTATTGTATGAAGTATCAGACATACCTGAGTCTGCAGCAGCGGTGATCAGAGACTGGGCCTCCTTCACCTTCTTCATGGCCTCCTCTATCTCCCTCTGTGCTGCTTCCTGCATCTTCGTCTTCGGCTTGTCTATAGCCTTCTGTGAGTGGCTCACACTGAATAGAACAAACATGGGTTATCTAGTACAAACATAGTCATCATACTGTATTATTCATTGCCTCCTCTATCTCCCTCTGTGCTGCTTCCTGCATCTTCGTCTTCGGCTTGTCTATAGCCTTCTGTGAGTGGCTCACACTGAATAGAACAAACATGGGTTATCTAGTACAAACATAGTCATCATACTGTATTATTCATTGCCTCCTCTATCTCCCTCTGTGCTGCTTCCTGCATCTTCGTCTTCGGCTTGTCTATAGCCTTCTGTGAGTGGCTCACACTGAATAGAACAAACATGGGTTATCTAGTACAAACATAGTCATCATACTGTATTATTCATTGCCTCCTCTATCTCCCTCTGTGCTGCTTCCTGCATCTTCGTCTTCGGCTTGTCTATAGCCTTCTGTGAGTGGCTCACACTGAATAGAACAAACATGGGTTATCTAGTACAAACATAGTCATCATATTATTAATCCATTATTAATCCATCACCAAACAACACAATTTTAGACTGTTCCAAATTCAAAGATGTTGCAGACGACAATTTCATGGGAATGTAATCTAAAATATTCTGGTCTTTTGGGATAGAAAACATTGTGGGAAATGAAGAAATTGCTTGTCACAAGCAATTTCTTCATTTTCCACAATATTTTCAAAACCCTTTTTCTTTTGGGGAGTCAAAAAGAGTCAATGTGTGGGAATGGGTAAAGATTTTGTTTACATCATTCTGTAAAAATTCAAACAATGAAGACAGATCAATGACATTAGATCAATATGTGCTTGTAAAACATTAATTCTCCTTTAATACCAATCTTTTTTCAAAGCATGATCTTAACATTTGTCTTTCACAAATTACCTTGACATTAAAATCAAAGGAAGAGCTTCTACAAGGACCACATGTAAAATATGAAAGCAAAATCACTTTTCAGCAGACATATACCTATGTTTCTGGCATTTCTGTCACCAGTGCAAACACAACATACAATCCAAGTAATCAGCTGCTAATCTGATGTAAATGAATCATACTTGTCTGCAGGTGAAAACTAAAAGATTTGTCAGATACATTCAAACCTGTGATATGAACTAGATCCTTAGACTGAGTCAAATACATACATTAGCAACTCAGCTATTAGAATTGGTGGAAAGAAAACTGAGAAGATCAATATAAATCACAGATCAAATGACAAAAGGTAAGTCAAGAGTGAGTATAACAAGAATCTAGCATTAACCCTTTCTTTAACAGAAAAATTTAAGGATGGTACAATTCAGAAGCTGCAGCAGACAACAAAATGGATGTTAATAAGATTGGATTTGTGTATACGGTTAGTCAAGAAAATATTGAGGCAAAATGAGAAAATGCTGATTATCAGTATTTTCTCAATTTGCCACAATTTTTCTCAATCCATTTCTTTAATGGACATCAAAACCAAGGGTGGTACTCACTAACCCGTCTAATTCAATGTAAGGCTGTAAAATTGCAAAACAATACATCTGTTTGGCCTCACATGTCTCGTCCAATCAGAGGGTTTGTAATGTAATTTGGATTTAGACAAACTATTTTGAATTGTTGGTGAATACGGCCCAAGGTCTTATTTGGGATAGGGATAATCTGCCAGACACCATCCTACCTGATTGGGTTACTCTGGAACATGACACCATTATAAGTGAGGGCAGTGGCTATAGACCTCTGGTCTGTAAACTCAACATACGCCCCTTTTGTGAGGTCACCAACACCCGCCATCCGCAGGTACTTGATCTCTCCGACTTGACTGAAGAAGTTCATCACCTGCTCTCCTGTTGTCTGCAATACAAGAACATACCATCTATAGAGGTAAGTTATTGGTATATATGTAAAGCAATGCTAGTAAGAGCAAATATTTTTATTTACTTATTTTAGTATAGACATATTTATTTCACATCAATTGGGACAAAAGCTAGAAGCTTAATTAACTCCATATCGATTCTGCTTCCTGAAAAAAACACCAGTACTCGGGCAGAATGTATGAGCCAATGAGTAGCCAAGAACAACCTCCTCTACCAGGGATTGTATTAAGAACCTCTTGGTCATGAAGAAGATCCTCTACCTCACTAATTAATGCACTAAATTGATGAATTCAGCACTCGATTAGTAGTCCATGTATGTTTTCCAATTAGATCATGTGTCATAATCTTACTTATCTGCCTAAGTAGAATAATTATGTGAAAAACTATGTGTTAACTAAGTTCACAAATGAAATGAATGTCAATTGACCTGATTACTTAGGTTCATGATATTAAAGTCCTTTTCGATTGCTGTGGTGAAATAAACTTCGTTTTAGCACAGATTTAGATAAAATTAGTTTATCAAGACTACATTTTAAATTAATGAGAGTTGTTGAATGTATTTGCTTGTTCTTATATTACGATTTGAACTTAATGTTATAAAATTTCAAATTCATACACAGGGCTTTTTTTCCAGAAATTGTGAAGAGGCCCTAGCCTGTCGTTTTGTGAAATTTCGCCTGAAATTTGGCCAAATTGTGAAAAATATACTTAAAATCTATCTAAAACAACAAAATTTCAGATTAGTCAGGTTAACACCAAGAAGTTGGCTGCAGATGACAAATTAATGCTGATGTTAAATCTAAATAACTAACCGTGTAAATAATTCTTTCTCAAACAACACCTGGTCATTAATAAGAAAAGCCTGGGAAAACATTAGTAAGAAAAGAAGAAACCGTAGCCTGATACCAACATTTGCTCCTTTTGCCTCTGTATGTTCTGACAGTACTACAATATTTCACAAAAATTCATCTTTTAAGTCTATATGATTTTATTATTAGACATTTATTTTGTCATAAAATATGATACTTAGCATCCATGAATTTTGTTGTTTGGGAAAGGGTTAAATGGTAGAAAGCATCATACATAGACAAGAAATTGCTCTTTCTCTCTGCTTTATTGGTGGTAATCGGCACTGTCATGACATGCCTTTTACATTGGAGATGGGGTGGGTTCAACACTGTCATCTGGAGCTGAAGTCCCAGGTTAGGCGTAGTTATCAATTTCAGCTTCGTTATTGTTCTGATTAAAATTATCAAGAAGAGAGTGTGACATATTTACAAAAGCTAACAAACTTTTGTGATTTGTCAGTTGCAGCTTTTTTAATTGATTTCCCGTAAAATTTCCAATTTCTAGACGTCATGTTTTCCCCTCGCGATTTTTTTTTGTTTATGTAGTGCCTTATTATCTTCATATGATACATCAATATACAAAGAGAATTATGTTCTTCGTAATTGCGCTCTTACATCATTCTTGATTTCCAATCGTTTTCATCTAAAAACATTACTGGTATATCATGTGATAAAGTAAAACGAATTAAACTAAACTCACGTCTGAAAAATAAATTCGCAAAACGCTGTAATAATTATGTGTAAAACAGTGTTGTGTTCGATGAATGAATCGGCAAAATACCAATCAAACGCGACTAGAAATGTACCCGTCATATAACGATGTATAACAACGTAGTGGTAATAGAAACGGGAACAAGTCTATCTCGCGACCTCTCGGGTTTGCTGGGATTTGCCATGAAAATGTAAACAACTTCTACTTTCAATTCGCAATGGCCGCTGTATTTTACAAATCGCTGACCTCGAGGATTGGGTCTATAAATCGACATTATGATGATCAACAGACTTCTAATTGGGAATTTCATTACCGATTTTTGTGAAATTTTCTTGCCACAGTTGTGAAAAAAGCAGGTTTTTCGCGATTGTGAAGTCACCGAAGATCGGCCTCTACTAAAGAAGGAGAAAAAGCCCTGATACAACAAAATTATGAAAATGACACAATCCCTTGATGAAGCATATGTTATTCTCTATATTATCTGAGCTACAGATTGAAGGGGGTAAAAGTATTCTAAATTTGTTATTTAAAATCTAAACCTTATTGGTACTCAAATGAATTATCTCGATTGCACATTCCAACTAGAACTGTCGCAAAACGGACAAATACCCCCCACTAGCACCTTGTCACTGGAAAGGTGCTATAGGTCAAAAGGTTCTGTAGTTTGAGCACGGAAACGGATTTTAAACAAAGTCTGATTGTGACCTTGACCTTGGTGACCCAAAAACAATAGGGCATGCCCTTGGATCATGGGCAACAACTGTGTAAAGTTTCATGATCCTAGGTCAACCGATTCTTAAGTTAGAGCACGGAAAGGGATTTTAAACAAAGTCCGATTGTGACCTTGGCCTTTGACCTTGGTGACCCAAAAACAATAGGGCACCTCCTTAGGTCATGGGCAACAACTGTGTAAAGTTTCATGATCCTAGGTCAACCGGTTCTCGAGTAAGCACGGAAACGGATTTTAAACAAAGTCCGATTGTGACCTTGACCTTTGTGACCCAAAAACAATAGGGCACCTCCTTAGGTATGATCCTAGGTCAACGGTTCTCGAGTTATAGCACGGAAACAGATTTTAAACAAAGTCCGATTGTGACCTTGACCTTTGACCTTGGTGACCCAAAAACAATAGGGCACCTCCTTGGGTCATGGGCAACAACTGTGTAAAGTTTCATGATCCTAGGTCAACTGGTTCTCGAGTTAGTGCACGGAAATGGATTTTAAACAAAGTCCGATTGTGACCTTCACCTTTGACCTTGGTTACCCAAAAACAATAGGGCACCTATTTGGGTCATGGGCAACAACTGTGTAAAGTTTCATGATCCTAGGTCAACCGATTCTCGAGTTATAGCACCAAAACGGATTTTAAACAAAGTCCGATTGTGACTTTGACCTTTGACCTTGGTGACCCAAAAACAATAAGGCACCTCTTTGGGTCATGGGCAACAACTGTGTAAAGTTTCATGATACTAGGTCAACTGGTTCTCGAGTTAGAGCACGGAAACGAAAAAGTCTACGGACGGACGGACGGACAGACAGAAATGGTGAAACCAATATACCCCCCTCTACTTCGTAGGTGGGGGGTATAATGAGTACTCACAACATAAAGTTAATATTAATGAAATAGTTCGGTTGAAAAGCCATAACCCCCTCTTAACTGTAGCTCTGATAATAAACACAAGTAAGAGTTTACCCCATCACTAAGATTGCTGACATAGACAGTTCTTCTAATCTCCTCTATCTTGGATGTGTCTGTATTACCAGGCAGGGCAGGATACTGTGGCAACCCTAGGGCAGTGAGTCGGGGGTCGTTAGTGGTTATAACCTGGGTACCTCCAACACTCTGCATCTAAAATACATAAATGTCAAAGGCTTAGTGAACAAGATGTGTTTGTGAAACACAAATGCCCCCGAAATGGCCATTTTTCTAAAATGTTAAGTTTTCGTGGAGAAAAGGGTTATTAAGGGTTAAGGGATTACCTTGAGGAAGGTCAAATTGCATGGAACAGATAGATATCATTGAAAAGAAGTTGCATACCAAATTTGTGCTTTGTATGTCAAATACTTTTGGAGAAAAGGCAAAGGTTAAGTTTTCGGAGTAAAAGGTTAAGTTTTCGTAAAGTAAAGGGTTGGTAAGGGTTAACGAATGACCTTGAGGAAGGTCAAATTGCATGGAACAGATAAAAATCATTGAAAGAAAGTTGTATACCAAATTTGAGCTTTGTATGTCAAATAATTTTGGAGAAAAGGCAAAGGATAAGTTTTCTGACAGACAGAAGGACACACAGATGGACGGACAGACAGACGGACACGAGTAAAACAATATGCCCCCGATCTCTCGATATGGGGGCATAAAAACTATTGTAACTGTAAATAACACAGTCATTTTTGTAGTGTTGTGAAAACAATTGCCATTCTGAACAAAAATGCACCACAAGTAGTTTAATTGACTAAACGCCAATCGACAGATTTCTGACTCAGAATAACGAAATTGCTTAAGCCAACTCATGTATCAAGAAACTTAAATGGATAAACACCTTTTCTATAAAGTAAAGACAGGTATCGGTTATGATCCTCTTTCAAACACCAGAATTTGACAACCCTAACAGAGACGTTTGGTAAGTATTGTTATGGAAGAAGAAAATTTCTCCTATTCCTTAAATCTTTTCAATGTTTGGATAAATATTGTCTGTCTGTGCTGAATTTCATTATGTCAATTAAAATAGCTTTCATTTCAGGCCAGTTTAACCCTTTTCCAAACAAGACCTGCTTTTGACGTCCCTTATAGAATAGGCCTGGGAAAACATTGAAACAAAAGAAGAAACTGCTGAAAACCAGCAGTTTCTCCTTTTGTCTCAATATTTTGTGCCATATTTTACACAAATCCTATCTTTAATAACATCTATTTTGTCATTTGTGGCAGTTTTTGAAGTAGATCACTATAAATTCTGTCGTTTGGGAAAGGGTTAAAGTTGTGTTTTACTGTACACTGTGTGATAGTTACCTGACTGATGACATTACTAGGCCATGTGGGTTGTCCAGGTATCATGCCAGCTACAGCTGAGGGAGCTACCTGTAAAGCTGTCTGCTCATCCGGAATTTTACCTGGAAATAAATCAAATCAATATCAGTAATGTCCTATATTTTACATCTTGATGTCTATTTTAAATAATTCTTTTTTTTTTTCAATGGTTTCAGACTTTCAGTTCCACCCTTACCCTTACCTCAACAACAAAATTTTGACAGGTCTAAGTTGGGAACAAAATTAATCCAAGTCAAGAGTGAAAATTGTATTTCATAAGAATGGAAAAGAATATGCTGGTTATTGGCACTTTCTTCCTTCTCTTCAAAATTGTCCAAGGCTTTACCACTTGGGTGTGTCAATTGTCAAAGCATCACTACTTGGGTAAAATTTAACCAATATTTGTCTTACTATTCATTCATAGACACATGCAAAATTCTGATTTGTGAATCTTCTCTTGACACTTAAAAGAGAAACTACCAGCATATGAATAACCATATTCTGATATTGCCATGAATGACACCCAAAGATGCACGAAATAACAATAGATTTAATTTCAGTACAAAATAGGAAATATAGATGCAAAAGGAGAAAATACTGGTGACCAGCATTTTCTTCTTTTGCTTCAACGTTTTCCCAAGCGTTTCCTACAAGACATCAAAACCAGGTCTTGTTTGGGAAAGGGTTAAGTAAAATAGATGAGTTGTATTAGCTTACCATCCATGACTGGGGTAACAATCAAGGCTCTATCGATGAACACTGTATTAGTGAGGTGTAACGCCACGCCCACACTCACATAGTCATCATACTTCACATAACATACTTTGGCTGTTACTTGGGTCTCCCCACTTCTGAAAAATAATACACAAACAATAATTAAATTTCATCCCTGTCAATGTTTATTATTGCTGAATTACAAGTTGTTTGGTGTCACATTTGCCAGGTTTTTTTTTTTCTTCGATTCTGACTAGAAAACTTTACCTGGACCAGTGCTACAGTTAAAGTGACATTTCACATTTATATCATTTTTTAAAAGTATGTCTTGATGCAAAAATTGTTTGTTCTAATGCGTAGAAATACTATCAGTTTTTTGAAGTTGTTATTTATAAGCGAAAAATAAGCCTTTAAAGTTGAGACAGAAATGACAAATTCTACATAAATCTGAACTGTTGTCCACAACAATTTGTCTTATTTAGCACAAAAATATATATTTCTGGTAAACGGTTCAATATTTTGGCTTGAAATTTTCAGAATTCTCATAAGAAAAAATGCTCTTTCAGATGGAATAAAAGTAAAATTTATGGAAAAATAATTCTGAAATGTCACTTTAAGAGAGAATGGAGGCTTTTCAAAATGCAATATTTCATTCAATGTTCATCAAATTCTATGTTGTTGGTACTCTGAACTCATTGGAATTGTCTCATTAAGATGATTCAAATGAGTACCCATAACATAGCGTTTGGAATTGAAATAACAAAGTTAGTATGTCTTTACCCCAACTTATCAGTAGCTATGCCTGAACCCGACATAAACAATTATGCACTTCAATGGATTTCTTGATCATATCACTGCTTTTCAACGAAAACCTTGTAACTGCAGCTTAAAACAAACTGCAGTTACGAGGTTTTCGTTGAATAGCATTTTCATTTATCAAGAGAAAGTTGCTTGCTGACCAAGATTGCACATTTGTCCCAATCATATCTAACTTCCCCTATGTGTCTGCTAAAGTGTATGTCCCAAATGATAAAATGTGTTAAATGACTACTCACTCAGGAGGATACATTCGTATCTCATCTATTCTCCCCAGGTAATTGAACAGCGTTTTCATCTGATCTTTGGATGCATTTGGGGCAATGTTAGACACCTGTATGACTTTGGTGTCAAACTTGTCCGTCATCTTGATTACTCACAGGAGGCAGTATCTGAAAAATGAAAAGATCAATCACATATCGTCGTTGTAAATGCAAAACCTCATATCTTGTTTTTGCAAGATTTTAAAGGGGAAGATAAAAAGTGTAATAACGTTTCCTAAACTGAAAGGTTTTACTTGAAATTTGGACATATTGTTTGCAAATAGTGTGTCATTAATACTGATTAGTACAAATATCTCAAAACCTGCAATAACTGTCCTAAATTGACACACAAAATTATACTTTGAAAATCGCAAGAATCAACATACGAGGTTTTGTATTTTACATCAACGATATGTGACATATCAATCAAACCCATTTTACTTGAGAACCGATGGCTTAATTCAATAACACTTCCTTGACACATACTTCAGTCAAATTCAACAACGGTCAAAGGGCCTCTGAAGTTAATTACTGCTAATGCCGTTAGCATGGAAGACTCTGTGACAAAGGGGTATTCACAGTCAAAATCCTTATGTTCTTTATTAAGAAAATGTATCTTTACCCTTCTTATAATTCAATTTAATGTTTTACAACCCTTTACATATTTTTCAGCAAATCTGATTTTCATTCTTAAACTTAATGTTTTATTGATATCATCATAGATAAACTTTTCAGATATAATACCCAATTTCAATACTTTGACAAAGAATGCTTCTGAAAACTTAGGTGGAAAAAAAATAACATGCATATTTAAAATATGCATGTTTATTTTAAATGTTTTCATAAAATATCCTTATCTCACAGAACCTTGAGAGGGCTTCAAGACATTCAAAATGCAAAATTTCATAGCACTAAGAATTCTTGCATAAATGCAGATAAAGATAGTTCAAACAATTTTAACGATAATTGAGCAAA
The DNA here is from genome assembly GCA_963680895.1 of Fragum sueziense. Classification (NCBI taxonomy): domain Eukaryota; kingdom Metazoa; phylum Mollusca; class Bivalvia; order Cardiida; family Cardiidae; genus Fragum; species Fragum sueziense. Next base: position 36,749,991 of record OY804594.1, on the reverse strand, counting down.
AATGTGGACATAATGTGCAAACAGGAGTAATTTATAAGATACTAATGGACAAAAATCCTGTCCATAACTTGTTTCCGCCATATACCAGTAAAATAAAAAAAATCTTGAACTTTGAATCTTACCTAAATATAGATTGCGCAGTATATATAATGTTGTTTTTGCTCCATGTATGTGTGTGTAAAGGTAGAACACGCCCTCTAGTGAATGCCTCATTATGCATACAATTTGCCTGACACTGGTTGCGTTTTGGAGACAATGCAAGCCATGCCTTTTGATTGTCATATAGGCGGATCAAACGCTTTCCTTTCAAACATAAATGTGATGTAACCCCTTTAAGATAATGGATATTCGATAAATGCAAGGTAATAAATGAAGTACTATTTAGTCTTTTCAGTTAAGATTCTCGGCTTCACCTTTGCATACAGGTTAAAATTGGTGTGACCATATTTATGCCGACTGAAAAATGTCCGCAGCTCTTATGCATAATCGGGTGTAGTTCTCAGCGATTAACCTTGAGCTGAATAGATCTAGAAATTTAGTTGGATAATAACAAGAAATCGTTTCTACTTTTACAATTATCCGTATAATAAAGATATTCAAATTGAAAGGCTCAAAGCCACAATAAATGAATTAAAGAATATCGGAAAAATCCGGAAATTGCCGATCTTTCCAGTGTGCACCGGTACCGCAAAGTCGTATCGCGATTCGGTATCGGGGGCCCTCCAAATCCTGATTTACCGTATCAGAGCTCCAGATAATTTTTTGAGGCAAGGGGTATTTACCCCTCAAAATTTTTTCCAATGCGTATTTCCAGATGATTTTTTGAGGCAGGGGGTATTTACTTTCTTGTTCGGGAAAGAATAAACAGGAACACCCGACCTGAACGACCAACTTCCATTTTCGGGTTCGAGGACATCTAACCGCGGTATGTTTCCGACCATCGAGTTTTTTTCTGAACAAGATTACCATCATGTGCTATCTTTGCCTGTAGGGCCACTTCAGAAAGAATATCGGCAAAGTTCGGCTAAAGTTACAATCTGCTCAGCAGTAGATTTACTCGTTTGCCGGTTTGAAAAGAAAACAAACACCTTCGAGTTGTCATTTCCGATTTACGGATGGTCTGTTAAATCGGGTAACGATTTGCTTTCACGGAGATAACCGATTTATTGAAATACAAACGCAACACTCGGCATCATTCAGTAGATCTACGGAATAGCCGATTGCCGCTCGGCTGGTCACATTGGTGATGTAATTGGTATTCCCCAATTATTCAAGAATGTGATTGGCTGATTAAAGTCGTAATAGATATCGGATAGCTGACTGCCGTAACCTATTTTTTATAGATAAAAAGTTTGTGTTAATTGTTTGAATTTCCTAGTGTATGTTTTTTCTCGACATTTTCCGATCTTGATACGCTAACTGGCAATTATCAAATGCGTTTTCATTATTTTGAATGCGTATTTGTACGCATTATTATAAAAGTTAATGCGTATTCAGACCAAATCAATGCGTATTTTACGCAAATACGCATCCTATCTGGAGCTCTGCGTATACCGGTAATATCGCGCACCCCTAGGGGATACTGTAGTAGCAATATTGTGACAGATTTTTTTCATCCTGTCAGGAGTCTGTTGAATGTTACCTAGGAACACCGTAACCATTTTTCAGTACAGAGTGTCCCAAAAAAAACGGAACCCATTTTTGAAAATACATTTCTCATGTGTCATGTAATATTTCTCCACCAATTTTGTAATACAATAGCAACGACAGTTTTCTATTAGCAGTAAAAATTTGGTTGAAAAATAATAATTAGTTTTGAAAATATTGGCATTCAAATGAATATACCCGGAAAACCATTTTAACACGATATCGATCTTTCGTTTTGCAGCCCGCGCCTACAATCATTTAATAATTTGACGCTTCACAATTGGTTAATATATTCAATACAATACAAAAGTGATTTTGAAAAATAGTGCATTTTCATTTCGCCTTTTTGTTTATATAAACTGTAAAAGAAGAACTGCGATGTAACTAAAATGAATACAAACAAAATATCCAAGTGCATCACAGACTCATGAATAATAATCATAGGCACTTATGTAATATCTGACCAACATGCCGGTCACCGCTCAACTGAAAATTATTACAAGTTTCATTTGACCTGACACTGACCTTGATGCAAAAAAATGTTCCTATATGACAAAAAACACAAAATTCAACAAAAACAAATAAATAAATGTCCACAGAAATGTATACTATGCAAGAATTAAGACTAGACTAATTTTAGGGAACATACCAAGCTTGAACTTGAAGAAAATAAAAGTTTAAACTGCGCCATGTCAAATGAATCGCATAATAATTTGAAATTAATTCACACAACCACCCTATGGACTCAATTTGAACGTACAGCACGTGTACATATTAAATTTTGAGAAAATCGCAACATACATATACAGCGGCACAGAATTCAACAGCTGACCGTTAGTGCGCTTTCACGAACAAACAAGACGCCAAAATCAATATCATGTCAGATCGTTTTTTTAGTGTCATTATTAACTTGCTTATAACTTTTTAATCGATACATATTTTTAAATGAAATTTGGAACACAAATGCCAAAATAATGTATCTTTAGTACTGCAAATTCAAAAATTAGATTCCTTGCTTACGCTTTAAATTATTTGACTTTGAATTAGGGTTCCGTTTTTTTTGGGACACTCTGTAGATCTGACACATATTCATCTTGAAATCATTATAATCCATTAAAGCACATTTTACTTTGAAATTGTAACTCCCATTAAAGTCCATCTTGGTGGTTGCCATTTGAAAGAGATCTCGCTAAATACCAGAAATAACATCACTGTCATCTCGCCTGACAGTGCCAGGGTTTTCCCTAAGCATGAGAATTTTGGGGTCATTGTGAGCCCCTTGCCTTAAAGTTAGGGGTCATTTCTACTATTTTGTGGGGCAAAGGCTCTAGGACTCAAGACTCGGGGTTCCCACTGACTTTCAAATCTGGGAGTGAAAACAGTCATTTTACAGCTGCGCATACTTGCACCACCCTCTATATGAAACATAGAAGGCTGCTTGCAAAAATTGGGGGTTCAAGATTCAATTTTGGAGGTGCAAAACGCCCATGAGGGTTTTTGGGAACCCTGCAAGTATCATACGAAAATCTGGATTTTAAAACTTGCATCATTAATGTCCCTAGAGTAAATTTCTAAGGGGTCATTTGTTTTGAAATTGCGACAATGATGCATAATTTATGCATCATGGAAAACCCTGCAGTGCTCAGTGACCAATCAAAATTGATTTACTGATTCAAATGACAGCCAATCCCTATCGATTACCTTGTTTTGAAACGGACATCGAAAGTGCAATCAAGATAACGAGTAAAAAATTGCTATGGTTTTCAAAGTCTGACAACTAAACCCCAACAAAGGACAATTGTTTCAAGCATAATGGGAAAAAGAGGTGTTTGAATGTCTGCCGCAGTTGTAGCAGGTCTCCATTTTGTTTTCACCCACCAGCCAATTCATGTGCTGTTTGTAAACATTGCGTAGTAAATATTGCCTTATATGGGAGAGGCAAGCCTGCCAAAAAGTCATGTGATTGATTCGAGACAGGAAGCTTTGTTTTGGTGAATCAAAAGTAAACAGTTCATTAATATTAGGGATGGAAACAAGTGACTATTTTACTAATCGAGTACTCGGTCACCCTTCCGATCGAACTTAAGTACTCAGATAGAAACATCGCTATTGGTTAAAGTATCGGTGTTTTCCAACATGTTTATAAGCGATTTAGGCAGCATATCTTGGTAAAAATGTATCTTGAGATGACATTTAATCAGTACTTTATTTGAGACTAGACAGCCCTGGCGGTCTGGAAGCGCTCCACAGGCCTGATTGTTTGACTTCTTGAATGCAATTTCAAAGGTTCAGGCTGCGCTAACAAGCAAAATTAAAGCATGACCAAGCTTAAATTTACAAGCAAGTGAGATCGTATGGTCAGTAAGATTCTGTGAAAGTTCTGTATTGATTAGTTAATACTGATGGTTGTAAAAGTGAAAATAAAGCTGAAAATGGCAATTTTGTCAATTGCAAGGGCACATAACTCATGATGTAAAATTCAGATCAAGCTGAAAATTATACCAAGGCAAGATCTTATAGTGAACAACATTCTGTCCTAGTTTTGTCTTGATTTGTCAATATTTGTAGTTGCTAGAGTGAAAACAAAGTCAAAATAGTGCCAAAAATGGCAATTTTGTCAATTTCAAGGGCACATAACTCATGATATAAAATTCAGATCAGGCTGAAAATTTTACCATGGCAAGAACTTTTGGTCACCAACATTCTATCAAAGTTTTGTCTTGATTAGGCAATATTTGTAGTTGCTAGAGTAAAATCAATGTCAAAATAGCGCAAAAATGGCAATTTTGTCAATTTCAAGGGCACATAACTCATGATAGAAAATTCAGATAAAGCTGAAAATTATACCAACACAAGATCTTATAGTCAACATCTTTCTGTCCAACTTTTATCTTGTTTGGTCAATATTTGTAGTTGCTAGAGTGAAAACATAGTAAAAATAGAGCCGAAAATGGTAATTTTGTCAATTTTAAGGGCACATAACTCATGGTAGAAAATTAAGATCAAGCTGAAAATTGTATCCAGGCAAGATCTTATAGTCACCAACATTTTGTCCAAGTTTTGTCTTGATTGTTCAATATTTGTAGATTTTGGAGTAAAACTAAAGTCAAAACCAGCTATTTTTGACATTCAAGGGCAGATAACTCAGGTTATTCTAATTCAATCCAAATGCTTTGAAGGAATCTAAGAGAGGGTCACCCAAGGATCATTCCTGTGAAGTTTGATTGAAATCCATCTGGTAGTTTCTGAGAAGATTTTTTAAAGAAAAGGTTTACGGACGGATGGACGCACGACGGACACACCGCCATGACAATAGCCCCCTGGCCTGACGGCCAGTGGAGCTAAAAAACAAATAATTGTAAGATTTGTGATGAGAATAACAGAAAATGACAAAATCGTTCCATTAAACTCATAAAAAAAAATGCAATAGGGTTATTGCTGTTATTCATCTCCAAATGCATCAGTAATATTTACATATACTGTGAGATATACACCGATCACTTTAGACTTAGCAGGAAGCATTGTTAGACTTTCTTTAATTTATTTGCAGGGCTTTTTTTACAGAAATTGTGAAGAGGCCCTAGCCTGTCGTTTTGTGAAATTTCGCGTGAAATTTGGCCAAATTGTGAAAAATATGCTTAAAATAGGTTTATCTATCTAAAACAACAAAATCTAAGACTTGTCAGGTTAACACAAAGAAATTGGCTGCAGAAGACAAATTAATGGTGATGTTAAATCTAAACAAGAGGACCATGATGGTCCTAAATCGCTCACCTGAATCAAGATGACAAGAGTGATTATGGCAATTTTGTCAAATTCAAAGGCATGAAACTTATAAGGACTTTCTGTTTGGAAACAGTTAAGAAATAATTTTGTTCCAATCGGTCCTGTAAGGTTGGGTATGAATTAGCACAATTGTTGAGTTAGTTAATTTTCAACAATTATTTCATGATTTCACAATATACAACATAGGGCTAATTTTCAAAGCATACTGATCTGTTAGAGATTGATCATTTATGATAGGCTCAATTAACAAGATTTTGTCTGTGATTGATAGAAAAAAGTGAAAGATTACCATCTGATAAGCTAAGGCTAATCCCTTATTTGTTTACATAAGATAAACATGGGGCCAGCCTGAGAGCAACAGATAAGGGAAATAGAAAATTGGCCCAATGGTTTATTTTTAAAGAATTTTCTTATGATTTCTCTAAGTCTGATAAGCCCTTCCTCCCTGCCATGCCCACATTTATTGACCAATGGAAAAATTTGTGAACACATTTTGAAAAGAGTAACTCAAGGAACATTCCAGTAAAGTCTGGTTCAATTGGGCACAATGGTTGATTTTTAAAGAATTTTCTTATGATTTCTTTAAGTCAGATAAGCCCCTTCCTCCCTGCCACACCCACATTTTTTGACGAATCAAAAATCCGCGAAAAAGTTTTGAGAAGGGTCACTCAAGGAACCTTCCAGCAAAGTCTGCTTCAATTGGGCACAATGGTTGATTTTTAAAGAAGTTTCTTATGATTTCTCTAAGTCTAATAAACCCCTTTCTCCCTGCCACAGTCACAGTTTTTTACAAATGAAAAAAACTGTGAACAAATTTTGAAAAGAGAGTCTCAAAGAACATTCCTGCAAAGTCTGCTTAAAATTGGCCCATTGGTTGATTTTTAAAGAATTTTCTTATGATTTCTCAAAGTCTGATAAGCCCCTTTCTCCCTGCCAAGGCCACACTTTTTTACAAATAAAAAGATTTGTGGTCAAATTTTGAAAAGAATGACTCAAGGTACATTCCTGCAAGGTCTGGTTCAAATTGGCCCAATGGTTGATTTTTAAAGAATTTTCTTATGATTTCTCTAAGTCTAATAAGCCCCTTTATCCCTGCCACGGCCATGTTTTTTTTTCAAATGTAAAATTTCTGAACAAATTTTGAAAAGAATGACTTAAGGCACATTCCTGCCAAGTATGGTTCAAATTGGCCCAATGGTTGATTTTTAAAGAATTTTCTTCTGATTTCTCCAAGTCTGATAAGCCCCTTTTTCCCTGCCATGGCCACAATTTTTGAAAAATGAAAAAAATTGTGAACAAATTTTGACAAGAATGACTCAAGGCACATTCCTGCAAAGTATGGTTCAAATTGGCCCAATGGTTGATTTTTAAAGAATTTTCTAATGATTTCTCTAAGTCTAATAAGCCCCTTTCTCCCTGCCACGGCCACATTTTTTGACAAATATAAAAATTTGTGAACAAATTTTGAAAAGAGTGACTCAAGGAATATTCCTGCTGAGTTTGGTTCAATTGGGCCCAATGGTTGATTTTTAAAGAATTTTCTTATGATTTCTAGTCTGATAAGCCCCTTTCTGCCTGCCACGCCCACATTTTTTGACAAATCAAAAATTCACGAACAAGTTTTGAAAAGTATCACACAAGGAACATTCCTGCCAAGTTTGGTAAAAATTGGTCCAATGGTTTAGGAGGAGAAGATGTTGAAAGAAATTGTGAACGGACGGACAGACGGACGGACGGACAGACGGACGGACAGACGGACGGACGACGGACAAAAAGCGACCACAATAGCTCACCTTGAGCACTTCGTGCTCAGGTGAGCTAATAACTTACTGTATTAATAATCCTTTCTCAAACAACACCTGGACATTAATAAGAAAAGCCTGGGAAAACATTTGCAATGGAAGAAACTGTAGCCTGATACCATTATTTGCTCCTTTTGCCTCTGTATGTTCTGATAGTACTTTAGTATTTCACAAAAATTTACCCCTTAGGTTTATTTTATTATCAGACATATTACACTGGGGTTGGGATGGGTTCAACACTGTCATCTTGGGCCGAAGTCCCAGGTTGGGGGCAGTAATCAATTTCAGCTTCGTCATCGTTCTGATTAAAGTTATCAAGAAGGGAGTGTGGCATTTTTACAAAAGCTAACAAACTTTTGTGATATGTCAGTTTCAACTTTTTGAATTGATTTCTCGTAATATTTCCCAATTCTAGATGTCATATTTTCACATCGCGATTTTTTTTTGTTTACGTAGTGCCTTATTATTTGCATATGATACATCAATAAACAAAGAGAATAATGTTCTTTGTATTTGTGCTATTACAACATTCTTGATTTCCAATCGTTTTTACCTTTAACTTTACTAGTATATTATGTGATAAAGTAAATCTAAACTCATGTCTGAAAAAATAAATTCGTAAAACGCCGTAATAATGTGAAAAATAGTGTTGGTGTTCGATGAATGAATGCGCAAAATTCCAATCAAGTGCGTCTAGACTCAGGGGTCTTGCTACCGTTTTTTGTTTGGGGCCAGGGGCCAGAGAAATTGGGAAAAATAGCGACGTTTTTACCTAAATTGGGAAAAACTAAAACAAGTTTGTATTCATACTGTCACTCAGTTTCAGCTGCAAATAAGACTGTAGTGTTGTAAAATGCATTTGTACATGTATGTATACTCTTGTTTAAGAATCTACTCTTAAACTGTCTTCAAAATGTTTGTAAATGAAGATGAGGTCTTAACATGGGGCATTCTGGGTCCTCATTGGGAATTTTCACCAGAGAATTGTAGGGATGAGCACCGTTAGAATTTAACCGATTCCGATTCCTACTCGATTCTTTTTAATCGAATCCGATTCCTAACGATTCTGATTACTATTCATTAAGGATTATTGTAGGTTTATCATTACCCGCTTATTAAATGCTTTAAAACATGGTCCTTATTTAAACATACACATATGGCCAAGTTAAGTTTCTGCAATTAGATAGCATGCTAACATAATTTTACTATGTAAACATAACAGATTATTTGTTTGAAAAAAAAATCAAAAACAAAAACAAAAAAAAAAAAAACAAAACAAAAAACCAAAACATTTATTTGGATGGAAAAATATCATAAATGTTACCAAGAAAACTTTTAAGGGGTTAATATAAAAGATGGGTATTATTCTCATGTTGCTGAATCTAAAGTATTGTGCAATGTGTATTGACTTGGTGGTCATCTGATGAATACTACTTAAGACATTCATTCACATTTCAAACTTATTCTATACATGTTTCAGATTATGCACATTTTAGATATACGCACATGTATACATGTATATGTAATTATTCTGTTGAACTTGATTGGTCCCAAGCCATTAATTGTAACTGAGTCAGCGCCAATAAAATATTTTATTGTTTTGTTTTGTTAAATATGCTAGTTATTTGATCACATACATATTGAAAATAATAAGAAAAAAACTTTTAAAACTGTTACAGTATTTAATACCGAATCTGGCTGTTTGTCAAAGCAGCGAACAAGTGACAACATGCTCATGTAAGTATGCCAAAAGTCTCTTGTTTCCTTTCCCAAACAAGACTTTATTGTGATATCGTTATCAATCATTGCTTCAGAAAACAAAGAGCAATTAGGAAAATATCCATTGCAAGAATGTTTTCCTTTCCCTTCAATTTTATTAAAAATGGCTGATTCTGTTCTGGGTTTTAATTACGCTGTCTGCATTTTTCATTCAATTAGGACCAGACTTATCTTTATTTTCGTCTTTGTGAAAGGGTAAAAAAAACGAGCGCTTCAACTGAGGGTACATCGGGTGATCAGAAATTACCCAAACACAATATTTTACATATAAAGATTTGAGCTTTCATTGGACTGGATCAAGTCCAAAATTTTGTAGTTTGGCAAATGTTTAGAAAAACAACTTTGGAAGTAAAAAGGTGATCTGTTCAACTTTTTTGATTTAAATTATGACATAGAAATACATGTGTTAAATACCTTCTTTGTAGACCAAACCTAACCCATTAGAAAAAAAATCCAGTTAATCACATCAAAGAAATATCCAATATTGTGCACACTCACTTCTATAATTTTGTTGGTGTGAAAAGAGAAAAAAAAGGTTCCCTTTGATCTTAGAGAAAGCAGTCCTCAGTGTGTGACATCAGCAGTGATGTCACACACTAGCAGTGACGTCACACTATTTGCCATGTAAACAGCTGATCAAGCCCCAGTTACAGTGCTATAAATAGCGAATTATTTTCAACCTTTACCCAATACTGCAATAGAAGTTGGTAAATTGAATTTTAAGTTTTTATTTCTCTTAATTTTCAAAGCCGAAGAAAATAGACAAAATGAAAAGCGTAAGTTTCTGCATCAATGGAAATTCGAGAATTCAGATCTGAAGCATATTACTTTGTTTGATTTAGGATTTTTTTTATTTTTTTGGACTGAATGTGTATAATAAGGGAAAATGTTGCAAGGATATTTATGTGTTAGAAAAAAGGAGAATGATGTAGTGCAAGTCAATTTCTTTCAGTTGTGACACGCGAAGAATTATTTGAGTGGGTGAATACTGGACTGATATTTTGTTCTAAACAATGGATTTTAAAATTAATAGAATTTTTAAAAGAAATTCGGAATGCTTCTTTGTTCAGTAATTTTCCATATTCTGGATGCGCGTGAAGTGTACAGTATTGCTTGATGATTTTTGGATCCTATCGAGTATCGTTGTTGTTAAACTGCTGACTTAACCAAGGTCTGTCTCCAAATGGTTGTGGTAAAAAAAGAAAGAGCGTAAGTAATCCATCAAATGTTTTCCCAAAGAGAAAAAAGTGCAATCAACACTGATATTTAAGCAAAACAAACAAAGTTAAATCAGTCAGGAATCGGACGCCAGGAACCGGTTCCTTCAAGATGAATCGATTCCGAGTATCCGGGACATCGTGGAACCGGGACTAACCGGTTCTCAGGTACCGGTGCTCATCCCTAGAGAATTGGGAAAAAGATACTTTTTGCCATTGGGAATGGGGCCCAATAACGGCCCCAAATTTTGGCAAACGAGACCCCTGAGACTAGTACCCGTCAAATAACGTTGCATAACAACGTAGTGGCATTAGATCAGGAACCAGTATATCTCGCGACCTCTCGTTTTTGCCGGGACTTGCCATAAAGATGTAAACAACTTCTACTTTCAATTCGCAACGGCCGCTGACTGTATTTTACAAATCGCTGACTTCAAGAGTCAAGACTTGGGTCTTTAAATCGACATTATGACGATGCGAATTTTATTACCGATTTTTGTGATATTTTCTTACCACAATTGTGGAAAAACCAGGTTTTTTGCGATTGTGAAGTCACCGAAGATCGGCCTCTACTAAAGAAGCAAAAAAAGCCCTGATTTGCATGTAATTCGAAATGAAATGCTTCATATTCAGATAACAAATAGCAATAGAACGAAATCTTTACAATAACCGGCTGATTGAATATCTGATTTACGAATCAAGTCCAAGGTAAATCTTACGTACGGACATCCAATTAAAATGTGCTGTCAAAAATCAGAGTAAAGAGCGGCCAAGGTGCGAAAATTTATGACATTGACAGCAAGCACAATAGCAGTTGGCACTTGATTGCAGATTAGTACAAAATTGAGGGATTAGATAATCGGTGGACGACCATGTTTTACATACTCTATCCTTTGCACGGTACAGTGTGGAAAAGAGCAATCAATATTTTCAACAACTTGAGTTTGGAAAAGATTTTTCATTTTTCTGCTAATATTATTTATTCTTTCCGATTACTCAATTAGTGATATTGGTAATCAATACTTGGATGTGCGATCGAGTACTCGATTAAATGAGAACTCGTTCCCATCCCTAATATCATGCATGTTTTAAACTTTATTTACGGAATTTGTGACTAAACATTAATGATAGGTATGTTTGGAATTTATTTATGATAGCTTTTGTAGAGATGTTAAGAAATTTATGTAAGAAAACGCTGTTTATTGTTTTTATTCTAGCTCCATTGGAATAAAGGGATGGACTCATAGCCGATAAACTAATCTGAGTTTTCTCTGATGAAATTCGCTCTTTGATATGTTGATGTCGCACATTTACATCAGAGCGCACTACCGCTCAAAAACAACGGAAAGTATACTCGCTTCATGTGTACTCGCGGTACATGGGATCTCGCGGTAAACAGCATTTTGCAAGAAAACAAACGGCCACGCCTACTATCGGGTGTTTTCCCGGGATAACCTCTGACGTACAAGTCCACGCTTCACTGATCGCGACTATTTTCAAAATATTTCCGTCTGAAAGTGAGTTATCGATGAAAAAAAGTGTCCATATGCAAATCAATAGAAGCTGCACATGCCTATTCAATAGTCTATTGTACCCTGGTCAATTAAAACACATTTTCCATGGCATAATCAATAAAAATCCACGCGATTTTGACAGATCTAGGCTCGTCTGGCATTGACAAAAAAGTATTCAATAATTTGATCACGTGACATGAGCTTGGGCTTCCCGCCACGAAAATATAAACAAATAACGCGAGATCCCATGAAACAAATCCAAGATGGCGGCGATGCGCCTTGCATGAATGAATCCGTGGCTGTCAAATCAGACATAAATGGAGCATCTTGGTTGTTTTACAGGATGATGCGTGACATTTAGAGTTAACAAAGTATAAAAAGATTTTTTGTGATTTTGTTGATTGCTTTCCGGTTTACATATTTTTGCGATAAGTACCGCGAGTACGCATGTTCCCAGGCTATGTCATTGTAGCCTGATGTCCCGTAGTTTCGATAGCCTTATCTAAAACCATGTGCTTTCATATTTACAAACTGATTTTATAAAATTCTGACCATCTCAATAGATTCAAGAACCAAAGTTCTAGACATAAAAAATAGATTACAACATTTGTAAACAGACTAACAAAATAGATTGGCCAGAATATTCAAAGCATGTCATCACGCGGCGTCAAGGTGAGGCTCTCATCATTCCGATAGGGCTTTGTTTTTGTTCCTATTTAAAGCACTAGGATGACCTAATAACAATCGCAATTTTTTGGATGGGGACTCGCTCAACCGTGGAGAAAATCAAGCGTCTTGAAAACTTTTCTAGGATGGAAAGAGGCTTGGATAAGGTTGAATGATTTTCACCCTGACCTTGATTTTCTAGTTTCTGTTTTGTTTTGCAAAATATATAGTTTGTTCATGTTAAAATCAGTTGTCTCCAAATTTCTTTGACCAAAGACTTTGTTTGCAGCTACAGCATTTAGATGCACAAGGAATGGTACTCAGATTGTGAGCACTTCTGAAAATCACAGGGCTATCGAATCCATGTGACCTATCGAAAGCATGAGAGGAAAGGATAATCAATGGCTGTTCAGATGAGGGTTGTTTCAAAACATTGCCTATAAACCTTTTAGAAATACTTTTTGGTGTTCATTTTTTCACCAGGCATGAGAATAAATGGTTCATTGACCGGTACTAAAAGGTGTTTTAAGGATAGCGTATACAAAATCATCAAAGTTCATGGGGACGATATCGCAGGTCAAGTTTACATTCTTTCCAAGAATCCACCTAAACCGGAAGAAGAAGTAGGTGATAGGCCTACTGTAGCTGATGGTTTGTCAAAATTTTACCTGTATTTGTCACTTTCTCTTTTCTGAAACCAACAAAAAATACATTTTATCGGCAAAAATACGTGTAGTTTTGATTTTTCCACAAGAAAAATGAGAAAAACGAATTCATGCGTTTGTGATTGTTTTGAGATATGTCGTAAAACTTAAAAATATTAGACTGGATATAATTATTTTCTGTTCTGCGTCATTCGTCACAATTTCGATTTATATAAGGTGTCACTCCTCAACGAAACGGGCCTATTAAATATATAGTAAAATGGGTCAATTTGGCAGCTTCTAGCTCCTCTCAGAAGTCTTTGTGGCACCTTTTACTTAGTCTGCCTGACAGACCATTTCTTTGTCTTTAATTTACTACCAAGAAAGTGGTATCAATAGCACCATCAGCTAAAATCACGCACCCGTGAACACAGCCACCCTTGAAATTTGCCATCTATTTCGGGATCTGCATGTGACACCCCCCCATGAAAGGTCACGACCGCGCAAGAAACTAGTTCCCAACAAATTCATTAAAACACATCCTAGCAGTACACTGATGGTCTGCCTGTGTACAGAACCACATTTCATGCATCTGCCTATTCTATAGACACAGAATCAATGCAACAAAAGGAGCGAATCCATTTTTGACGGAACTATGTTTGTATACTACGACCCGGAAGCATTTCCCGTTGTGGAGTGTCTCCAATTGCGCACGGCATTTCCGTACATTAACCTCGTCCAAGTTGGTCAACGTCAATTTCGAGCTTGATCGTGACCTAGGTCCCGGTTCCATAGAAGCTAAACACGTTCAACAACTGTATCATAACTTTCGATTTAAATGCAAAATAGTTTATAAAATCGAATTTAATCATTGATACCTGTAAACAGACTTTGAGAATTTGTTATATAAGACATCTTTTAACCCTTTCCCAAACGTCAAAATTTTAGGAGAATCCACTTCAAAAACTGCCACGAATGACAAAATGGAAGTTATTAAAGATAGAATTTGTGTAAAATTTGGGATAGAAAATATTGAGACAAAAGGAGAAACTGCTGGTTATCAGCAGTTTCTTCTTTTGTTTCAATGTTTTTCAAAGCCATTTCTATTAGGGACGTCAAAACCAGGTCTTGTTTGGGAAAGGGTTAACAGAAGAATGCACCAACTCGAACAATGGCAAGCGTGTCTACTGTGTTGACATTGATCAGGACTGCTGAGCCGAGGATGGGTCTGTGGCGCCTTCACTGTCTTGAGGCTACAGTAGGGTGGTCACACTTTTTTTTCGAAAAGAATTCCGCCACCCACAAAATATATGCCATTTTAAAGAGAATACCGAGAGAAACATAAAACTGATTGAATTGTGAAAATCGGACATTGCGTCATCGAATAATGCCCCTTTAGATTTTTACAAAAGAGGAGACAATTCTGCCGCGTTATGTGTTTACTTTTCGCTGAACCTTAACATATAACATACCATTTCAAGGTCTTAAGGAGAGGGACTCAAAACTGCTTACATCTTTAAAATCGGGCATTTAATGAAATAGTAATACCCCTTTTAAGTTTTGCAAAGGACGAACTAATTCTACTAAACACTTTAATTCTTCAATTTCTACCCAACAACAATTGTTTAATCTTCCGCAAACAAGACATGGTTTTTATGATCATACAAGAAAAAGTTTTGGGAAACATTGGGGCAAAAGAAGAACATGCTGATAATCAGCATTTCTCCCTTTTCGTAAATCTTTCCTACTCTTCATTGTACGCATATCATTTCGGTGTCATCAACTTTGTCATCTGCAAAAGCTTTCAAATTTCCTTTGAGAAAGGGTTATACGACTAGATATGAACAACACACATCTAACAATTTAATACCATCTTTTTACCTCCGATAGTAACACATTTTTACAATATACAAAATAGGAATTTCAAACAAAAATTAAATTAATTACACATAACATTAACAGAACATCAAGTTATCGATTATCAACATGATCTCTAGTACGCAAAGAAAAGGCCTTCCAAAACAACACCCAAAGAATACCACACTTTTGATCATGTTGATTTTCTTTTTTTCTTTCATTTATTTTCTCCGCAATATTTTGTCGCAACTGGAACACTTTAATATTTATCAACATCCATTTTCAGCCTGTAGAATCAATCTAATCTTTGGCTTTTTAACCATTTACCGAACATTACCTCTTTAGACCTGGTTTGACGTCCCGAACAGATTTTGGGGGAAAAGATTGGGACAAAAGGACATTATTTTCTTTTATAATCATTTTGTCGCCTGTTACAGCTTTCGAGTTGGATGACACTAAAGTTTTTCTGTTTGTGAAAAGGTTAAATGAGTGATTGGGTAGCCCATGAGAAACCCCAATGTTGTAGGTCCTTTTTGGACTAAGCCTTGTACTCAAATGCAGTCAAAAACTTCATTCATGCATGTAATAAACTTTCTAACAGAATTTGATGGTAAATTGTTCAAGAAATTTTGATTGGTCCATAAATGTTTCTTTACATGGATCCATTTTGTCATCTGCATCGAGCTCCGAAGTGTTTACCCTTCTCATGCTGTCTGTGTCATATTTCTGTTGTTACTGAAGCTTTTGCTGTCAATATAGACTAAGATCAGCGTGCACAGACATGCAGTCTTATCTTAGCCTACATTGTCTGCTATCTACCCAATTATGGTTGCGAAACTTGAGATATACTACATTTATTTGAAATGTATCATAACCCTTTTCCAAACCACAAAAAATAGGCAATCCCATTTGAGACAGGCTGCAGACAGCGAAATCGAAGGTGGTGAAAGTAAACATTTGTTAATATCAAATCACCGAAAACATTGAAGCAAAAGGAAAAAATGCTGATTATTATTATTTTCTTCGTTTGCCTCAATGCTTTCCTAAAAGTCCAATTTGAAAGGAGTAGCAGACAACAAAGTGATGTCTGCCAAAAGAGGAAATATGTATGTTACAACAGAGAAAACATTTAGGGAAAAGAAAAAATGCTGACATCAGCAATTTCTGCTTTTATCAGAATGTTTTGCCAACCATTTCAATAATGTATGTCAAAACAGGGGTTTTTACATTCCTGCATTACAAAGCTTTAAAAAAAAAAGTGACATTTCAAATTTTTTTCTGATAAATTTCTCTTTTATTTATTTATTTTTTTTTTTTTATTTTTTTTTATCTAAAAGAGCATATTTTCATATGAAAATTCTGAAAATTTCAAGCCAAAATATTGCGCCGTTTATGAGAAATATATATTTTTGTGTTAGAATTAAACAAATTGTTGTCCACAACAGTTCAGACGTATATAGACTTTGTCGTTTCTGCTCAACTTTAAATGCGTGTTTTTCGCTTATCAGCAGCAACTTAAAAAAACTGATAGCATTTATACCCATTAGAATAATCAATCTTGGCATCAAGACATACTTTAAAAATTGAAATGAGGATGAAATGTCCCTTTAATAGAAATGGGGAAAATTCTGATTACCATTAGAAATACAATAAGATAATTATAATGACTATACTGTTTCTGTAATGGTGAAGTATTTTACTGCTATTTTACAGTCTATTAAATGTGCACAACCGTTTCTGGTGCTATTTAACTTGTAAAATACTTATAAAACCTGTAAAACAAATCTATGTCTTGCTTGTTGGGTTGAACATTTTAATACCTTGCTGACACACCATCCCTTACACAAACTTAATAAATTTTTACGCTCCCCGAAGGCATATATCATATAGTCGCCGCTTTGTCTGTCCATCCGGCTGTCCGTCCATCATTCCGTCCGTCCGGAGCGATCAAATCAAACGAAACTTACCATGTGAACTCCCAATGACATAATGCCGATATTCTTTTCCCGGTTTTTGAATTTGAGACCTCTTCACGGGAAAAGGAGAATTAAGGTAAAATGCCGTTTTTCTCTACGAAGTGCTCACGGTGGTTTAACCAATTTAATTTTTTGCCCTTTCCTGCGCAAATAAACTTTCCGCGCTAGGCAATAAAAAAGAAAACATTCAGAAAACATTGCAGAAAATGAAGACATTGCATTTCTCAAAAATTTCTTCATTGCCAACCATGCTTTCTTCCAAAAAAAAAATAATTATCAAAACGTCTAAATGTACAACTATGAGAACTATGGAATAGATTCAATTGATCCAATTCCTTTTTTCCTTAAATTTTTGTTGGGCCAAAAGGTCCTACCTTGTAAAATAGTGTGGTCAAAACGTCCGTCCACCCCCTTGATCTTAAATTTTAGCTAACTCCGGAGCCAGTCTCAGACGCATTTCAGAGTATAACAGCCGTATTTTGAAATGGCTCAGAAATTGCCAAATCGATTCAAAATCACTGACTTTTTGCTTTTAACTTAAAAAAAAAAAAAAAAAAAAAAAAAAAAAAAAAAAAAAAAAAAAATATGAACAGTCGTAAATTTATGAATAAATCATGTTCATTTCCATGAAGAAAAAAATCCAATCACAGGTCACATTAATCTTAAATATTCATCCGGATCTTCAATATACTTACGTCACAGATCGCAACAAACAGAATTACTTCTCTTTGGCCTTAACATGCCCGTTTCATTGAGGAGTGACGCCATAAAACAGCGGAGGGATGTTCTGAGTCCAAAAACATCCGAGATGACCCGAATGTGTGTAATTAATGGGTTACCAGTCTAAAACTATATATCATCTAAATAATCAAAATATTGTAATTTCCTCAAATGATATAATTCTAAATAAAGTAGATTGCAAGATATTCTTTTATTTTTGTAATGACTAAAATCTGAATTTCACGACATCCCCACATTCGTGAATCATTCGGATGCGCTTTGATTTGTCCCGACGGTCTATGTGCGGAAGAAAAGTCATCAATCGCATCGAACTACCTTAGGATAGAAGTTGACAAAATTTTGATTAAAGGGTTGTATTTTTGGTAAGGGTGTCAGACAACCTATTGATATATCTAATGATCATACTTACTTCAATAGATTTGTTCCTTCTATGTGTTTAAAGCGACCCAGGGCCAGGCCAGGCCCTGTTACACTAGTTGCAATAATGTAACGATACTCAGGGACTCAAGCAGATGACAAACAGTCGTTCCCTGCACAATCACTACACTCTCCCCGACTTTATTTAAAAGGACCAGAATGTGTGAACCCTGTTCGTACCTTTACCGTACACCATACATTACCAAAAAGCGTTATTCCACCATCTCGTTTGTTCAGTCGGGATTGTAGTGATTGTGCAGGGAACGACTGTTTGTCATCTGCTTGAGTCCTGCACATACTCTTTCGGTACAAGTGGGCGTGTCCATACACTGGTGGGAAGACCCGAGATACGGCGAGATTTCGGAGCCACATGTTATTCCGAGACGAGACATGAAAGAGATCACATCGCTATTTCCCTCAACTGACATGCAGTCATCTTAGACCCTAGGTGAGACTTTTTATTGGTGTCAGAAGATTTCCGAACTCATGCAGCGAAGTTTGAACTCATTTATTTGCCGATGACCGAATCCGCAAATTGATTTGACAGTCTCTCTCTACTGCCGAGAACCAGACTGAAGGAAAGAAAATTGACGAAACTTAGAGAGTTCTGCAATTGAACTGAGTAGTTGTAAGTGGACCTCCCTGGCCTTTGTATTGCTTGAATTGTGGCCCAAACATTCGGGAACCTTCGCGTAACCCCTTTTTGGCCCAATTGTCCACTTTGAGGTGATTTACAGCAAAAATTAAGAGCACATGTCTGGACCGGAACTTCCGGAAGTCACTTTCGTTTCGAGAAATATGCAACTTTTGTCTGTAAATTTCGAAAGTGTAAGCCTTACTGCGTCATTTTTGTCATTTGCAAAGTCTGTTAGAATGATTTAGTCCCTAGAGAGTATGCTTTTTGCAAAATTAGAGAAATTTTGTCTTGACCCAATTGTGAACAGGAAATTCGTCGTCTGCTCATGTCATTTCAAAGTGCTGAAAGTACTGAAAACCGACACATGAAAAAAAACTTTGTTTTTGGCAATTTATTCAAAATTCAAGTACATTTAGTCTAAAATTCAAAATGGAAACTTTCTTTTGGGAAATTTAGGCACTGTCCTCGGAAATTTTTTGAAATTCATTGACTCAACTCCGCCAATTTCAAATTCTGATCAATAGAAAAATTGAGGTTCCAGTTCTACAATGGGAATGTCCGAGATCTAATCTCCGATGATTCTCATCTGAATTAAACAATTGCTAGCATTGGAACATCCGAGGCGAAATATCCGCTCCGATGATTGCCATTTGAATAAAATGATTGCGAAATGTAACATCCGAGGCGAATTCTCCGATGGTTCACATTTTGACAAAAATTATACTGAACAAGTCATCTGAGGCGAAATCTCCGATGGTTCAAATTTTAAAAAAAATACCGAACATCTGAGGAAAAGTCTCCGATGGTTCTGTACAAATTTTGTTTGGGTCTATAGTAGAATGACAAATTTGATGACTGGGATGATGTCTATATGGGAGAGTGCCCATATGAGGAAGAGGGAGTGATGGGGATTTTCACGAGACTTGTAGTAAATCTTTCTGGAGATAACCCGAAAGTGCGGAATCAACTGTGGTTGGATACGGTCAAACGATCCAACCACTGAGCTTATACCAAGGATGCAAATCATACTGTTGCTCGAGTAAGAGATGCAAAAGAAATGTGGTATACCTCCCAGTGTCGAATTATGTAAGACGTTTTGCAGTTGAAAACCAGCCACAATACTGTATCACAACCTCTTAATGAAAAGAAAGCAAGTCTACCCAGGGTGGTGTCCAGGGTGAATAGGAGAGGAGACTCGGACGACTCTCAACCTATGATTGACGCATTGAACCCTTCCAACGAGTATCGTTTGCTGAAAAAGGACAACCAGGTTGCATGAGCTTTTCCAGTAAACGATGAACATTGTTTGTAGCTGCGAGGAAGACCTGCATGAAGGATTCGATCCGTCAGGATAGATGGAGGACAAGAGGGATTATACAAGGTACTAGATCATCTAGAGATTATGATTTGGAGATTTTTACTGCACCTCAGCAGGGGATTCGACACAAGATGAAGCCTATTTAACTAGGTGTACGGCGAACACCTGATCATTTTGTCGGGGAGGAAGAGGCACATTGGCAGATGTTAGAGTGGTGGGGAGTTATCCAAGAGATTCAGATTGGGCATTTGCGCCAATGCTCAAACAGGATCTGTAGAGGACGTAAAATGGTGACTATCAGGGGCCGAACAACGCTACAAAGTATGTTTTTCTGCTGCCTGTACCATCATTAGTGGATAACTGGATAACTGCCGGGATACGTTGTCGCAGAGTATTCGGTTCTTGCAGATGGGTGCCAACTAGCGTATTGGTAGGATACCGCGGTAGGAAGAGGACCATGAAAGGCAACGGTCACCATCTTACGTCCTCTACAGATCCTCTTTGAGCAATGGCGCAAATGCCCAATCTGAATCTCTTGGTTAACTCCCCACCACTTTAACATCTGCCAATGTGCCTTTTCCTTACGCGACAAAATGATCAGGTGTTTGCCATACACCTAGTTTAATAGGCTTCATCTTGTGTCGAATCCCCTGCTGAGGTGCAGTAAAACTCTCCAAATCATAATCTCTAGGTGATCTAGTACCTTGTATAATCCCTCTTGTCCTCCATCTATCCTGACTGATCGAATCCTTCATGTAGTCCTTCCTCGCAGCTACATACAATGTTCATCGTTTACTGGAAAAGCTCATGCAACCTGGTTGTCCTTTTTCAGCAAACGATACTTGTTGGAAGGGTTCAATACGCCAATCATAGGTTGAGAGTCGTCCGAGTCTCCTCTCCTATTCACCCTGGACACCACCCTGGGTAGACTTGCTTTCTTTTCATTAAGAGGTTGCGATACAGTATTGTGGCTGGTTTTCAACTGCAAAACGTCTTACATAATTCGACACTGGGAGGTATACCACATTTCTTTTGCATCTCTTGCTCGAGCAACAGTATGATTTGCATCCTTTGTATAAGCTCAGTGGTTGGATCGTTTGACCGTATCCAACCACAGTTGATTCCGCATTTTCGGGTTATCTCCAGAAAGATTTACTACAAGTCTCGTGAAAATCCCCATCACTCCCTTTTCCTCATATGGGCGCTCTCCCATATAGACATCATCACAGTCATCAAATTTGTCATTCTGCTATAGACCCAAACAAAATTTGTACAGAACCATCGGAGACTTTTCCTCAGATGTTCAGTATATTTTTCAAAATATGAACCATTGGAGATTTCGCCTCAGATGACTTGTTCAGTATAATTTTTGTCAAAATGTGAACCATCGAAGAATTTGCCTCGGATGTTACATTTAGCAATTATTTTATACAAATGGGAATCATCGGAGCGGATATTTCGCCTCGGATGTTCCAATGTTAGCAATTGTTTAATTCAAATTAGAATCAGCGGAGAATAGATCTCGGACATTCCCATTGTAGAATTGGAACCTCAAATTCTTCTATTGATCAGCATTCGAAATTGGTGGAGTTGAGTCAATAAATTTCAAAATTTTCCAGGGACTGTGCCAAAATTTCCCAAAAGAAAGTTTCCATTTTGAATTTTAGACTAAATGTTCTTGAATTTTGAATAAATTGCCAAAAACAAATATTTTTTTCATGTGTCGGTTTTCAGCACTTTCTGCACTTTGAAATGACTTAAGCAGACGACGAATTTCCTGCTCACAATTGGGTCAAGACAAAATTTCTCTAATTTGCGAAAAGCATACTCGCTAGGGACAAAAGTATTCTAACCGACTTTGCAAATGACAAAAATGACGCAGTAAGGCTTACACTTTCGAAATTTACAGACAAAAGTTGCATATTTCTCAAAACGAAAGTGACTTCCGGTCCAGACATGTGCTCTCAATTTTTGCTGTAAATCACCTCAAAGTGGACAATTGGGCCAAAAAGGGGTTACGCGAAGGTTACCGAATGTTTGGGCCACAATTCAAGCAGTACAAAGGCCAGGGAGGTCCACTTACAACTACACAGTTCAATTGCAGAACTCTTGAAGTTTCGATGATTTTCTTTCCTTCAGTCTGGTTCTCGGCTTTAGAGATAGACTGTCAACTCAATTTGTGGATACTGTCATCGGCAAATAAATGAGTTCAAACTTCGCTGCATGAGTTCGGACACCAATAAAGTGTCTCACCTAGGGTCTAAGATGACTGTATGTCAGTTGAGGGAAATAGCGATGTGATCTCTTTCACGTCTCGTCTCGGAATAACATGTGGCTCCGAAATCTCGCCGTATCTCGGGTCTTCCCACCAGTGTATGGACACGCCCACTTGTACCGAAGAGTATGTGTGGGACTCAAGCAGATGACAAACAGTTGTTCCCTGCACAATCACTACACATCACTGTCATCTCGCCTGACAGTGCTCATTGACCAATCAAAACCGATGTACTGATTCAAAGGACAGCCAATCGCTGTGGATTACCTAATTTGGAAAACATAGTATTTTTCAAAATGGCGGACATCGAAAACGCGATCGAGATGACTAGTAAAAAATCGCCATGGTTTTCAAAGCCTGACAATTGAAATCGAGCAATAGTCAATCATTGCAAACATAATACGAAAAAGACTTTAAGAGACGTGTTTGCATGGCTGCCGCAAATGCAGAAGGTCACCATATTGTTTTCACGCACCTGTTAATCCACGCGCTATTTGTAAACATTGCATAGTAAACGTTACCTTATATGGGAGAGGCAAGCCCGCCAAAAAGTCACGTGAGCGATTCGAGACAGGAAGCTTTGTTTTGGGGAATTATAAGTAAACATTGCATTTAAACGCGTTTTTAGCTCCACTGGCCGAAGAAGGCCACCGGGGCTTATGCCATGGCCTTCTTCTTTTCCAAAACTACTGGACCAATTTCAACTAAACTTCGCAGAAATTTTCCTTGCATGAATCTCTACCAAATTCCTTCAAAAAAATAAAATCTGCGCAGAACTTGAATTTTAATTAGGGATGGGAACGAGTAATCGATTACCAATTTCACTAATCGAGTAATCGGAAAGAAAAAATAATTTCAACAGAAAAATGAAAATTTGTTTCCAAACTGAAATTTTCTGAAAATATCGATCACTCTTTTCCAACACTGACCGTGCAAAGGGTAGAGTATGTAACACCTGGTCGTCTGCCGATTATCTAATCCCTCGATATTGTCCTAATTTGCAATCAAGTGCCAACAACTTTTGTTCTCGCTGTCAAAATGTCATAAATTTTCGCACCTTCGGCGCTCTTTACTCTAAAATTCGGGGGTGCATTTTAATTGGACGTCCGTAAGATTTACTATGAGTTGATTGGTTAATCCAATATTCATTAGCCGATTATTGGATTATTGTTTAGATTTCATTTATTGCTAAAGAAAAATCGTCTCATTCCCGATTGCACGCAAATAAATTCAAAGTCTAACAATGCCTTCCCTTAAGTCTATAGTGACCTGTGTATATTTCACAACATGTATAAATATTACAGACTAATTTGGAGATAAAAAACAACAACTTTGCCCCTTTTTTAGCTCACCTGAGCACAAAGTGCTCAAGGTGAGGTATTGTGATCGGTCGTTGTCCGTCGTCCGTCCGTCCGGTCGTCCGTCCGTCCGGCCGTCTGTCCACAATTTCTTTAAAGATCTTCTCCTCCCAAACCTGTGGGCCAATCTCTTTGAAACTTGGCAGGAATGATCCTTGGGTGAAGGGCTTTCAAAGTTGTTAAAAGAATTTGATTCTATCAAAGACTCTGGCTGCCGCGGCATGAGAAAAGGGGAAAATAGCCAAATCTTTTAAAAATCTTCTTCTGCCTAACCAGTTGGCCAATATTCTTGAAACTTCACATGAATGATCCTTGGGTGAAGGGCTTTCAAAGTTGTTAAAAGAATTTGATTCTATCAAAGACTCTGGCTGCCGCGGCATGAGAAAAGGGGAAAATAGCCAAATCTTTTAAAAATCATCTCCTGCCTAACCAGTTGGCCAATATTCTTGAAACTTCACATGAATGATCCTTGGATGAAGGGCTTTCAAAGTTGTTAAAAGAATTTGATTCCATCAAAGACTCTGGCTGCCGTGGCATGAGAAAAGGGGAAAATAGCCAAATCTTTTAAAAATCATCTCCTGCCTAACCAGTTGGCCAATATTCTTGAAACTTCACATAAATGATCCTTCGATGAAGGGCTTTCAAAGTTGTTAAAAGAATTTGATTCCATCAAAGACTGGCTGCCGCGGCATGAGAAAAGGGGAAAATAGCCAAATTTTCTAAAAATCTTCTTCTGTCTAACCAGTTGGCCAATATTCTTGAAACTTCACATGAAAGATCATTAGGTGGCGGGCTTTCAAAGTTGTTAAAAGAATTTGATTCCATCAAAGACTCTGGCTGCCACGGCATGAGAAAAGGGGAAAATAGCCAAATCTTTTAAAAATGATCTCCTGCCTAACCAGTTGGCCAATATTCTTAAAACTTCACATGAATGATCCTTAGGTGAAGGGCTTTCATAGTTGTTAAAAGAATTTGATTCCATCAAAGACTCTGGCTGCCGCGGCATGAGAAAAGGGGAAAGTATAAGCCAAATCTTCTAAAAATTAAATCTTTTTCTGCCTAACCAGTTGGCCAATATTCTTGAAAGTTCACATGAATGATCCTTTGGTGAAGTGCTTTCAAATTTGTTAGAAGAATTTTGTTAATATTTAAACTATTGCCTATAGTGCAGCAGTATCAGAAAAAGCAATACTTTTAAAAAAGGCTGAATATTTGTTACATTCATTTGAAAAACACATGAGAAAGGGCTTTATTGAAACATTTATTTTGCTGCTATTCAGGTCTAAGTGTTTAATTTCAACATGGCAACAATTTTCAGGTGAGCGACCTAGGGCCATCATGGCCTTCTTGTATATATATATTTTTACGAGTTTAAAATAAAGGTTTTGTAACTTTCTGTAATTCCCATCACATATCTAACAATTGTCCGTTTTTTCTCAAATAAAAGCACTGATCAAATGTCATCTAAAGAAACAAATTGACCGAAGATATGCTGCATAAATCGCATATGAACATGTCGGAAACACCGATACTATAACCAAAAGACGACGTTTCTATCCGAGTACTCGAGTACTCGATCGGAAGGGTGACCGAGTACTCGATTAGTAAAATATGTACTCGTTACCATCCCTAATTTTAACCCTTTCCCAAACAACAAAATTATAGGCAGGTCCAATTCAAAAGCTGCTGCAGACGACAAAATTGACCTTAATAACGATTGAAATTGTGTGTGATATGGCCAAGAAAATATTGAGGCAAAAGGAGAAACTGCTGGTTATCAGCAGTTTCTTCTTTTGCCTCAATGTTTTCCCAAGCCTTTTCTATTAGGGACGTCAAAACCAGGTCTTGTTTGGGAAAGGGTTAATTAATTTAATTGATTTAATTTTCGAAAAATCTTGAAAAATTCTTCTTGTCCAAAACTACTGGACCAATTTCAACCAAACTTCACAGAAATCTACCTTGTTTGAATCTCTTCTTAATTCCTTCAAAAAGATAAATTTTGTGTATAAGTTAAATTTTAATTAATTTAATTGAATTGAATTTTCGAAAAATCTTTAAAAATTCTTCTTCTCCAAAACTACTGGACCAATTTCAACCAAACTTCACAGAAATCTTCCTTGTATGAATCTCTTCTTAATTCCTTCAAAAAGATGAATTCTGTGTATAGCTTAATTTTTAATTAATTTAATTGAATTAAATTTTCGAAAAATCTTGAAAAATTCTTCTTTTCCAAAACTACTGGACTAATTTCAACCAAACTTCACAGAAATCTTCCTTGTATGAATCTCTACCAAATTCTTTCAAAAGAATAAGATCTGCACAGAACTTGAATTTTAATTAATTTAATTGATTTAAATTTTCGAAAAATCTTGAAAAATTCTTCTCCAAAACTACTGGACCAATTTCAACCAAACTTCACAGAAATCTTCCTTGTTTGAATCTCTTCTTAATTCCTTCAAAAAGATAAATTCTGTGTAGAACTTTAATTTTGATTAATTTAATTGATTTAAATTTTCGAAAAATCTTCTTTTCCAAAACTACTGGACCAATTTTAACCAAACATCACAGGAATCTTCCTTGCATGAATCTCCTCTAAATTTGTCAAAAAAAAAAAAAAATCTGTGCAGAACTTTTTAAGAAATTTAATTAAATTGAATTTTCAAAAAAATGTTAAACAATCTTCTCCAAAACTGCAGGACCAATTTCAACTAAACTTCACAGGAATCTTCCTTGCATGAATCTCTTCCAAATTCCTTCACAATCGGACGAAAAGCTTGGCCGCTGTAGGCTAGGCTTATTTTTCACTATATGAAACATAGTGTAATTTTAAGAAAATTTTAAAAACATTTCTGCTCCTTAATCATTCATTGGATTTCATTCTGGCATAGCATGAATCTTCTTTGGATAGACCTCTATTGTATTCCTCAAAGAATTTCGTAGTCTAAATGTCTAAAAGCCAGTGGAGCGATACAGGGCCATCTTGGCCCTCTTGTTTACGCTTTCTAACCAGATTTGTGACTCGAGATAGGTTTGTTTGGGATTTATTTATGATAGCTTGTGTAGATGTTAAGAAATTTATGTAAGACTATGCTTTTCATTTTTTGCTCGACTTTTCGAAGAAAATGAGAGCTTATACTGTCACCCCGGTGTCGGTGTTGGCGTCAGCGTTGCAACCAAGGTTTAAGTTTTTTCAAACATCAATAACTTCCATACTATCAAAGGGTTTCAACCCAAACTTGGAATACTTATTCACCATCACACCCTCTACGTTACTACCAGGGCCCATGACCCTGGCTCCACTATATTTGGAGTTATGCCCCCTTTATACTAAGCAACTTATAAAGTAGAGGGCGCTGTCTTCGGACAGCTCTTGTTTCTAGTCTTGCTCCATTGGAAAAATGGGGTGGACTCGTAGCCATGAACACGACAAAATAATGAAAGTTCATGGAGTACGACATCGCAGCTACTGTTACACTTGTAGCAATAATGTAACCGAAACCTTTTTGGATTTTGCTCTTCCTTTTTCTTTCTCTGTACTCGATATTAGGAAAAAGCCCTAAAATATAATTCATTCATTTACTTTCTTTTTGCCTTGACCAGATTGCTGTAACTCGTTTTTGCTCTAAGAACCACACTTTTTGAAAAACCTAGAATGGACTCGGATTTGATGACAAGAAAGAAACTCAGGCCTGAGGAGGGACTCAAGCCTTTTAGTGCTTTCTAGTTTTTTAGCTCCACTGGCTGAAGGCCAGCGAGCTATTGTCATGGCGTTATGTCTGTCATGTGTGCGTGCATCCTTGCATCCGTTAACTTTTTCTTGAAAAAACTTCTCCTCTCAAACAGATGGGCCAATCTTGACCAGATTTTGCAGAAATGTTCCTTGGGTGACCCTTTACCTGAATTGTTCAAAGAATTTTGATCTGTTCATAAATGTGGGCGTGGCAGGGCGGGGCTTATCAGACTTAGAAAAATCACATAATAATTCTTTAAAAATCAACCATGTGGCCAATTTTGACCAAACTTGGCAGAAATGTACCCTTAGCCTTAGGTGACTATTTACTTAAACTACCTATGAAATTGTGATTGGTCCATAAATGTGGGCGTGGCAGGGCGGAGCTTATCTGACTTCGATAAATCACAAAATAATTCTTTAAAAATCAACCATTTGGCCAATTTTGACTAAACTTAGCAGAAATGTACCTTAGGTGACTCATTACTTAAATTACCAGTGAAATTTTGATTGGTCCATAATTGTGGGCGTGGCAGGGCGGGGCTTATCAGACTTACAGAAATAACAAAATAGTTCTTTAAAAATCTTCTTCTCTTAAACCAGAGGGCCAACTTTGCAGGAATCTTCCTTGGATGACCCTTTACTTTATTTGTTCAAAGAATTATGATTGGTTAATAAATGTGGGCGTGGCAGGGCGGGGCTTATCAGACTTAGAGAAGTCACAAAAATAATTCTTAAAAAATAAACCAATGGGCTAATTCAGACCAAACTTGGCAGAAATGTTCCTTGCGTGACCCTTTTCAAGATTTGGCAGTTCCAGGCTTACAAGAAATCACGAGATAATTATTTTACTGTAGCTAGTGGAGTGATTCAGGCCCTCTTGGGCCTCTTGTTAACCTAGACTTTTTCTGGGAGCATAACTAGTTTAAGATGGCTCTTGTCTTGTACTTGTTCAAGTTGCATGACTTGGTTTGTATATATAGAACAGAGTGGATTCTGATCACTTTGTACCCCTTTTCCAGATTTCAGCTCATTAAAAATTACATTTTCCCTTGTTTCTGCAGGTGAAACAGTATGGCTGATGTGAAGAAGCTAGTATTTTCCATTATAAGGTTTCTCCAAGACCAAAAAACAGACAATCAGTTTGAAGAAGAACAAGAAGAAAGTTTGGAGGGTAACTTTATATTTTATTTTCAGCATGGTTAAGTGACTTGGATTAGGATATATGATAGAAACTTGATTTATAATTTAATAGATCTCATGCTGCTCTGCCTCATGTCATATTCCTATTGTGACCAAAGCTTTTCCAAGCAGCACAGACTAAGATCAGACTGCACATACACTGCTTGTTTTCTACTCAGTTAACTTATTGTAGCAATAGCAAGAACAAACTTAATGTAGGTCTACTCTGTTTCCATTTTGATAGAATTTTTACTTGTTCAAAATGAAAGCTGTTGCAGACAACAAAATGGATATTGATATTAAAAAATGACAATTTTTTACTGGTCCAATATGAAAGCTGTTACAGAAATCAAGGTGAATATTGATAAAGATAGGCTTTGTGCTGTATATAGTCTATATATATATAGTCTAGAAAATATTGAAGCAAAAGGAAAAAAATGCTGGTCAGTATCTAGTGATGGGATGATGATTGTTATATACAAGAATGAATTGGGTTAGGGTTTTCATTACGATAATCATAAATCTGTAATCACTAATCAGATCAGACAAAACAAAGGGAATTGTAATTTTCAGATATTTGTTATAGTTTATTTTGACTCCAGTCCAGAGATGGAAACTGTGTTATATCAATTGGGACAAAATTTGACAAAAATGTCCCTCGGACGACCTTATGCAGAACTTGTTTGTGAATTTTTATATCACAAAAAATGGGGATGTGGAAGGGGCGTCTTCAGACAATCTTTAAGTTTTTTGACAGAGCTTTAGAGCGAGCTTTGAATGTCGTTCATAGATACCTGTCTGGTTTTTATTATACGCTGCCGGAGGCGGACGTATATTGGCGTCATCTTCTCCGTCTGTCCATCCGTCCGTCCGTACGTCCGTCCACTTTTCTTGTCAACGCAACTCCTCCTAAGATTCTGGCTGGATCTTCTTGAAACTTGGTCAATGTTATCTCTTCAATTCGTAGATGTGCATGAAGGAAGGATTTTATGGTTCATTGATTTTTGCCTGAGTTATGCCCCCTTAAAACTTAGTCTCTGGGGTGGCGTATATTGTGACCATGGCACTCTTGTTGTTGTTGTTTGTATGTCAAAAAAGTACCAGCTTTTGTTTACAAAAAGTTTGTTAGACCTATTCAAATTTCTTTCATTGTAACTGGATAAATGCTGAAAATACCACTCTGATGGAAATACGAGGGGTGATCCAAAAATTCGTAAAATGGACCCATAACTTCCTTATCACTAGCTTGATCAGTATATATTTTGGTAGTAACATAGTTCATTATATTTAGACGGTATATAAAATAAAATGTTGACAAAAAAAGTTAAAGCGTCCGTAAACTGTGTTACCATAGTAATGTGTGAAAGCCTAAGCGGGGGGAGCATCAAAACTGATACATGAACGTTGGATTAATCAAATTTTCTTAAATTTCTGCGGGAATTTTTTGGTGAAAATTATTATTACACTAGTATTACGTAGTGGCACCAATTTCTATACGTTGATGTAAAAGTTGTTATGAAGACACTACATTTTTAGCTCGACTTTTCGAAGAAAATGAGAGCTTATACTGTCACCCGGGCGTTGGCGTAGGCGTCGGCGTTGCAACAAAGGTTAAAGTTTTTTCAAACATCAATAACTTCCATACTATCAAAGGGATTCAACCCAAATTTGGAATACTCATTCACCATCACAACCTCTACCTTACTACCAGGGTCCATGACCCTGGCTCCACTATATTTGGAGTTATGCCCCCTTTATACTAAGCAACTTAGAAAGTCGAGCGCGCTGTCTTCGGACAGCTCTTTCTATAAAAAAGAACAAATTAGTGGAATAGCGATATGATGTCAACAACGAAATTTGAATGTCGGTCAATTATAAAATTCTGCCATGATTTAGTCATACACCAACGCAGACATTCAAAATGGTGAAGAAAACAAATATATGGTGCTGTAGAGAAATTATGTTTAAGTTACACCCAAGATTTAGACTTTGATAGATAATGCATGCCAAGATAGTCCTGCAAAAGGCCACAGCCCGGTTAACGTCGTCAGAACTGGGGTAAACAGTGATAGGCTCCACTTCGATAATAGATCGATCTTAAAACAGCCAGACAGAGAATTATTCAACATTTCGATTCTAAAATTATATAACACTTTCAGCTCATTTATACATGGGACACAGAATTGTATGATAGTAAATAGGCACTTTGAACAAAAAGTTTCAAAATTGCATTAAATTGACGTCGCTTTTGACGTTTTTGCTCCCCCGTTCCGCCCATGGTCTGTCTCTAAAATTTGCTACTGGGCAATAACGGTTTTATGGACACAATTGAAAATTTCCACATTTATTGCACAGATGTCACATTCAAAAACTGTGCAACTTTTGTTTTGATAGTCAACACTCATGATGTTTTATAAACCCAGTATACGAACTTTTGGATCACCCCTCGTAAGTATGCAATAATGAAAAACTTTTCTGTTTGCAGTCGCAATTCAATGTTTGGAATCCACATATGGAATTGACACTTCTGATGAACAGTGTGCTGCTAAATATCAAGTACAGAGGAATCTCCTTGACATATTTAATGCTCAGCTAGCTTCTGAAGTAAGTTAACCCTTTACCACACAGTGACCCCATTTGACTCCCCACAAGACAATGGCTTTGGAAAACATTGTGGAAAATAAAGAAATTGCTTGTTTGTGACAAGCAATTTCTCCATTTCCCACGTTTTGTAATTTCTACCAAAAAAGACCAAAAGATTTTAAATTTCCTTAACTTGAAATTATCGTTTGCAACATCTTTGAATTTGGACCAGTCCAAAATATGTCGTCTGGTAATGGGTTAAACAATATTGTGTGGTAGATAATCTATAAAAATGTTGCAGCAGGAAATAGAATGTTCCATCAGTTTCAACACTAAGTTACTTTTTTGGCTGCCAGACTGTCGGTCTTACTGCTGCGGATCGTGACTGACTATGCACTGGTCCTACCAAATATTATATCAGAAGATAAAGAATGCATTTGCAGGGGTATCCCTATAATAATGACTAGCAGTGGTTGAGTGTCATTTCAGCAGAAACGGGCGTTTTCGTTTCTCTTTTGCATTTTTATGCGCCTTTATCAAACGATTGGGGGCAAATTGTTTTGCTGTTGTCTGTCTGACTGTCGGTCGGAAACTTAACATGAAAACTTAACATCAGCCTTTACAAACACATCTTGTTCTGCCTTGTTTTTGCCTTTATAGTGAATTCAAACTGAAAAATTGACATTTTCTTGCATTTTCTAAAAAAATCTATATAAAAACTCATGAAATGTTCTGGCCTTAAATGTTGTTGATGTTGAGTTGTCATAAAATCAGGCTGGAAGCAGCTCCCGAATCTAAGAGTTTTTAGCTCACCTGAGCACGAAGTGCTCAAGGTGAGCTATTGTGGTCACTCAATGTCCGTCGTCCGTCCGTCCGTCTGTCTGTCTGTCTGTCAACAATTTGGTGTTAACACTCTAGCATCCACAAAAGTTGGCCAATCTTGATCAAACTTGGTCAAAGCAAGTATGGTCATAAGTTCTCGTACGAGTTCGATTATGGGCCTGATCGGACCTGGAAGTCTGGAGTTATTTGCCCTTGAACGTAAAAAATAGCTAGTTTTTACTTTGTTTACACTCTAGCATCTACAATTATTGATCAATCAAGACAAAACTTGGACATAATGTTGGAGACTATAAGATCTTGCATGAGTTCGATTTTCAGTCTGATCTGATCAGAAAGATGAGAGTTATGTGCCCTTGAATTTGACAAAATTGCCATTTTCGGCAGTTTTCAACCTTGTTTACACTCTAGAATCTACAATTATTGACAAATCAAGACAAAATTTGAACACAATGTTTGAGACCATAAGATCTTGGATGAGATCAATTTTCAGTCTGATCTGAACAGAAAGTCCAGAGTTACATGCCCTTGAATTTGACAAAATTGGCATTTTCAGCTGGTTTCGACCTTGTTAACACTCTAGAATCTACAATTATTAATCAATCAATACAAAACTTGGACACAATGTTGGGGACCATAAGATCTCAATTGAGTTTGATTTTCAGTCTGATCTGAACAGAAAGCCTAGAGTTACATGCCCTTGAATTTGATAAAATTGGCATTTTCGGCTGGTTTCGACATTGTTAACACTCTAGAATCTACAATTGTTAATCAATGAAGACAAAACTTGGACACAATGTTTGGGATCATAAGATCTCTGATGAGTTTGATTTTCAGTCTTATCTGATCAGAACGTTGAGAGTTATGTGCCCTTGAATTTGACAAAATGGCCGTTTTTGACTGTTTTCGACCTTGTTTACGCTCTAGAATCTACAATTATTGACCAATCAAGACCAATTCTGGACACAATGTTGGAGATCATAATATATTGGATGAGTTAGATTTTCAGTCTGATCTGGCCAGAAAGTCCAGAGTTATGTGCCCTTGAATTCGATAAAATTGCCTTTTTCGGCTGTTTTCGACCTTGTTTACACTCTAGAGTCTACAATTATTAATCAATAAAGATAGAACTTAGACACAATGTTTGGGACCATAAGATCTCAGATGAGTTCGATTTTCAGGCTTATCTGATCAGGAAGTCGAGAGTTATGTGCCCTTGAATTTGAAAAAACTGCTGTTTGCGGCTGCATTCGACCATGTTTATACTATAGAATCTACAATTATTTATCAATCAAGACAAAACTTGGACAACAATGTTCACAGTTGGGCACCATTAGATCTCGTATAAGTTGGATTTTCACATGTTACTGACCATAAGTTCGTTCTCAGTCTTAAAGTCATAAATATTAATTGAATTGAACAAAAGTGTTGCTCATATCATTTTGGTTCAGGTGAGCGATATAGGACCATCATGGTCCTCTTGTTTCTGATTACCGTTTATAAATAAAGAGCATCGTTTTGATTGAAGTTGTTACATGTAACGTCAGATTAATTTTCGTTTTTGTAAAAATAAACAAAAATGTTTTGCATTTTGTTTAATGACATTCTCTTAAAAGTTGGAATTCCAAAATATACAGAAACAAGGAAAAGTGTCTTTCTAATCTTCTAGTATTGGGAAAGGGTTAAAGGGCTTATATCAACTTCAAATAACCATTTTCCAGACTGACCCAGATTTTACAGAACTTTCCATACACGAAGCCACACCAGAGCAAAAAGAAGAAGCAGAGACACTGAAAAATAAAGGTAAATCTGGAGTAGTTCACATACATGTAATAATTATTTTTGTATCAACTGTTGACAATCTCTATGTCACTGCACAGCATATTTTGTTATTTACAATATTACTTTTTTATGCAACAGCACATGACTAGCTGAATACTGAATTTTTTTTATGTCATGTATGATTTTAGTTTATCCATTTTCATTATTTGTATTTCTTATGTTTATATAATGATGAGTAATACAGAATAACACCTCTTTGACCACCCACTGGCTGTGTGTATAGAAAACATTAGAGGACAGGAAGGAAATGTTGAAAACAAGTATTTTCTCCTTTTCCTTCAATATTTCATGCTTTTATATGGTGATTTTCTACATGACTTTGCATTATTTTGTTTTCTGCAACTCTTTTCAATTTGGAATAGTCTGAAATATTGACATTTTGGAAATGGTTTGATGAAACATACATATTACTATTATTAGGCTTTTTTAATACATGATTTTGTGACATTCTGCCAGAACATAATGAGAATGCTACTCCAAACAACAAAGTCATACAGACTGATTCAAAATAAGGAATACTCACTATCATATATGGCAATATAAATGTTGTTTAAAATTTTTAGACTGTTAATAAAAACAGGTTTTATGTAAAATATAACCTTGAAAAATTTGAGAAAAAAGGATATATGCAGCAGCAGGTTTTCTGGATTTTTAGCTCGCCCGGGACGATAGTCTCGGAAGAGCTATTGTCATACCCCCGGATGTTGGCGTCGGTGTCGGCGTCAGCGTCCGCAAAAACTTTAACCTGGCCCATATCTCATGCCCTGTTAGAGATACAGCCTTCATATTTCACCTGTGGGTACCTCTAACCAAGACCTTTAATTTGAGACCATGACCTTTGACTTTGTGACCTTGACCTTGGAGTTTGACCCACTTTTTGACCATTTTAAAAAACTTTAACCTGGCCTATATCTCATGCCCTATTACACCTACAGTCTTTATATTTCACATGTGGATACTTCTTACTAAGACCTTTCATTTGGGACCATGACCTTGTGACCTTGACCTTGGAGTTTGACTTACTTTTAAAAAACTAACCTGGCCTAAAAAAACTTTAACCTGGCCTATATCTTATGCCCTACTACACATACAGCCTTGATATTTCACATATGGACACCTCCTACCAACACTGTTCACATTTGACCATGACCTTGGACCTTGTGACCTTGACCTTGGAGTTTGACCTACTTTTAAAAAACTTTAATCTGGCCTATATTTCATGTCCTTTTACACCACAGTCTTGATATTTCGCATAATTATGGACACCTCCTACCAACACGGTTCACATTTGACCATGACCTTGGACCTCGTGACCTTGACCCTGGAGTTTGACCTACTTTTTAAAAACTTTAACCTGGCCTATATCTCATGTCGTTTTACACCTACAGCCTTGATATTTCACACATAGACACCTCCTACCAACATGGTTCACATTTGACCATGACCTTGGACCTTGTGACCTTGACCTTGGAGTTTGACCTACTTTAAAAAAACATTAACCTGGCCTATATCCCATGTCCTTTTACACTTACAGCCTCGATATTTCACATATGGACACCTCCTACCAACACTGTTCACATTTGACCATGACCTTGGACCTTGTGACCTTGACCTTGGAGTTTGACTTACTTTTAAAAAACATTAACCTGGCCTATATCACATGTCTTTTTACCCATACAGCCTCTCTATTTTACACAATGACACCTCCTACTAATATGGTTCACATTTGACCATGGCCTTTGACCCTTGACCTTGGAGCTTGACCTACTTTAAAAAAAAAATCATTTTGGACCATGACCTTTTTACCTTGACCTAGGAAATGACTTTTGTTTGTGACAAGCTCTCGTTAGGGCAAGCTTTATTGTCCGCGGACAATTCTTGTCTTTTGTTGCCTCAATGTTTTGCCACAATGTTTTGTAGGGGCCTTACGCTGATTTAGATGAAGCTGTAGGGGGTTGGATACAGCTTATTTGGCTGAGGAGAACACTGGCTGTGGTAGGAATAC
The DNA here is from genome assembly GCA_963680895.1 of Fragum sueziense. Classification (NCBI taxonomy): domain Eukaryota; kingdom Metazoa; phylum Mollusca; class Bivalvia; order Cardiida; family Cardiidae; genus Fragum; species Fragum sueziense. The sequence goes on along the minus strand of OY804594.1, from coordinate 36,714,175 downwards.
CCATCTTCGCAAGCCAAGGGTTCTACCTCCACTTTGTTCCTTACGAACCCTTGGCCGCTCGCCTCTATGGAAATCGAAAGTACCGCCGCGCGATTTCATTGGACGCGATAACTTTCCCATTATCCAATCAAAACACACTTTACAAGCCCTCTTTGTCGAAACGAAAACTGATGTGAAAATTGATATCTGTATTTGATGCACCGCCTAACACGTTTTAGTACCAGGCTTTTGATTGGCCAGAAATAGCAACTGCAAAGGGCCGTGACTCTTTATTACCGAAAGGTGGCACAGCGGTACTTTCGATTTCTATAGAAGCGAGCGGCCAAGGGTTCATAAGGAACAAAGTGGAGGTAGAACCCTTGGCTTGCGAAGATGAGGAATACCTAGAAATCATTGTGTTTTTCATGTAAAACTGGATATTTTATTCTAGGCAATGACTATATGAAGGCTGAGAAGTTTTCAGATGCTCTTGAATGTTATACACAGGCCTTAAAGCTGGACAGTAAAAATGCTGTATACTACTGCAACAGGTAGGCCCAACATTGTCTTGTTGAGCAAAATTGTTTAATCACCATTTAATAGAACAAGTTTACATCTTTCTCAATAGACAAATTTGAGAGTCATCCCTAGTCTGTGAAAGATGTGTCCAGTTTGCTGGACATCATGCATAAGCCATGGATGATGGCTTTGAAGTTCTAAACATTATGGAAAATGAAGATATTTTTATGCCCCTGTATCGAGAGATCGGGGGCATATTGTTTTACTTGTGTCTGTCCGTCTGTCTGTCCGTCTGTCTGTCCGAAAACATTTGCCTTTTCTCCAAAAGTATTTGTCATACAAAGCTCAAATTTGGTATGCAACTTCCTTTCAATGATGTCTATCTGTTCCATGCAATTTGACCTTCCTCAAGGTCATCAGTTAACCTTTATCAACCCTTTACTCTACAAAAACTTAACATTTTACTCCGAAAACTTAACATTTGCCTTTTTTCCAAAAGTATTTGACATACAAAGCTCAAATTTGGTATGCAACTTCCTTTTAATGATTTCTATCTGTTCCATGCAATTTGACCTTCCTCAAGGTCATCCGTTAACCCTTATCAACCCTTTACGAAAACTTAACATTTTACGAAAATGGCCATTTCGGGGGCATTTGTGTTTCACAAACACATCTTGTTTGTGTCAAGCAATTTCTTCATTTTGTACAATGTTTTCTGTCCAAAAGACTAAAATATTTCAGATTCTTACTTGAAATTGCAGTCTGCAACAATTTTGAATTTTTCCTTGTCTAAAATTTTGCAGTCTGCAGTGGTAATGGAATTTTAAAACGAGCTTTCTAGTCCACAGAAGTATTTCACATTTCCATAGAAAGCATTTCACCAGGGTTATACCCCAAAACAAGAAACATATTTAACATACATGTATTATTTGCCAAGAATTTCTCTGTCTGTCTGTTCGTCTGCCTGTCCGAAAACTTAACATTGGCCTTTTCAGGGGCAAGAGTGTTTCACAAATACATATTGTTTTTAATGAAATATGAAAAGATAATTTGTGAGAAATTACCAAATATTAGAAATTGACTTTTTGGCAGTGAATACTCTTAATTAACTATAACATCCAATATCTGTTTTTATCCTTTGTAGGGCAGCATCATATAGTAAACTAAACAAACATCAAAATGCCATAGAAGATTGTCAACGAGCACTCAAGATTGACCCGCTCTATAGTAAAGCCTTTGGGAGAATGGGGTAAGGTTTATATTGTACATGCTTCATTTTTATACGCCCGAAGGGTCGTATTATGTTATGGCCCCGGTCGTTCATAGGTCTGTCTGTCCGTCGGTCCGTCTGTCTGTCCGTCCGTTAGCAATTTCTTGTGTGTGCAACTCCTCCCACAGTTTTGATCGGAATTTGATCAAACTTGCCACAATGAATCTCCATGGTGTCTAGTTGTGCACACTGCTTACGGAATTCAGATAACTCTTTTCGTTCTTGAATTATCTGCCCTTGAATTAAAAAAATGCCCATTTTACTGACAAGCCTCTCTCGGGCTTATATGCGCCGCTCTGCGAAGCTCTTGTATCTTTTGTTGATTTATCTCATTCCCAAACAGTGACACCTCATAAGATTAACGCTATTGAATACATTACGGGAAATGAAGAAATTGATTGTCACGAGCAATTTTATCATTTCCCATAATGGTTTCTACCTAGAAAGACCAAAAATGATAAATTTCATTCACTTGAAATAGTTGAGGCAGTATCTTTCAATTTTGGACAGTCTAAAATTTTGCCCTCTGGTAATGGGTTAAAACAATAACAGATAAGAGGGGATGAAAAAATAGTAATTTAGACTCTAAAGCTATGTTCTGTGTTTTCATTGGAGACGATTGCAATGATTATGAGACTTTACCCACAATGTATGGTTTTATAAAAATATAATTGTATTTTAAAGATCCATAGCACCCACTCATCTGTTGCAATATATGCATATTGAAATGCTGATTAGTGATAATACACTATTTTGACATTATTTAGCTTCATTCAAACATATTTATGATATAAAATCAACTTTTGGAAAGAAATCTTGCAATTTACTTTAATACCATTAGACTTTATCTAACATAATTTTCACCTTTTTTGAAAAGAAAAAATAAATAACATGCTGAAGAAAAGATAACTTTGAAATGGGAAATGTTTTTTGAATAGACAATCCACCTCTCATGATAAGACATGACTGAAGCCACTAAAATTATTACAAGTATATGAAAGTTTCAGTTGTAAAGGAATAATGTTAATTAGCTTTTGTAGAAAATATGTGACATTGTTTACCCATTTATCCTTTCAAAAACCACTAAATTGGAACATGTCCAAAATGCAAGGGTGTTACAGAAGACACATATTTTAACCCTTTCCCAAACAACAAAATTTTCGGTTAGTCCAATTTGAAAACTTCTACAGACGACAAAATTGATGTTGATAAAGATATGATTTATGCAAAATATAGTTCTGTAAAATTTTGAGGCAAAAGGAGAAATTGCTGATAATCAGCAATTTCTTCTTTTGCCTCGATGTTTTCCCAAGCTTTTTTGTTAGGGACGTCAAAACCAGGTCTTATTTGGGAAAGGGTTTATTCATGTTTCTATTTCACTGTTTAGGATAGCATATACAGCTCTAGATGACCATGAGAGTGCAATAGAATGTTACAGTAAAGCATTAGAGTTAGATCCTGGTAACCAGAGCTATCAAAACAACCTGGAAATAGCTGAACAGAAACTACGAGAAATAGCTGCACAGGTAATATAGGCCAATACATCTATCGAAATATAGAAATAGTGTATTGATTTAATCAATTACTGTATAGTTACGCCTTTTGACTCCCCTACTAGAAAAGGCTTGAGAAAACGTTGTGGAAAATTAAGAAATTGCTTGTTACAAGCAATTTCTTCATTTCCCACAATGTTTTCTAACCCAAAATGGAAAGATTTTTAAAATTTCAACTTCTTAAAATTGTCGTCTGCAATACCTTTCAAATTGGAGCAGTCCAAAATTTTGCCATCTGGTAATGGGTTAAATGCCCTGGCATTGATAGATGGGGTATGGAGGTAGATTGTGTCCTGTTTGGCTGTTGTCTGGAATAAGATTCAAGGTTGATAGCCATTGTCAAGGTCAAATGTAATGCTCTTGTTTTTATACGCCCTTTGAAGACTGGACATATTATGGGATCACCTGTGGCATCCGGGCGTTTGAGCTTTCGGGTGGCGTCCACTTCTTTGTCGGGAGTATAACTCTGTCACCTTAAGTCTGATTGACTTAAAACTTGGCAGTTATATTTTTCTAATGATTATGGAGTGCACTATTTTCTGAGTTATTGCCCTTTGTTGTTTTTCATACTTGAATCTTGTCTGGGGTATATCTCTAAAAGTATTATAGCTAGGATCATGAAATTTCATGGATGTATAGATCTCATCAAGGGGGAGTGCAGTGCACAAGAACCATAACTACCTGGCTTATTTTTGGAGATATTGCCCTTTGTTGTTTTCCATCTTTGTTTTTGTCTAGGGCATGTCTCTAAAGGTATAATAGCTAGGACCATGATACTTTAACCAAGCTGCTCCCCCTGTCGTCATAAAGCAGTGTGACTGGCGTATCTTGCTCCCCTTGTCGGCATAAAGCAGTGTGCTGGGCGTATCTTGTAACAGTTTGACACCTTGTTGAAAGAAATGCAATTATGGGCGACTCAAGCTTTGATGAGATTCTGATAAAAAAAAAGAGGTGTTAAACACCATTCAATCAATGTTTTCTCTGACAGCTCAGTTCTTTAGTGACAGGGCTTTAGTTAGGATATCTGCTTTATGACAGTTCTAAATTTGTCATCAAGTCTACAGCTTCACTGAATTTCTACTGGCCCAAAATTTTGTTTTTTAATCCATTCCAACTTAATGATGCTTTTTGATGCCCCATAAGATAAAGGCTCTAGAAAAATTTGTGAAAAATGAGGAAGTTGCTTGTCATATCAATTTCCTCATTTTCAACTATTTTCCACCTACAAAGACCAGAAGATGTAAAATATATTTTCCTCAAATTGTTGTCTACATCTTTGAATTTGGACAAGTCTAAAAAGGTAATACTTAGAATATTTACATTGAAAAGTGTTAAAGTGACATTTCAGAAATATTTTTACATAATTTTTACTGTTATTCTATCTGAAAGAGCATGTTTTCTTATGAAAATTTCAAGCTAAAATATTGAGCCGTTAACGAGAAATATTCAGATTTATATAGTATTTATCATTTCTGTCTCAACTTTGAAAGCCTATTTTTCGCTTATAAATAACAACTTCACAAAAACTGATAGCATTTCTACGCATTAGAATAACCAATCTTTGCATCAAGACATACTTTTAAAAAATGAAATAAATGTGAAATGTCTCTTTAAAGACATTAGAATCAACAATACAATAACATTGTGAAATTCGAATTATTCAGGGGAAAAAACGAAAAATGTAATACACATTTTCTTCCTTTCACTCAATGTTTTGCAAACCATTCTCTGCTGGAGACATAATTACCCGGTATTATTTTAAAATACTATGGAGGGTTACATGTAGTTGTAATCTATGTTGTTATTTCAGGGTGGATTTAACATGGGTATGGGAGGTTTAGGTGGGTTACCAGGGATGCCAGACTTAGCCTCATTAATGAATAACCCAGCTATGTTGTTATTTCAGGGAGGATTTAACATGGGTATGGGAGGTTTAGGTGGGTTACCAGGGATGCCAGACTTAGCCTCATTAATGAATAACCCAGCTATGATTAACATGGTGAGTTAACACAGTCTTAATCCAGTACCACACAGTAACTCTTTTTGACTAACTTAAAGAAAAAGGCTTTAGAAAACATTGTAGAAAATGAAGAAATTGCTTGTGACAAGCAATTTCTTCATTTTCCACAATGTTTTCTACCAAAAAAGTCAAAAAGATTTTAAATTTCATTCACATGAAATTTTTGTCTGCATATCTTTGGATTTGGAACAGCCCAAAATATTGTCGTTTGGTAATGGGTTAACTAAACACTGTACCAAACAACATTAAATAAGGGTGGTCCTTTTCAAAAGCTGCTGTAGATGACATAATGGGTAATAATGTGTGATAATAGAGGAAGAATTTATTTATAATGTAGCATAGAAAATATTGAGACAAAGGGAGAAAATGCTGGTTGTCAGCATTTTCTTCCTTTACCACAATGTTTTTACCTAGGTACCAGGCCTTGTTTGGGAATGGATGAAACATGTTCACTAGCCTCTAGGCTAGTATCAAACCTTTTCCAAACAAGTACAGTTTTTGACATCCATACAGGATGTCTGTTTTGAAACATTTTCTCCTTTTCACTGTATAAATTGAATTTTTTCTGTTATTTGTAACATTTATTGTGTATTCAATTTGGGAGGGGGTGGGGTGGATAAATGATGTTTTAAATTTGTAGATTCAAATCCAAACTCTATTTTGTGGGTACTTATCTGTCTTATTGTCTCAACTGTATTTCACACACATATCTGATTTTCAGGCACAAACCATGATGAATAACCCTGACATGCAGCAAATGTAAGTACAATGTACCAGTAGACAGCCAGCCAATAGTAAATTATTGACCTCTGCCAGCAGAACCCATAATTCCATCTAATAATTAGTATCTTACAATGTTTTGTAAATTGAATAGTTGATTGTTATTGTCAAAATGAGCTGCAAATTTAGGTTGGCTTTGAAAATGTCACTAAGTCTTGTCAATATTGTCATAAAAGATTGATTAATTCTTTTAAGTTTAACCATTCAAAATTTTTAACAACAAAAATTACATTAAAGGGGGAATAACACTTGACATCTTGCAAATTTTCCGAGAACTTCGTACAAAAAAATAAATATATATTATTAAAATATGGTCTGTAAATTGCATATATGCCAAATCTTAGCTTTCTACCTTGTGTATTGGCTTAGATGTTGACGGATTTAAAACCCCATGATTTTTTGTCCCGGGGATAATATTTACAATAATGGAACATAATGGGGTTTTTAATCCGTCGACATCCTAGCCAATACACAAGATAGAAAGCTAAGATTTGGCATACATGCAATTTAAAGGCCATATTTTCATAATACATATTTATTTTGGACGAAGTTCTCGGAAAATTTGCATGATTTTAAGTGCCATTCCCCCTTTAATAGGGAACCATTTCATCCGGCTAACTGTGACGTAATTTCGGACAAACAATAGTCTTTTGTGGGTATTGTTATATAATCTGGTCAAGCCGTAGTTATGAGGTTTTATAACAACACGGACCGTTTATCAAAACATAACGGTACACCCAGCCTATTTTAAGCACAAAATTCATTGCAATTAGAAGACAATACATGTAATTTATAGCAATGTTCTAGTCTTACTTCTTTAACCCATGCCCCACCTACATAATTTTATGCTTGTCCAAATTTGAATATTTTGTAGATGACAATCAACCAGTTAAAAACTCAAGCAATTTTTTCATTTTCCGCAATGTTTTACAAAGTCTTTATCATGTGGGCTTCTCAAAGCTTTATTATGTGGCAATCGATTAAGCATATACATGTATTTAATCCTATACTTTTATAGTGTTGTAGCTTGTTAATTCACTATTTGTATGATTGTAGGATGAGTAATATGATGTCCAGTATGTCATCAGGTGGAGGGGATATAAATGGTTTTCTACAAGCGTAAGTACATCTTTCTACATTATACATTAAGGTAGTCCACTTCTAATGAGATGCACCTGACGTAGGAATTTTTTGTACAATGTCAGAAACAGTCGTTAAGTATCTGAACCTATTCTGATGATGTCATAAACATTTGGCAGTGGAAGGTTCCACCACCAAATGTTAAAGTTGCAGCCTGTATAATTCCTACATTGCTTGAATCTGATACATGTGGCAGTCATTGTTGTACAAGTTGTTTAAAGACTTTAGAAAATGTGGACATACATGAAACAAAATTTTTTAAAACCATCATTTTTATTATACGCCCGAAGGGTCGTATTATGTTATGACCCCACTCGTCCGTCTGTCCGTCCGTCCGTCCGTTAGCAATTTCTTGTGTGCGCAACTCCTCCTACAGTTTTCATCGGAATTCAATCAAACTTGCCACAATGAATCTCCATGGTGTCTAGTTGTGCATACCGCTTACGGAATTCAATTAACTCTTTTCGTTCTTGAATTATCTGCCCTTGACTTAAAAAAATGCCCATTTTCTTGTGTGCGCAAGTCCTCCTACATTTTTTATCAGCATTTGATCAAACCTGCCACAATGAATCTCCATGGTGTCTAGTTGTGCACACCGCTTACGGAATTTAGATAACTGTTTTCGTTCTTGAATTATCTGCCCTTGAATTTAAGAAAAAATGCCCATTTTCTCAAAAATGCCCATTTTCTCCTGTGCGCAACTCCTACAGTTTCTACCAGAATTTAATGAAACTAGCCACAATGAATCTCTCAGGTGTCTTGTTGTGCAAACAAAATTTTGATAACTTTTCATGTTTGAATTATCTGCCCTTGAATTGAAAAAATGGCCAATTTTACTGACAAGCCCCTCTCGGGCGTATATGCGCCGCTCTGCGAAGCTCTTGTTTCGCAATGTCTTTATCGGTTTGACTGTCTTTCAGTCAGTCTATTAGCAATTTCTTGTAGCGAAAACTCCTACAATTTCACTTCTCAGATGATAGAATCTTTCTGAATGTATCTATTGTGTCTAGTGCACATTTAAAATTTAGATAGCTCTTGTCTTTCTTGAATTATATGCCCTTGAATTGAAGAATAAATGAATATCCCAATTTCATGTTAGCACAACTCATACAGCTTCCTTTTGAAAAAGTTCAAACTTGGTACAATCAATTTCCATTATTTACTTTGTGACTTTTGAAATTCAAATAATTTAGGTGTTCTTCAATTAATTACCCTTGAATTGTATTTTTGTCTAATTTCTGGCAAGGTTTCACTGGGGGCTATAGTGATAATAGTGGTTTATGTAATAGAAAACTTTTTGTGAAAAGGATAATCAAATTTTGCTGGTAATTTGTGTCTAGATGTTTTTATTTCCTGTGCTATGACATGCATTTTTAGTCCCCTACCGGTGAAGCCGAAGGGGACTTTAGGTTTGCACTCCGTCCGTCAGTCAGTCCATCTGTCCGTCGGTCCGGTGAATTAGTTTTCCAGACTTTTTTTTCTAAACGGGGGCAGCTATTGAGCTGATTTTTGGTATGTAGACCCGCATTGATGAGTTACAGAACAAGTATTAGTTTCGTTCCGCTCCAGTGATTTTTGAGGAAGATATGGATGCTGGACTTAGAAAATTACTGGGAAATTACAGTTTTCCAGACTTTTTTTCTAAACGCTTGCAGGTATTGAGCTGATTTTCGGTATATGAACAAAATTGATGAGATACAGAACGAGTGTTAGTTTCATTCCGGTCCAGTGATTTTTGGGGAAAATATGGATGCTGGACTTAGAAAATTTCTGAAAAATTACAGTTTTCCAGACTTTTTTTCTTAATGCTTGCAGCTATTGAGCAGATTTTTGGTATGTAGACCCGCATTGATAAGTTACAGAACAAGGTTGAGTTTCGTTCCGGTCCAGTGATTTTTGAGGAAGATACGGATGCTGGACTTTGAAATTTTTTGTGCTTCTTTTTCTTAACACATATATAAAGCCGGTAGGGGACTTGGTATTGTTTTGCAATAATTCAGAATGCTTGTTCTACCTGTGATATTAATTGTTTTTAATGTCTCTTTATATTTGGCTGACCTAATATTTTGTTGTTTGAGATTTGGAAATTATCCTCATTGTTTGCCCCTTACAGAGGCCAGCAGATGGCAGAACAGTTACGACAAACGAATCCAGAACTAATTAGCCAACTCCGTACACAGATGGGCCGACCCCCAACAGATGAGAATGGTGACAACCCAGATCAGCCTCCACCCTCAAACCCAGGTAGGTTTATAACTCTTCCAATGGTCAATCAAGATCTGGATTCAACAGAGCTGATATGTGACCCGTCATGCTAAAAGGGACCTTATCAGAAGTCAAAAAATCCTCATTTTGACTATCTTGTCAGACTCTGCTCAGGTCAACCAGGCCCCGGTTTCTCGAAGAAACTTTAGTACGTTCTCATGCTCAAATCTGAGCACCATGCTCAAATCGCACGAAATCCACATGAACTTCAATCGAATACCCTTCAACGTTGGAGAGTATCCCTTTGAAGTTGAGCATGTTCTCATGAGAATATACATAAGTTTTTTCGAGAAACCGGGGCCAGATCCGGTATGTGAAAAATGAACATATAGTAAGATAGGGAAAACATTCCGGATTTAGAAAATTGCATACAAGTGAAAAGTGTCGGCCCTAGTCTGGCTGCACATACTGCGCAGACTGACTAGGGTCAATATTTTTCACACATCCGATAAGGTCCCTTTTAGCGTGATGGGTCACATATTATTAAAAAAGTAGATCAAGGATGTTGTTTCCATAAAAATAGGGATATGCAATTTACAAACGAGATGTAAAACTCTTATGAGTTTTTAGACCAAGACTAAGGTAGATCAGCTTGTGCAAAAGTCAAGTCTGATCGAGAGTCATACTGCTGTATTTCAATGTTCACAGGTTATGAAAAAACTAAAAGAGATGAGCCTGGATCATGATCAGTCTACACATAGTGGACTACACTGTCAAACACACTGGCTGATCTGTATCCATGCTGGTCTAAAATAACATTACAACACTTTTCACAGATTCTCACTCGAATTTCTGCATAAGTTTCCAATTAAGTTTTTCAATTGTGATAAAACAAAAGAGTATGGTAAAACTCTGTGTTGTTCATCAATTCTTATGTTTTGGGTTCTCATTTGAGTTATTCATCTGGATTATTCTAATGGATACCCACAATATAGGCCTTTGATGAGAAATATTAGGTTCAAACCCTTGTGATAAGAGCTCTGACATCCTATTTCTAACATTTGACAAAAATCATTCATTTCAAAGCAAATGGTTGAATGTTTCTGTGGAAGAGCTTGGGGCAGCTTGAATTGGATATTGTGTTTGTGCTAATGCAAGAAATACCAGGAACACTTGGTTATTTGCACCAGCCACTTCTATTATGTAGCTAGTGAATTGTTGAAGATGGCATTTAATTCCATTCAATTGTTTGTTGTAGATGGAGGTAGTGCGGTATGAAAATCAAAGTATTGTTAGTATTCTATGTGTATGAGACTTCCCTGGACCAATACAACAACACAATGGAGAGTGGTGTATAAAGCTGCTGTAACAGACAGACATGTGCTTCACTAGCAGAACCTCAGATGGCAGGGATGGATGGCATTTAGCTCTATACCAGGACATAATGTAAACCCATTACCAGGCGGCAAAATTCTAGACGCCAATTTTAAAGATATAACAGTTGGAAAATTCAAATGAATGAAATATCACAATGATTGGTCTTTCTGTGTACAAAAACCTCATGGGAAATGAAAAAGCTGCTTTTTACAAGCGATTTCTTCACTTTCCACAATGTTTACCCAGTCTTTTACCTTGCGAGGCATCAAAAAGTGTCACTTTTTGGTAACGGGTTGGATTAATTCATTGCAATTAAATATGGGCAAACTCACTGTAGTTTACAAAATTCACTTCTGCAAGTACCGTTACTCAGGTCTTACAATTTGTATGGCTTAGAAAACATTGAGGAATTGAGAAATGCCCTGTAGTAATTAACTCTCACACCTTCAATGTTTTTCAAAGCTTCATATCTTAGAGATTTATCTTATGGATGTCAAAACCAAGGATTCTATAGAAAATATAACCTTTCCTAAACAGTGATGAATTTTAATAAAGGTTGTGGAAAACATTGTGAAAAATGAAGAAATTGATTGTCACAAGCAATTTCTTCATTTTCCACATTGTTTTGTACACAGAGAGACCATAAAATGTAAATTTTGGTGCACTTGAAATTGTTTTTTTTAACACTTGTAATTTAGACTAGTCTAAAATGTTTCAATTTGGAAAAGGTAAAAAAAGAATTAATGTGAATTTTAGTACAATTAACCCAATATTGTTATCGCTTATTTGAATGTTCTCAATAAGACATTTCTCTATAAGCATACTGGTATATACAGCATAGAATTTGGTAAGAAAAAGATTATAACTAGAGTCATCCTTCCTGCGTATCTCAAAATGTTACATTGACCCTTTTCCAAACTACGAAAATTCAGCTGCTCCATATTGAAATGGGTTGTAGGGGGCATAGTATTTAATAATAGAAAGTATCTAATGTAAGATATAGAAATATCGGTACTTGGCAGAAAGGAAAAAATGCTGATTATCATCATTTTCTTCTTTTCTTTAAAGGGTATCTAATTTCACATAATAATAGGGTCATCAAAACTAGGTCTTGTTTGGGAATGGGTTAATGTTATCATGTCATAACGCCATACATGTACAGTTTGTTTCTGTCTAGTTGTGTCATTTGTTTAAGTTTAGATGATAATGTTCATTAGTGGAAAGTGCTATCTTACCCCTTGTTATACCCTAATCACAAAGTTAAATGGATATATTTATGTAAATGAACATGTTTTATCATTTATGGCTGTCAAAACTTAACTATAAGTATATCTATATATTAAATAATTATTATTTATTCAATTCTTTGAAAGTTATCCACATCCATTTTGTGGTCGGCGTCATCTTTTGAATTAGGCCACCCTCAAAATTGTCATGTTGTAAACAGTTAAGCGATATGGTAAAAAATGACATGTGAATCTTTACAGACTATAGCACAAACCTCACACCATACTAGTTTTGTTGTGTATATTCTGTATAGTTTCAGATACAATAGCTGTGATGAACCATGTCATTTACATTGTCATCTTGTAAAGGTCATTGTCAAATATCAGTCATTCTTGACCCAGTGATTTCAAAAGCAAAATATTATATACAAGTGTGTGACAAAATTATTCTCAATGATAGTTTGCTTTTAAAACAAGAATATCTATGCGATATTTTTTCTGCTGAAAAGGTGTTTAATTGGTTAATTTAGATAGGTTAAACCTTTCCTAGACAACAAAGTATTAAATTGGTGCATATTGAAGGGTGTCACTGGATCGAGAGAAGTTACACAAAAATTCTCGCTCGATATGATAGAGTATAAAAGTAGAAAGAAAAGGTAGAAAATGATGATTTTCACTCAAGTGTCTCCAAAGCTATATCTGTTATTGATTTCAAAATCAGTGATTGTTTTAGAAAAGTGTTATTGTTAAGATAAAGATGTATATATACCTTGGTATTATTGTTCTTGTCAACTTTTGCAGTATTGTTCCTTGTTTGGCAGGTAGCATAGACAAAGATGAGAATGCACATATTGTAAGTCATTGGTCGAAACCTCATTACTACAGCTTATCATTAGTGGGGGATCCAAACCTCCAAACTACAGCTTTTAAAACCTTGAGTTACAAGGTTTTGGTGCCCCACTGACCATATGTGCTGTTTTATCTTAATATACACCTCTGTCTTTGTTGCAATTAATTTATACTCTGCATATATTTTTTTTTAGAAAGTGACATATTTAGAAAACATGGGATATAATCATTTCAGGAAGAGATGGCTAAATTTCAAAAATATTAATAATATCCTCTACCAATGAAGTAAAGGGGGTATATTGCTTTCACTGTGTCTCTGTTGATCTATTAATCTGTCTTTCAGTAGAATTTTTCGTTTCAATGCTCTAACTCAAGAATCATTTGACCTAGGATCATGAAAACTTTACAGGATTGTAAACCTTGACCCAAGAAGTTGCCCTATTGACTTTGGGTTACAAATGTCAAGGCCACAATTGACTTTTGCTTAGAATCTATTTATGTGCTCTAACCATATCCGTGCTCTAATGCAAGAATCATTTGACGTAAAGCATTGTTTAGTGATAAGGCACTAGTGGGGGTATTTGTCTGCTTAGCAACAGTTCTAGCTTGGAATTTGTATAAATCCATCAGACATTAAGATTTGCATCAAGAAATCATGTTAAGGATATTAAGATATAATGCATGCTGTACATAGTAAGAAGGCTATAAAATGAAATGAAAAAGATTAAATTGTGTAAAAAACTTCAATTGTTTTTATCTTTATTATCTCATCTTAGCACAACATGTTTAGGGTGAGGTATTGTGATTGCTCACTGTCAGTAGATAAAAAGGGAGAAAGTGGACAGCCATCTCCCAAAACCAACTTAAAAATTGTGTTTAGTATCATCTCATGGCCAACTTTGAGAATCATTAGAGCTTTGAAAGTATGCATGCAGTATGTCTCTTGACTCTCAGATGAGGCGTGGCCGTGGCGCAGTTGGTAGTGCATCAGACTCTCACTTATGAGGTCCTGGGTCCGATACCCAGCTGCAGCAAATATCCTATCTGACAAAATTGTTACCCACCAATGGCTTGATTATCATTTACCTACTCTAGTATGTGGACAGGCAGCTGGAGACTCTGCAAGGATGTTATGGTAGTAGTGGTATGAGAAACAACAGAAATCAATGGTTAGGTGCTCCTACAGCCGCAATATGACCATAGCAGTTGAAAGTGGCAATTAATCAATCTCTGAGCATATAGGGCCATATTTGCCTTGTTGTATGTCCATTTGACCGTTAAACCCTTTCCCAAACAAAAAATGCTTTTGACTTTATGTAAATGAAGAAAATGGAGATATAACCTACATCTCCTTCCCCTAATATTCTCTATGCTATATTGTACAAAATATTACTGTGTCTGTCTAAATATTTGTCTGGACCAAAATGTCAGTTATTGATGTTAAGGATTGCGATATAATACGCAGTGAATTTCAACCATTGCTTGAATTCAATTCCTTAGAAGAATAAGGTCGTAAGTGGTACTTACGACCTTTTATGATGCATACATTTTGGGAAAGGGGATTTCAAGCTCTACATATGGTGCAAATTTCATAGACATTTGAACTTGTCATGCTGACCAATTTGGCTATAGAAAAAGGTCTTTTGTTCTTTTTTCCTTTTGAAATAAAACTATTTTTTCCAGTTTTCTCAAAACTATGTTTTTTCACTTATGTCCTTCTTCTTCTAAGGCATCGAATTATGTTGAAGGCCTGTATCCAAGTTATTTTTTGTCTCTACAATATCTGCAGCATTTATGAAGGGATTTCCAAGTAAAATTTCACAGGAAGCTTTCTCTCAATGTGTACTAGTGTCATTCCTATAGATCAGCCCTTTCCAAAACAGAAAAAATTAGACTGTTCCAATTTGGAAGCTGCTACAGACGACAAAAGTAATGTAACAAAAGATGTAATTTGGTAATGATATAGCACAGAAAATATTCAGACAAAAGGAGAACATGCTGATTATCAGCATTTTCTTCTTTTGCCTTAATTTTTTCCCAAGCCTAGTGTATAAGGGACATCAAAACTAGGGCCGACTTCGAATCAGACAATAGCTCGAGCCATTGGGAATCATCATTGGGAACCAGCGCTGTTCTGTGTTGAATTCCTCTGCGTTCTGAGTCAGCCAAACAAAATCTTTGTTTAACTCGACACTGATTGGTTCGCTGTTATCCGAAGAGTTCAGAATGACATAATGGCTCGGATGGCCGGACCACACTTCTTTCCGGTGGTTGGACTATAGCTTGCACCATTGCTATTCGATTGGAGCTATAGCTGTGGAAAGATGGCACAAGCCATAGTGCCAATTGAAGTTGGCCTAGGTCTTGTTTGGGAATGGGTAAAAGGTCAATGTCATCAGATAACCTGTCTTACGTTTTCTTAGTATCTGTCATCATTTGTCAGAATGTTTTTCAAAGCATAGAGGCATACATTTCAATTTAACATGTTTTAGTTTTTAGGAAACTTACTGTTTTTTGGGGTCTGGAAAAAAGGTGTGAACCTTTGTCAAGGAATTGTACATGAAAACCTGTAGTGTTCAAAGTTATAGATGTTACCAATGGCAATGAATTTTGTGCTAAAAATAGACTAGGTTCATGTTACCAGGGTTGCCACGCGTCAGGGAAATGTCAGGGAAATTTAAATTTTTTCAAGGTCAGGGAATTGTCAGGGAATTTTGTGAACTGTCAGGGAAATTTGAAAATTCTGGTAAATGTCAGGGAATTGTCAGGGAATTTTGAAAAGAATAAGATGCAGTGCCATAAAATTAATGCTAAAGTTCAACATTGCCGTTAAAAATTGTCTCGAAACATCGCGAGTTACCGCGATATTGCCGCGACAAAACATGTCAGGGAATTTTCCAATTTTGTCAGGGAAATGTCAGGGAATTTTATTTCCTCTGACCAGTGGCAACCCTGGTTACGTTTTGATGAACTGTCAGTGTTGTTGTAAGATTGATTCAAGCCGTAGTTACGAGATTTTATAACAGCGCCTACGAGATGATAATTGTTTGTCCAAAATTACGTCACAATTGACTGGATTAAATTGTTCCCTATTTGTCACGTAATGCAAAACAGACTTTTGTTATTGCAAGATTTATAAAACAACCATGCGTAGCCAGGGCAGCAGGACTGTGAGTAACAAAACCAGACAGAATCTTGGAATGACAAGTTTTTCACTTTAAGCCTGATTAGCACTCCTTTAGTATGATGCGGCAGTGTGTTTGCTGAACCCTTCTCCAAATGGCAAGTTTGTTTAGTTGTCCACATACAGATAACAAAATCGCTGTTATGCTTTCCCATTCTATCCTGGATTTGAGGTTGCTTATAAAACTCCTTTAGATACATTGAATGGAAAGAAAATGATAAAAATAAAATTTGCTCCTTTTCTCTTAATGCTTTTGTACAATTGAATTGCAAAATGTATATGTAGTTTGCCCTCTACATCGCCTTTTGAAATGAAACTGAAATAGTGTTTTTATGCCCCCATATTGCAAGATAGGGGGCAGCTTGTTTTACATGTGTCCATCTGTCTGTCCATCCAAAACCTTAACATTAGTCATTTTGGGGCATTTGTGTTTCAAAAACGCATCTTGTTTGGGAATGGGTTGCATATATGTTGTAGCATATCTGAAAATCTTTTGGGAGAAAAGTATGCCTTTCAAAGCTCTATTATTAGGGTTGTCAAAACCATATAGATTGTTTAGTGGAGAGTTAATCATCTCCCATAAATTATTGATGTAGTAAACAAAAGAAGAAAATCAGAGTACTATTACTTTCTTCGATGAATAAAATGTAAAGAAACAGATCTATCAAGTTTTCATAAGGATTTATTTTGGTTGTCTGTAAATGTTTGCATTTTGGGTGGTATGTAAGAAAGAGTTGAGTATATTCAAATGAACCTCTCAAAGCTTTGCAGTCATCTAATGTGTAAACAGGAAGAAAAGGCGTGGATTTTGCTTTTTAGTGCTGAAAATCTACTGGAGTGACACCTACAGTGATATTTGTAACACTCTACGTACTTTGATTCACAGCTGTCAGTTTCACGTGTAAGTTTGGAAATTATTTGTTCCAGATGGTTTTATTTTAAAGACAAATTAACTTATTTTCTTGTTGATATAATCAAGTTAGAGTTCACTAACTAATATTGTACTGACAACTCGTATTTAGTGGATTAGCATTTAAAGTAATGGGTTTTCGTGTGTCAAAAATTAGATTGTTACTATTTTTGGCCATTCCAATTATCGGTCACACTAAAATTCGCCATATGAGGAAAATACGCCCTATGGAAGCCATATGAAAATATTGACGCCATATGGAAATATATGTTATATCAACATGTATTTTAGTCATATTAAGATTTTGTTTATCATACTTTTTCACTTTCGAGTAGATCTAGATCTAGTACTTAATAGAAGTAGATGATTTTAGGCGATACATTTTGGAGCTGATCGCCGACGCCATACCACTTTGACCGTTCGCCACAAGGGTCAAAAGTTGAACTTTTTTATATGAAATGAATAAAATGGATAGATCGCTATTACAGTATATTTGATTAAAGTGCCACCAATATCGATTTTCACCAATTTCCTGGTGATTCTCCTTAAAAATAACTTCATAAAATCAAACTATGGCATTTCATTTGTATATGTGCCAAATTTTGGCTTTGTCGGTCGCATGATTGCTTAGATTACGGTGGATAAAAATCATCATTTGCTCGATTCGGTAAACATTCTCTTACTGATACCGGAAGTTGGAATTTGCTGTCAAAATCCGGCAAAATTTCCGATGAGCACCGAATATATTACCGGCGTTTTCCGTATGAATTACGTCATTGACCACGTGATTTCTTTTTACCTTCACCGATAAAATTGACGAATCGGAAACATGCATGTCGTCACGTGATATCTTTATTTAGATAACGACCTTTACCTTATTTCTAAAACAAAACTGTGTCAAGAAACTGATTAAAAGACGGAGGCATAGATCTAGTTGTGTGAACAAAGCACCATGAAAATAATAGATTTATTTCTATGTATGAATGAGTTGAAGACATGGATTACGGTATATTGCGAAGAAGACTTAGTCTAGAAAGTCGACTAGGAAGGCGATGAATTTTGGTAAGGCCACCATTTGTAGGAACAAATGACCCCTTTTCCATTTGCATTTGCAGAAAATGTTCTTGATATTGTAGAAATCTATTTAAAATGAAGAAAACAAACGATTTAGAATTCATTAGTAGATCTAATCCGAACTGTTACGACGTTTGTTTTCTTCGGCCCGAATATTTCTCGTCCTTTCTTCGTCCCGAATATTTCTCGTCCAAACTAAATTGGGAATAAATCCTTGCAAGCTGGCTTGTTAACATGCATTATTACTGGTGTTCAACTAGAAATAATACAACATTTGAACATTCCAAGCAACATAACTCCACAACCGAGATCATTTGCTCTAAAAGGGCCTTGTGGAACATGGATCTAGATCAGGCCTGTTCATACACAATATGATCAGGAGCCATTCTGATTCAGGGCCTGTTGTGGCTACCCCCATGCTATTCTCTGTGTGTTCCCATTGATGACATGAAGTTACAAGGGCATCATAGATCTTTTTTATTAGTCCCCTAGTCTACCGACTTAAGGTTTGCACTCTGTCCATATACTTCAAGGGTGGATCTAGAGGGGGGTCAGAGGGGTCTGGACACCCCTGGCATTGGCCGAAAAAATAAATTTTGACCATATAACTTAGGTATAATGTTAAATATTGCTGCTTTTCAACGAAAACTTTGTAACTGCAGCTTAAAACAAGCTGTAGTTTCAAGGTTTTCATTGAAAAGCAACTACAGTCGATACTCGTTATGTCGACATCGGATAAGTCGAATTTCCGTTTAAGTCGAAGTGAAAGTCTGGTCCCGTCCTCATCGATAGATGTAAAAAATCTGACGAAACAATTTCTCAATAAGTATAGCCATTGAAATATAGTAGGAAAAGGATAGAAATTGCTGGGAAGGAGCAATTTCTTTCCTTTCCCTACTTTATTTCAATTATGAACCCAATTTAATGAGTAGCAAAAGTAACCAAATATCATTTTGATTAAAACCCTTGAAAAACGAATAAGTCGAACGTCGGATATGTCGAGGTATTTTGACGGCCAGTCTGACTTCGATACCATCCTGGTTGAGCATGCATTTATGAACTGAATACAAAGCAAGTTGGAGTTTCATTCTGGTCCGTTGATTTTTGAGGAAGATAGTATGGATGCTTGACTGATAAAAATACTTGGAAATTTCAGTTTTCCTGTCTGAGCTGATTTTTTGGTATAGTTTATGAGTGTGCATTTATTATGCTCCCCGAAAAAATTTCGGGGGAGCATATAGTCGCCATGCTGTCCGTCCGTCCGTCCGTCCGTCCGGCTGTCCGTCCGTGTGTCCGTCCGTCCGTCCGTCCGTCCGTCCACAGCCATATCTCAGCATCCCTTGGACCAAATTCAACCAAACTTCACATGTGAACTCCCAGGGATAATCCCTAGAGACCTTTTTCTCTGTTTGTTGATTTGAGGCTGCGTCATGGAAAAAGGGGCCTTAATGTAAAAATTAGATTTTCTCCAATTTCTCTTCATCCAATGGGCAGAATTTAATGAAATTTTGTACTTTTGTTAAAAATGAAATGTTCTAGACCATATTCTATAAATAATGTGTGTACAAAAAATCTGTCATGTGAAAAGGGGGCTTAATGTTTGATAAGTTGTCCGTCCGTCCGTCCACAGCCATATCTCAGCAACCCTTGGGCCAAATTCAACGAAACTTCACATGTGAACTTCCAGGGATAATCCCTAGGAAACTTTTCCTCCGTTTGTTGATTTGAGGCTGCGTCATGGAAAAAGGGGCCTTAATGTATAAATTAGATTTTCTCCAATTTCTCTTCATCCAATGGGTAGAATTTAATGAAATTTTGTACTTTTGTGATAAATGAGATGTTCTAGACCATATTATATAAATAATGTGTGTACAAAAAATCTGTCATGGGAGAAGGGGGCTTAATGTATGATGATTTTTATTTTGTGACAAACACTTATTCGGGGAGCATAATCCGTCTATGACGGCTCTTGTTAGTTACAGAGCAAGTATGAGTTTAGATCTGATCCATTGATTTTTGAGGACGATACAGATGCTGGGAGTAGAAAATTATTGGGAAATGAAAGTTTTCATGATTTTTTACTCAATTATGAAGTATGAAAATCAAAAGATTTAATATCTCTAAGGATATACACATGAAAAGTTGGTAGGGAACATGGTATTGCAATGCAATACTTCAGAATGTTTGATGCGTTGTGTAAGTATAGTAAATAAAGGGTGATCTGGATCCATTATATGTTTTTGGTCATTCTTGCCCAAATAGCATGTTGTAATTTGAAAGCTGCTAGAAAGAAAACCAAAAATACTATTGTGGAAAAAGAAAAAAGTGTTAGTTAGCAGCACTTTTTCCTTTTGACTCAATGTTGACTTGTCCCATGTCTTTCTATTATGGATATCAAAAATAGGTCTTGTTTTGGAAAGGGTTGGGTTGCTGTTTTACAACAACAAATACATATTGTTTCAATATTTTGTAGACCAAAGAAAGGAAGTGGAACCTCATTGACTCGTGTGATAACTGAGGACAGTAATTTTGGTGTTACAGTAACAGTGTCCAAGACCAAACACTGATGACAGACAATGTACATGTACCAGTAAGTCACCCATATATATCTCTCTTCAATGTGAAATTCAGAGCTCTAGTTAGGATGAAGTGGTGACAAATTAATCTGATATTCTATTGTCTCTTTTTAAGTGTTCTTCCCCCCCCCCCCCCCCCAAGTCCCTTTTTCTTATATTGATAATTCAATGTGTGTAAATAAAAGAGGTTAAACAAAGTTAAAATCTGCAGTATTTGAGATTCAATGGTATTATGCCCAACAATTCAGTATAGCTTTCTGGTCAAATAAGACCCATAATTGAATTTGATAAAAAAAAAATATGGTCATTCATGTATACATAAATAAGGTAGGACAGAAAGTGACCACAATAGCTCAGTGATTTTTCATGTTCATTTGAGATGAAAACATCAGAAATATTATTCTAAAACATTAAGTATTTTTCTCCTTCCCCACCCATTGACTCTGTTTGTTGTTCCTTATTATAGGAAAGACTTGGGGATACATTGTACACTAAGGCAATAGAAGAAAATGCTGATCATCAGTTTTTTTCCATTGTTTTGTATTTTCAGTGCTATATTGTACACTAAAATCATAGTTTTAGCTACATTCAATTTGTCATCTACAGAAGATTCCAAATTAATTGGGACCATGTGCATACCAAAATTTTGTTGTTTTGAAAAGGGTATATGTACACAGAAGAAGATATGAAAAGGAGTAAAGATGAATGAATACTTTCAATTTCAGGTCTTACAGCAACAAACTGAACAATATGAAGATGAGAAGTTTGCCATACAGAAAGAAGATAGAACATATAACATCTGACTCTATTTATGATGCTAAGAAACATGCAAATTGTCATGTCAATAAGCATGTTGATGTTTCAGGCCTTCAGCCGGGCGAATGTACATTTATTGTGAAATTGGATCATACAGTACCTTGTCACAAGAATGTGATTTGAACAGAGGAAAAATGTCAGTGACTTTTTTATGACAGTCATACAACGGTGGATAACCCTACCAGTGCAATGATTGAAATAAACATAAGCTCAATGACTTGCAGACGAAAGCAAATGAGAGGGTTTGAAAACATTTTAATTTTTATTAATTCAAACACTATCTTGTGGGTACCCATTGGAATCTTCTGGACAAGACAATTCAATTGAGTACCCACAGCATAGAGTTTAACCAACAGTTAATCTTAATTATGCTGAAAGAAGCCTTTACTCCATCATAATACCGTTTACCAACAGTTTGTTCTTTTGTCTGAATATTTTCCAAAGCTTTCTGTATTAGGGAGGTAATTTCAAGTTCCTATCTACATGTAGGAAGGGCATGTTTTACTGGACCCTTTCAACAAAACAACGTAATTTTCATGTATTCCAATAGAATGTGTGTACATTATAGCCCAGAAAAGGAGAAAAATAAAAAAAATTAAGGTTATCAGCAGCAATTCTTTCATTCAATAATTCCAATCTGAGGCTGCTAGCTTGGATAGTTCAGGTGATTACATCGGAGTCTATCAAGCCAGGGATTGTGGGTTCCAACAACTCCGTCTTGGCCAATATCTTTTCTGACATATGACAAAAGTAATTTGTCTCTCACCAGTGTATGTTAACCCTTTCCCAAACAAAACCTCAGTCCTGGCTTTGACGTCCCGGATAAAAAGACTTGGGAAAACATTGAAACAAAAGAAGAAACTGCTGATAACCAGCAGTTTCTCCTTTTCTCTCAATATTTTCTTTGCCATATTTTACACAAATTTTATCTTAAATAACTTATATTTTGTCATTTGTGGCAGTTTTTGAAGTGGATCACCCTAAAATTTTGCAGTTTGGGAAAGGGTTAATTACCTAAATGTAGTCAGCTAGAAGCTCAAATTGGATACTGTGATAGTTCTGAAGAAAGACAATCCAGAATTGATAGATTGGGTTTAACTCCTATTTCAACTGCTTTGGTCATCTTGTGGCAGCTGGAGCACCTAACCATGGATTCTTGCAATTTTTCATACCAGTTCTACCACAACATCCTAACCTAGCCTTCATCTGCTCGTCCACATTGGTTAACTATTATCAAACAATACTGTCCGACAGGATGTCTGCCTCTGCCAGGGATCAAGCCTTGGAACCACTTTTCTCTTCTTTAATCTGGATGTTTGACAATGCTTTCTAATTTAATTAACTCATTCCCAGTTGACAAAATATTAGAGTGGTCCAATTTGAAATCTGCTGTGAATCACAAAATGCATGATGATGATGAAAGAATTTGTGTATAAAACAGCACAGAAAATATTGAAACAAAGAAGAAATGCTGATTATCAGATTTTTCTTATCTTACATCAATGTTTTCACTAGTCTATTTTCTTAGGGATTTCAAAACCAGGCCTTGTTCTGGAAAGGGTAAAGGACATATGAATAAGAACTAGTAAAATATTGATGATGTGTATGAAGTAATTTATTTGATTGATGACTGCTAAATTTCAACAGATAGAAAATATATTGGTAACCATAACATGACCATGAGAAAATTTTTCAGCAAGCACAGAAGAATGAAATTCTTATAATTGAGTAATTTAATCATCAGGCCCCGGTTTCTCGAAAAAACTTAAGTACATTCTCATGAGAACATGCTCAACTTCAAAGGAATACTCTCCAACGTTGAAGGGTATTTGATTGAAGTTCATGTGGATTTCGTGCAATTTGAGCACGGTGCTCAGATTTGAGCATGAGAGCGTACTTAAGTTTTTTCGAGAAACCAGGGCCAGATCTACAATACATAATGCTCATGGTAAAATTGTTTAAAACTTTTGCAGACAAAGTGGGTCTTCGCTGTTTAACTAAATGATTATTATAGACAAAGTAATAGTTAAGAATACATCACTAGAAAAGAATTAAATGTTGATGAACCCATTACCACACAGTGACTCTTTTTGACTCCTCACATGAAATTGACTTAGGAAAACATCGTGGAAAATGAAGAAATTGCTTGTGACAAGCAATTTCTTCATTTACCACAATGTTTTCTACATAAAAAGACCAAAAAATTCAAAATTTCATTCACTTGAAAAAGTTGTCTGCATCATCTTTGAATTTGGACTCGTCTTAAAATGTGTCGTTTGGTAACAGGTTAATAACTAGTATTTAGTTCAATCAATATTGCAGGAAAAGTCTTAAGAAAACTATGCACTTGTGGTAACAATGCTTACCCTTTTCCAATTTTGCAAACAAGCTTTGATGTACCTAATAACAAAGCCTGGAAAGAGCTAGGAAGAAAGAAGATAATTGAGAACTTTCTCCTTTTATCTCAATTCTCATCTGCTATATTGTTCACAAATTTTTCCAGCAAAATCCAGAAGGATAAATCCTGTCACATAGGGTTGTGCCTTTAATCTTTCCAGAACAATGACGCTTTTTGATGAAGCGAATGGATCAAAAGGCTTATGAAAACATTGAAGCAAAGGAAGGAAATACTGATAACCAGCATTTTCTCCTTTTGCTACAAAGCTTTTTGTGTTATATTTTAACAAATTCTATCGTCCTCAACATCCATTCCATTGTATTCTAGCAGCAGCTTTCAAATTGAATCTGACTAAAATTGTGTAACTTGGAAAAAAAGTTAATGATAATTATGCCAATAAATATAACAGTTCTGATTACATGATTGTATTTTCTCTACATCACTTTTTAAATAAAACATGTTCCCAAAATCCTTTGGTGATCCCACTTGATATTGGCTTAGGAATTCAAATTATTTACCAATCTTAAATATGCATAGAAACTGATCTTCTAAATAAACAACTAGAAAGAATGTTCTCTTTTCTTTTGGTCTTGACCCATGCCCTGATTGCTCAGTCAGCTCTTTTCCAAGCAATTTACTGAAAAGCCTTTGAAAAAACACTGACAGAAAAGTATAAAATGCTGAGAATAAGCATTTTCTTCTTTTCTCTATTTGCTTTCCTTGCTATAATGAACAAATTCCATAGATCTACATGCCGGTAGGGCTTATTTTGTTGTCTGTAACTTAAGACTTGTCTACAATAATTGTCATTTGTCAAATGATTTGGAAATGGGTCAACCAAAACAGTGGTTCTGACAATCCAATTTAAAATGCCTTCTAGAACGCTTTGAGAGAAAAAAGAAAATGCAGAATATCAGAACTAAGATCTTCTAACTAAATGTGTTGATCCATACATTCACCATTCCCCAAACAGCAAAAGTTTGGACTGGTCCAAATTCAAACCTGATAGACTTTGATAAAGAAAGGATTCATGTACAAAAATATTGAAGCAAAAGGAGTAAAGCTGATTGACAGCATTTTCATCTTTTGTTGCAATGTTTTCAATACCATGTACTTAAAAACATTATTATTGAATGATGTTGCTATCCTTAAAATAAAGTTATCATCAATAGACATAATCACGGCTGGGAATCACACATCACAACAACTGGAGAAAATCTTTCACCCATTACCAAACCACAAAATTTTGGACTGTTCCAATTTGAAAGATTATGCAGACGACAATTTCATGTAAATGAAATTTCTATTTCATTGGTCTTTCATGGTAGAAAACATTGTGGGAAATGAAGAAATTGCTTGTCTCAAGCAATTTCTTCATTTTCCACAATGTTTACCCAAGCCATTTGCTTTAGAGGAATCAAAAAGAGTCACTGTGTGGTAATGGGTTAATACAGTCGACACTCGTTATGTCGGCATCGGACAAGTCGAATTTTCGCTTAAGTCGAAGTTCAAATCTGGTCCCGTCCTCATCAATGGCCATAACTTTTTTTCAAACAAAATAATTTCGAACTGAATATAACCATTGAAATATAGTAGGAAAAGGGTAGAAATTGCTCGAAACGAGCAATTTCTTTCCTTTTCCTACTATATTTCAATAATAATCTTAAATGATTAGTTTCACAAATGGTCAAATATCAACTTTATAGAAGCCAAACAAAATCGGATGAGTCGAATTCTGGATATGTCGAGGTATTTTGACGGCCCCTCGGACTTCGACACAACAAGTGTCGACTGTAATTCTATTAACCCATCTAGCTTGTACGAACAGGGGGGCTAGGGGGGACTAAGCCCCCCATTGTTGGCCAAAAATGCCCTCCCCTCCCCCCCCCCCCCCCATATGAAATTGCTTCCTACAGGCCTGCCCATTATTACCACTCAATCATTTTTTTTTCTCCCTACATGAAAATAGCTTTGTGACAAGTAATTTCTTCATTTTTCGCATTGTTTTACTACTAAAAAAAGACAAAAATGTAAAAATTCCTATCATTTGAAATTGTCATTTGTAAATGAGTTTGGACAAACCCAAATTTTGTCATTTGGTAATGGGTTAACTTAACCATTTCCCAAACTGCAACATTTTTAGGGTGTTCCTCTTCAAAAACTGTCAAGAGTGACAAAATATAAGTTATTAAAGAAAGAATTTTTGTAAAATATGGCATAAAAATATTGAGACAAAAGGAGAAACTGCTGGTTTTTTTATCAGCAGTTTCTTCTTTTGTCTCAATGTTTTCCCAAACCTTTTCTATTTGGAACTTCAAAATAAGGTCTTGTTTGGGGAGGGATTAAGACTGATTTAAAACCAATTTGAAGCAGAAAAGGCAGAAATATGATGGGTATTAGCTGGACGCGGTAGGTCTTTTGAAAATCAATTGTTAAAAAGTTATTGACCACCAGCTTCAGTTTTACTTGTTCACCAATAACTTTTTATCACTTTATTTTTAAATAATGATTGCTCACATTGATCAAGTTTGTGGCAATTTTCTATCTTCTCTGCTTCAAACCGATTAAAAATTGCTCCTTTATCGAAAGAATTATTTACAGCAGTTTGCTTAAATGATTATGTCACATGATTCCACACAAAGATTGTTGATTAGATTGGTATGTCCAGAAATACATGTAAACAATCATCATTTATTGTTATAGGTTTTAATCCTTTTCCAAACAAGACTGCCTTTTGACATTTACAAAAAGCATTTGAAAACCATGAGGCAAAAGAAGAAATTGCTTGCTGATAGATTTTGCCCTACAAAGGATTTATTTTGGAAACCAAATTAGTTTCCATATACATTTGTTACTACACTTATAATACATTGAACAATAAATTTGTATTCAAAACCAGTTGTTTGTAATGCAAATCTGCTATCAATTGAGTTGGAATAGTTTTGCTTTAGAAATTTCCTTGAATATTGAGTATCATTTCTTGGTGAATTCTTTTTTGTTCATTAAATGGAGGTTCATGTTACACACAAAAGTGTCACAAGGAGATGGGGTCTCTGTATTTGTATGCTCTACGCTGCACAGCCTTTTGGTATAATTGCAGCACGGGAGACCGGAGTTATCAGTCCAGACATGGGATGGAATTTCTGAAGCCATCGATTGTCTTTGCACTTCAAGTCACAGTACTCTGTCCTGGACCCTTCTCTTTAATTAAAAAACAAAAGTTTTGTACTGTGTGATTTTAAATTGATGGGTTTTTACAATAGTCATGTCATAATATATCAATAGGACTGTTATCATTTTGTTTCACAGTGAATTTCTTTGGGCTAATTAGACTCTTTCCACTCATTGGTTACATCAAACAGGCATTTGCTGGCATAACTGGTATCAGTCCATGTGAAATTTTGTAGAAGAAGCTTAGTCGGGCATTATTTCTCTTGTCCTCATTTGGATGTGGTTCTAGCTAAATGTTTGGATGATGAATGATCCTTTGTCCATGTTTCTGTAGTCTCCCGAGATAAATTGTTTTGTTGCACAAATTCATTTCCTGGGTGATGATCAACAGCTGAATAGTATCACAGTATCAAGTTGTTCTCAATGGGCAGATCTGTGTGTCTGAGGGATAATCACAGGCAAGCATGTCTAAACTTAGTACTGTAGGGATGATCTTTTGGGCCTGGTTGATATCATAAAGTCCTTTTGGGAAGCTTATATTCAATATCTCCATTCTTTCATGTCTGCAATGCAAAAAATATTACAACATTATTAAGCCAGTCCAACTTGTTTCGTTTAACCCATTACCAGACGACAAAATTTCGGACTGTTCCAATTTGAAAGGTGTTGCGGACAATAATTTCAAGTTGATGAAATTTCAAAAATCTTTACATTTTGGGTAAGAAAACGTAGTGAAAAATGAAGAAACTGCTTATCACAAGCAATTTCTTTGTTTTCCACAATGTTTTGTCAAGCCTTTTCTTGTGACGGAGTCAAAAGGTGTCACTGTCCAGTAATGGGTTAACCATTTCCCATACAAAACCTTGTTTTGACGCCCATAATGCAAAAGACTAGAAAAATACATTTAGACAAAGAAGAAAATGCTGATAACCAACATCTTTTTATTTTGCCTCAATGTTTTTTACACTATATTGCACTTAATTCTAGTCATCAACATTAATTTCATTGTCTGCAGTGCTGCAGCTTCCAAACCAGACCAACCTAAAATTGCAACATTTGGGAAAGAATTATTATAAAAGGAGTCATATATCTATTTTGTTGCTTGCAAAGAATAAGATTTTGGACTGAGTCACGCCTTGAAATGCTGCAGCGGATCCAGTATATCTCTGAGTGGGTAGATCATACAAACAGGGGGTTCATTTTCTTAGAATTATTCATTTTTTACTGAATTTGTAAATGAAAATGAAATAATCAGGCAAGGGGGGGGGGGTCAGTTGAATTTCCCAACCCCCAATGGACCAGCCACTGGAATCTTGTGTGTGTGTGTGTGTGTTTGTATGGTCGGGTCACCAGATTCTGCAACATCAGGAGCAGATCCACTTTTTTCATGGGGAGTTGACAATGTAAACAAAAAAACATATCCCTGATAACTAAATAATGTATAATAATGAATAAATCTGAGCGCTTCATTTTCATTAATATTTTCAGTTCTATATTGTAGGCCTCTACAAGTTTTCCTTTATCATCAAATTTGACAATATGCCACTATGCCTCACATTTCCGATTGGACTTTGCTTTTTCCTTGAAATGTTTGCCGTTTGGAAAATGATTTTCCCTCAATTCATTCAGTCAGCATTATAGCTGCGGTAACCACTATCGGCTCTTTAGGCCTAATCGGTTTTGGTTTGTGAAAAAACAAATCAGGTTTTGGAAAGGTTTCCGAAACTAGGTTATTCGTGTCGAGCCGAACTAAGCCAAACTTACCAAACACTGGAATATATGTTATCGAGACCAATCCATATTATTAGCTCCCTGCATCTAATGATCTAGAGTAAAACACCCGACTAAGATCATCTTTGGTCACTTATCAATAACTTTAATAATTTCTTTCTAATTAACAGACATGCATATGCGAAGAATGCAAAAATGTGCATGGATTTGGTTGTTATCGAAGTAGGTTAAGACGCCATTTTGTCTGTTGGGTTGGGAATTACCCATTCTATTTATAGACCGATGTCTTGTTCCGATAAATGACGGACTCTGGCGATAATTATTCGGTAATCGTCGTGGTTTGTTGACACTGCAACATTTTCGCAAGGGTATTCTGCGATGCAAAAGGTTGTTTTCCTGTAAGAAGCTTGTTCACTACTATCTGAAGACTGTTAAGACCCAACTAAATGCGAATAACCATCTTTTTCGGTTTACATGATTTTATAAGGTATTTTCGACCTCTCGATGAACGAGGCACTTTAATTAGTTTCAGTTATTAAAATGTATACATTTTTATTTTCAGATTTTAAAGAAGAATATAAAGAAACTCAAAACTTCAAAGGGAGCAAACTACAGACATTTTAGACTGGATGAATTTATAGACTGGAAGCCCAAAATATTTATTCATTTTTTTGTGCGCTTTTTATGTTTTTGTTTTATCTATCATTAGATCTAGTATATTTATTTTATTTTTGTCGTCTGCTATATTTTTCCATGGAAAAGATTTTAGATTGCACAGCTTAACCTTTTAATTGGGACTTGGATCATACGTTTTGAATGATGAAATGGGATATCGACAAGGTGAACAGCATAATCCAATTTACTTTAATTTTTGGCGTCCCTTGAAAATTTTGAAAACATTGAGAGAAAGTAAGAAATTACTGATAATGTATAATCTATGTTTTGACACCACATATTCTTAACCCTTTCCCATGTATAATTCTAAATCACAGACCAGAAAATTTAAGATTTTTTATTCTACATTTCCGATTACATCAATCTGCGTTTATTTCTTTTGACTCAATATTTTCCAAACCTTGATGGCCAGGTCAAATCAGGGACTTGTTTGTGAAAGGGTAAGGAAGTTTGCCCCTTTGGCCATTTTGGAGGATTGAAATACGCACGTTTTAATGCCATGTTCTTCCAATTCTTTCACAGTTTCAAACACATCATCCTTGATCTTTCTTGGCATGGCCTGGCTTTGTATGTCATTCCCTGACGGTCGGCATCTGGGTTGAAGGCTTATAGGAACTGGAACAGTTGTCTGTCATATCTGGATGCGGTCATTATACAATTTCTGTTGCCATGGATGACGCCCGAAGTTGCACCAAGTGATGGTATTGATTGTTGGAATACCTTGATGATTAATTAACCCTTTTCCAAACAAGACCTAAATTTGACGTCCCTAATAGAAAGAAAAGGCTATGGAAGACATTGGGGAAAAAAGATAAAATTCTGGTAACCAGCATTTTTTTCCTTCTGCCTCGATATTTTCTACATGATGTATTTTACACAAATCTTGTTTATATCAGCGCCAATCTTATCGTCTGCAGCAGTTTTCAATCTGGTCCAAGCATTTTCTTTGCCGTTTGGGAAAGTGAATTAGTACTAAAGTAAATTAACCTGTCTGCATAGATTTACATGTTCTCATTCTAAGATCTTGTTCTGACGTCACTATTAGAAGTTTGAGAAAACGTAAAAAAATCAGATATGTCCAAGTTCAAAGACGTTGCAGACGACAATTTAAAGTGAACGAAATTTTAACTTTTTTGGTCATTTTGTGGAGAAAATATTGTGGGCTGAAGAAAATGCCGGGGTAAGACCAGGTAAGACCGGTAAAACTAATTATGTGTGGGAATGCAGCTGTTATTGTTGTTGTTGTTTCGGGTTAAACAGTTTATTGGTTTTTTCTTTTCCTTTTCTTGAAAATCCATTTATTTCTTTTTTTATTATTTTGATGTCATGGGTCTTTGGTTCTGGAAAAGGTATCTGGTAAAAATTATTTGTCTTTAATCAAAACAAGAAACAAACAAGTTAAACCATTTCCAAAACTGCGAAATTTTACAGTGGCCAATTTGAAAACTGTTGTAAACCACAAATGGACGTTGCTTATTATCAGCATCTTCTTCTTTAGCCTCGATGTTTTCCCAAGACTGCACTTAACGCTCTTTTACGTTAAAACCAGTTCTTGTTTGGAAATGGGTTAAACCTCTAGGCCAAAGGGATGAACTAATAGGTACTATTTTTCTTCGTTGCCCCGTTCATAAAAAGCTGCAGTGCTGATTATATGTTCGTCCGTAAATCAATCAATCTGGCCGTCCGTCCGTCCGTCCGTCAATCAAGCAATCAATCAAACAATCAATCAATCAAACAATCAATCAATATTTTGATCATTCAATCAAGCAATGTTATGATCAAACAATCAATTAATATTTTGAGCATTCAATCAATCAATGTTATGATCAATCGATCAATCAATCAATACTTTGATAAATCAATAATTGTTTTGAACAAACGTTTGTTCAGGCAGCAGCCGTTTGAATCCATTTTGGAAAATTTCGAATTGTACAGGTCATCCAGTTTATTACGCCTTCTAGTCTATTTGTATGACGCATATAATTACCTCCCTTTCCCCCCAAATGGCTTTCCGCTATATTCATCCGAAATCTGAAAATAAACAAAAGAAAACATTATAAAATACAAATCCAATAGTCATATTTATCTTGTGTAATAGGATAATAACATAATTCCATTATATATATGCAATTCTACTTTTGGGTCTGTGTGGCGAAGGTAGAAGTGATGTGGCGTTATCGGCGCTCAACTCCAAAATTTACCATAATATCTAAAACCAAGTACAAATAAACATAAAATGTCAAATACTATTCGATATTTGACAATTTAAGCCTTAAAATTTCCATAAAATAAACTTCCATACCATATAATTCTATATGGCGTCTATATTTTCATATGGTCCCATAGGGCGAATTTTCCCATGTGGCGTATTTTAGTATGACCCCCAATTATGCGTCACTCTCACTGAATGCAAAATCAAAGCAAGTTAACCCTTTCCCAGATAAGATCTGGTTTTGACGTCCACCATAAAAATGACATGAGCAAATATTGTGGGGAAAAAAGGAAAACGCTGATAACCAGGCCCTATCAGCTCCCTTTGCCTCAATATTTTCAAGGCTATACAAATTCTGTTTGATCAACATTTTGTAGTTTGCAGCAGCCTTGATTTTGGCCCTACCTTATTTTTTTTCGATTGGGAAAGGATTAAGATGGGCCAAAAACTATGAATACCCAAAACACAGGGTTGAGACAATATAAAGTGAATGAAATTTCATAATTTCTGGCTAGAAAACTTTGTGAGAAATAAAGAAATTGCTTGTCACGTGCAAATTGTTCATTTTCTATGTATTCCGAAGCCATATGATTATTTTGTAGGGTGTGAGAAGATGTCACTATTTGGGAATGGGTTAAAAAAGTACTGGTTGAATATAGGAAGTTTTGGGAAAAGATGAAAATACTTTTTTGTTAAATAATGAGAATTTTCTCATTTTCTCAAAATGGTTCCCTTCCATTATTTGAAAACTTTCCATTTGAAGCACCAATAAATTTTTTTCACATGCTAAGGACTTAAATTAATAAAATCGGCCTGGTCTATATTTTTGTCTTTGGGCAAACTTATTTTTGATGACTCAGTACATATAAAATTTAATCCTTACTGAAACAAGATCTGCTTTTGATATCTGTAATTAAATTATAATAGAGGATGATTAGAAAAACATTACTTTAAGGCAAAAGAAGAAAATTATGATCATAATTTTTCTCACTTTGACCCTATATTTTGTGCTATATATTAAATTGTATGCAAATTCTTCCTTTGTCATAATCCTTTTTGTCATCTGAAGCAGGTTTCAAATTGGATCAATCTTAAGTTGGGACATTTTGGAAAGGTTATCTCTAAGAAAATATTTTTTTTTCTTTTTCAGGCAGCCAGAATAAGATTTTCCTGCAGACATATTTGTACCAGTTAGATTATAAGTAAAGGTGTTCAAGCTTCCAACTATGACTGATATCAAGGTAACGGAACATTTATGGCCACAGATAAGAGGGGGTGATGGCTTTTCAAGATGAAATATTTCTCTTAATAAAAATGTATTTTTAAACATAATCTTCGTTTATCTATGTTGTGGATTCTCATGGTACTCTGTAAATTTAGTTTGTCATACTTACTTACTTGTTACTTGTGAGTCAATATTTCTTATAGGCTGTTCCCTCTAACCTCTGGTCCTTCACAGCTCTGTCCTCTGGTTGTACCTCTTTCTGTCTTGAAGGTTGATATTTGATTTGTGCATTTTTTCCTTTAACTCATTCCCATAAATTGAAGCTTTTGATTCCCCTCAAGAAAACGGAAGGAGAAAACACTGTGGAAAATGAAGAAATTGCTTGTGACAAGCAACTTCTTCATTTCCCACAATGTTTTTACCAAGAAAGACATAAAAATGGTAAAATGTAATTTACTTGTAATTGTTGTCTGCAACATCTTATAATTTGGACAACCCTAATACTTTGCCCTCTGGTAATAGGTTAAGGTTGCCATGAGACTGATATTTGATGATTGATGTGTGCTTTATTTGATATTTAAGGTTGGGATAATAGGTGGATCTGGGCTGAGTAATCCAAACATATTTGAGAAGACCGGAGAAAAATTGGTAGACACACCATATGGAAAGGTAAATTAATGGAAATCTGCAGAAGAGTCCCTTGTGGCATTTGAGAACAACATGGAATGGATATAGTTCAACCTTTGCATAATGCACATTCTGATCAAGATTCATGCTTCTTAAGGTATATGACCCATCATTAAAAACAATACTTTCTAGCCATACAAAATGCTTTTAGTTACACACACTTGTAAATACACTTCAAATAAGTTGATTCACCGTGCCGGATTTCAAGATTATGCTTCAAGAAGAAAATAATTTACAAATATATTACTCTATATATTCATATGCAAGGGAGGTAATTTTGAACATTTTTGTCAAATATTTCTATAAGTATGCATTAATTCAATATTCTAAACCATTCGAAATGCTTATGTCTGTATTTAGAATGGAATTGTAACAAAGTTAAAGGAATTACTGGCACTTTTCAAATTTCGCCATTGGCCCTGTAGTGCTAATGATGGGTTGTATTTGTTAATAACTTTCTTCATCATTACTGGAAGCAACTGTAAAACCTCAGCATGGATCCTGATATGACTTCAAATAGACACAGCCTTATCCAAAAACATGGATGTCTCAAATAACACAAGGGCCCTTTTGCCAAATCAGAGTGCAAATATTTACATAGAGCTGTTAACCCCCTAAACAAATCAGTTGTGCTTAGAATTATTTTAGCACTGAGTGATTAATATAATTGTGTTGTGATCTTAAAATTTATGACTTTGTTTGCTATTTGTTGGGGTTGAGATGACTGTATATACTATTTTGTTAATTTTTCAGCCCTCAGATGCTCTTATTCTGGGAAATATTGAAGGTGTGCCCTGTGTACTCTTGTCAAGGTAAGGAAACAATGTCACAACATTTTTGTAAAATTTTTGTGCAAGGCTTTGAACAATTTTCAAACAGGAGAAGATCATACACAAACTATATACTAAAAAATGATTTTAAATGTATCCACCTTAACTTAACTTTTAAGAATTGCCACACAAAAATCCTTGCAAAAATCGAAATAATGACTGAAAATATTGATGATGTCACTATGACATGTTTAATCTAAATAATAGTTCCATATGTCAGGTAGATCTCATGTCATATTATTGCATTAAAAGGGTAGTTTTAGTATGGTGTCGATAATAAAGGGGAGTTGATATAACATTCACTTGCTGTTATTGAAATGCTAAGATTAGATATTATTATCATCATCATCTTGTGGCATCTTGAGATTGAACTCACTACACCTTTCCAGTACAAACCTCGCTAAAAGAAACCTGCCATAATTTCACAAATATGGAAATTTTAGGAAAACATTTGAACAAAAAAAGAAACTTCTGATGACCAGCATTTTCTTCTTTTGCCTCAATATTTTCTGTACTCTATTGTATATGAATCCTTTATTTATCAAGAACCTGTTTTGTTGTCTGTAATAGCTTCTGACTTTAGATGTTGCCATTTAGTAATGCATAAATCTTGCTATTTTCAGACATGGTCGTGGTCACACAGTTATGCCTGGGAATGTTAATTATCGAGCCAACATTTGGGCGCTGAAGGAGGAAGGTTGTAGCCATGTGTTAGTGACTACAGCGTGTGGTTCATTACAGGAGAACATACACCCGGGGGATATAGTCGTCCTCGATCAGTTTATAGACAGGTACCGGTGTAAACACTCTACCAGAACTACAGATGAGAGGGGGTGATGGCTTTTCAAAATGCAAGATGTTGTCCGATGTTCGTCAAACCCTATGTTGTGGGTACTCATTTGAATTGTCTCGAGACGATTTAAATGAGTACCCACAACATAGGGTTTGGGAGTTGAAATGACAAATAGAACATCTTCACACACAATCCCCCCTTCTTATCTGTAGATCTGTTTTAATAAACAGTGTAATAATGTGTTTATTTGTACTCGTATTTTAAACTTTTCCCAATTGTCACAATTATCGACTGTGCTTCTGCAGATGACAAAGTCATTCAGTGGTTGTGGATAAAGATAGAATTTAATCTCTAAATAGCACAAAAGATATTGAGGTAAAAGAAGAAAATGCTGATTAACCATTTTGTCCTGCCTAAATGTTTTCCCAAATATTAGGGACTTCAAAACTATGTCTTGTTTTGGAAAGGATTAAGGTATTACAGATTACAAAATTAATTTTTGCATAGATTTAATTGTAACATAATAGAAATGTTGAGAGTAAAGAAAAAAGAAAGAAATACGAGTATCTTTTTCAAAGTATTTCTCTGATGGTGATGTGAAAACTAGGACTTGTTTAGGAGAGGGGTATAATAAGAGTAAGTTTCATATTGAAAGGGTAAACTTTTTTGCATACATCAGTTTTAGGAACCATTGCACATAAAGAGATAGTTAAGAATATATTTTTTTAAATGGAGTGGTGATTTAGCTGTCCTAGACCAAATATTATGCTGATGTAGCATATTGTAACAAACCTCTTTTTGCTTTTCCTTCAATGTTTGAATAACATATCAATAATTCCCAGAAATTCCAGCCTGTATTTTTCAGAACCCAGGGTCGACAACAGACATTTTATGATGGGACCACTCCGGGGGCACCGCAGGGAATCTGTCATATACCCCTAGCTGAGCCCTTCTGTCCGGTCACCAGCCAGGTAAGTTTCTCTTAAACCATTACTAGACGGCAAAATTTTGGACTGTTCCTAATACAAAGATGATACAGACCGAAATTTCAAGTGAATATGATTTTATATTTTTTGTCTTTTGGGGTACAAAACATTGTGGAAAATGAAGAAATGGCTTGTCACAAGCAATTTCTGCATTTTCCACAATGTTTTCAAAAGCCTTCATTTTGTGGAGCGTCTAAAAGCGCCTATGTGCAGTAATGGGTTTCAATATGCACATGATAATACGAGGGATGTTAATAAAGTATCCGGAATAGCATCATACCTTTTTATACGCCCGAAGGGTCGTATTATGTTATAGCCCCGCTCGTCCGTCTGTCCGTCCGTCCGTCTGTCCATCCGTCTGTCCGTCCGTTAGCAATTTCTTGTGTGCGCAACTCCTCCTACAGTTTTGATCGGAATTTGATCAAACTTGCCACAATGAATCTCCATGGTGTCTAGTTGTGCACCTCGCTTACGGAATTCAGATAACTCTTTTCGTTCTTGAATTATCTGCCCTTGAATTAAAAAAATGCCCATTTTCTTGTGTGCGCAACTCCTACAGTTTTGATCAGAATTTGATCAAACTTGCCACAATGAATCTCCATGGTGTCTAGTTGTGCACATCACTTATTTAGATAAATGTTTTCGTTCTTGAATTATCTGCCCTTGAATTTAAGGAAAAATGCCCATTTTTTCAAAAATGCCCATTTTCTCCTGTGTGCTACTTCTACAGTTTCAACCAGAATTTAATCAAACTAGCCACAATGAATCTCTTTGGTCTCTTGTTGTGCAAACAATATTTTGATAACTTTTCATGTTTGAATTATCTGCCCTTGAATTGAAAAAATTGTCAATTTTACTGACAAGCCCCTCTCGGGCGTATATGCGCCGCTCTGCGAAGCTCTTGTTAACTTTTAAACCAACTGAGATGAATTTTTCAACACCAATACTTTGAAGAATTATGTATTTGATCCTGCAATAGAAACTAGGCTGTTTGCATTAGGGCGCATTCAGCAGTCGCTATGGAAACATAGGGTCACGTTGAGCGGGGCAACTTTGGATAACTTGCAAAATGTGACTTATCAATTGCTTTTAAAGCTATCCGATTTTGTATTTTTCACGCCAAAAGTTGTCCAAAATGCTTGTTATCTTTGAGCTAACTTTTTTATCGGCAACGTAATATCAGTGGCTGACATTTTGGTGTCAATTCTGTAAGCAATCGTGGGTGAATACATTGTCTTGATTATATAGCAAATAGGGTGACTGAGCAGCGCTATTCAATACTATTTTGCGTGTTAATGGGTAAACAAAAATCAGAGACAATCTTTTTGATAATGAACACGTATGCCAATAGTTCTATGAAAAAGATCAAGCATTTATAAGTGGTAAAATGAATTTAAAAATGATTCTACCCGTGATTTTACTGGCCTCGGTAGATCTTGACGTCCCAACACAACGTCGGCGAAAAAGTTAATGACTTGCCAATTGTGTCCGAGAAACTGTATAAAATTCCTCAAGTACAGTTCAGATCCTTCTTTGACAAATGAATTCATAAGTAGGAGATGTGGGTATCGTGCAGTGGCAAATATATCGAACAGATGCAAATGTTAGATGTGTAATGCAGACTTTTCCAACGTTGTATCCAGCCAAGAATTAAGTTGCCCCGCTCAAAGTGACCCTACATTGCCATAGCGACTATAGAAGGCGCCTTAATGCCAACAACTTAGTTTTTGTTGCTGGATCAAAAGCATAATTCCCTAAAGTATAGGTGTTGAAAATATTGCTACAATAAGTACATGAATGAAAAAGTTATGAAACCATTCCGGATACTTTATTAACAGCCCTCGTACTTAGGCCTACCATAATGTGTTCTATCTTTTTATATCAATTAAACCAGTGTAATCAATTCTTTTACATCAAAGGCTTATTGTATTGCCATTGCCTATTCATCTGTTTCCATCTATCTTTCTATCAAATATTTCCTGATAGCATTACTGGTATGTTTTTCGTTCTACATGTTTTGTTGCAGATAATCTACAGCACAGTTCAGGAGCTGGGTTACAGTTGTCATAAAGGAGGAACGATGTTGACTATCGAGGGACCAAGATTTTCATCTAAAGCTGAGAGTAAACTCTGGCATTCGTGGGGTGCTCACTGTGTTAACATGACTACAGTTCCAGAGGTATAACTTATTAAATGTTCCCTCATTTATATGGCTAGGCCATGCAGGTTTTACTCTATCTGTCTGTAAGTCCACAACAAAAAAACAACAAACGTTTGCCATCAACATTCTGCTGAAGAAGGCATGACCAACATGAAAATTTGGATAATCTGGAAACATGGTAGTCTCATCAAATCCAAGCTCATTTAGATAGCCATTTCTCATGCAGTGTTATGTTTCATGCTATATTAGTAATTTATATCATGTCAAGTCATGTGTCTGTCTGCTCAACACATTGTTTTAAGTTACAAAAAAACACTATTATGTACAAATATACCTACAGTCAAATCTCAATTTCTTGGCCACGGGCCTCTTTGAACACCGCAGAAATTTACAAATAGAATCTCGGTCCCTACACAATTTGTTCTTTATTCCTCATTTCCAAGGGCGGATAACTCGCACACCGAGGATCAAACTTTTGAACACATTTCCCATTCCCGTGCCTTGTTTTGAAGAGACCTGTGTCCGAGAAATCGAGGTTTGACTGTAATTCACCACATAAAGTCATCCTGTGAAGGAAAACAGCCATAAAATGTTGATAAATCACTTATTGGACATATTTCTCCAATATTGCAGGTTGTACTAGCTAAAGAGTCTGGTATGTGTTATGCCTCAATGGGTCTGGTTACAGATTATGACAGTTGGAGGGATGACGGGACATCTGTGAGTTCTCAGTTTATACTCGGGACTTATTAGAAAAGTAAGGAGAGAGACAATTGTGGGAAGATAAAGTTGCTACCCAGCGCTTCCCCTATCCAAGAGCATGCTCATATATTATTATTGACAGGTAGCAAAGAGTTTACCAACTCCTGCACAGTGACACATTTTGACGCCCATCAATATAAATGCTTTGTAAAATATTGTGGAAAGGACTACAAAATATTGCATTATATTCACATTGAATTATTGTCTTTAGTATCTTTGAATTAGGACAAGTCTAAAATTGTGCCATCTGGTAATGGGTTAATCGTTCAAGTCGAAAATAAAGTTTATTGCATTGCATAGGTGTCTTCATCATTTACAAAAAATATATTAGTTTTGATGCCCTTATGAGATGAAACTTACATAAATATGTAGGAAATGTTTGGAAATAAATCTTTTCCCATTAATATTTCTTATGAAAATACTTTTCTTTCATGTTTTATTGTTGTCTTTTAACAAGTCACTTTTACTTTACCTTGATTTATGGGCGAGTTTAGAGTTGTGATGAATATATCATTGCTTTTCAACAAAAACCTCGTAACTACAGCTTTAAACAAGCTGTAGTTACCAGGTTTTTAGCTCGACTTTTCGAAGAAAATGAGAGCTTATACTGTCACCCGGGCGTCGGCGTTGGCATTGCAACCAAGGTTAAGGTTTTTTCAACTAAATTTGGAGTTATGCCCCCTTTATACTAAGCAACTTAGAAAGTCGAGCGCGGACAGCTCTTGTTGTTTGAAAGCGACAATATGCTATATCTGGGATGCCAAGTGACCTACACTGACAGTTATGATTGTTTACACAGGTCAATGTTGAGGAAGTGATGAAAACGTTTAAAGCCAATTCTGAAAGAGCAACAGCTGTGATATTGAAGGTCATACCCAAGTTGAAGGAACAAGATTGGTCAAAAAGACTACAAGATAACAAGGTGGGTATCCCTCACTATCTCTGATATTTCAAGCTAATAGGACACCATATTAACTCTGTCCCAAACAAGACCTGGTTTTGATGATCCTAACATAAAGGGCATGGGAAAAATTATCATTTTCTCCTTTGGCCTCAATATTTTCTATATAGTACATTATATCACTATCAACATCAAATTTGCATTCTTCATCAGCTTTTGAATTGGAACACCTGAAAATTTGGTTTGGTTTATTTGGATTTTAGGCCATTTTCAACTGCTATGGTCAAGTCGTGGTAGCTGGAGCACCTAACCACAGATTCCAGTTGTTTCTCATACCAGTACTACCACAACAACCTAACCGAGCCTCCAGCAGCTCGCACACATAGGGTTACGATATCATACCATTGCATGGTGACATTTTTGTCAGAAAGGATATTTGCCGTGGCTTGGTATCAAATCTAGGACCTCTCGAGTGAGAGGCAAATATGCTACCAACTGCGCTAAAACCATGGTCCCTTAAATTTGTGATTTGGAAAAGCGTTAAAAGAAATTATCATTTCACTATTATCTGTCCATCTTCACAAAATTATGTGATAACTGTCTTTGCAATGCCTTTAATTTCACAAGTAACTTCAAGTTACAAATCTCATTGATAACATATAGGTACATCTTATCAACATTCAACCTTTGGAATGAAGGTCAAGATTATGCATCTAGGTCAAATATAAAGATCATTCTGGGAAAAGCAAGCAGCATTTTCCTTGTTTGCCACATTTTATCCAAATCTGTCTCAAACAGAATTTTGATTAAAGCATTTAAAAATTTCTGAGGTTGAATTTAGAAAATGTTGTCTATAATGTAATAAGCATTTTAGTGCAACTGGACTAGAATGGGGGGGGGGGGGGGTTCTATTCTGGTAACCTGGGTGTTGACGTTTACTTTGATTGAAATTTTTACGTGCAAGAGCCATACATGTATATGTTTCTACTGATGCTATTGCTCTGAAACTTTGCACATGCTTCTGTGTCCATAATATCGGCCTCTAGACAGATTAATCTTTCTGACATTTAATTTAGTCGAATTTTAACCCTTTTCCGCTTCTTGTGTTTTTATGTGCAACTTTTTATGTGTACCTGGGATAACTGTTTCTGCTAAATCAGGGGCATATTGTTTTACTTGTGTCCGTCTGTCTTTTAGAAAGTCAACCAGGTGTTTCGGAAAGGATTTATTGAAGTCAGAATCTATGTGTCTGTGTATATTTCAGGCGATGGCGAAAGGATCAATATTGTTACCTCACAGTTATTAGATGGTTGGAAGACAGTAATTAAACGTGCTGGTCATGACTGCAGATATAGCAGAAATGAAGTCCTTACAGAATAAAAGTGATATACAGTATTTTAATAAGAGTTGATAAAATTAGGTATTGACCTAACAGAATGATAGTGCTATACAGTATTTCAACAGAGTTGATAAAAAATATGCCTACAAATTATTCATGACACATTTTGTTACACAGAA
The DNA here is from genome assembly GCA_963680895.1 of Fragum sueziense. Taxonomy (NCBI): domain Eukaryota; kingdom Metazoa; phylum Mollusca; class Bivalvia; order Cardiida; family Cardiidae; genus Fragum; species Fragum sueziense. The sequence goes on along the minus strand of OY804594.1, from coordinate 36,672,647 downwards.
ATCTGGTTTGTATCAGATATGAAGGTTGCAGTTTTGAGATAAAGAAAGATTTCAACGTGGGGAATCATGTGTTGAAACTGTTGAAGGCAAAGATAAAGATAAGAAATGTCAGTATTATGTTCTATAGACATTAACCCTTCCTACAATAACACCACTTTTGAAGGCCCTTGATCATTAAAAGTACTGATCAGAATTTTCCTTCAATATTTCCTTGTGCAATGGTACACAAAGTCTCTTTTAATGTTCATTCAGGATTCCGCAATAGTTTTCATATTTGATCAATTTGAAATTTCAGCGTTTGGGTTAACCTTTTTCAAACAATAAAATTTCATATTTATTGATTTGGTGGATACTTTGTATTTACAGTGACACTCATTAATAAATGATTTACCCATTACCACATGATGACGCCTTTTTATGCCCAGCAAGACAAAAGTGACAAGCAATTTCTTCATTTTCCACAATGTTTTCTTAACCAAAATGGAATCATTTTTAAACCTTCATTAACTTGTAATTGTCTTCTGCTACATTTTTCAAATAGGAACAGTCCCAAATTTTGTCGCCTGGTAATGGGTTAAGTACATGTACTATATAATTTCAGGAAGACGTCTTCAGTGTAACACATCGAGTCTTGAGATGTGAGGAGAAAATTTTTTTAATCTTCTTTTTTCTCCTTTTGTCTCAATTGTTAACAAAGATTTGTAAGCGACATCAAAACCAGGGATGGCTTTGGAATGGATTACTAGTTATGTAGAAATAACTAAGTATTAAACAGGGAATGAATATTTTTATTTAGCCTACGCATATTTTTGTATTATGTTGTTATTAAACAAGAACTTGCAAACAGGCTCTAGTCTTACTCACAAAATGGGATTTTGACGATTGTATGAATCTCCTGCATATCAGATATATGAGCCAGGGGCCTGTTTCATCAAAATATTTAAGACATATTTTTGACTTACCGACAACTTAAAACAACGCTTAAAACAACAATCGCATTATTTAGCTTTTGGCTGGTTGACGATACGCGACTCTTCCACTAAACATGTAAGACTTTGGGTGCGTTCAGGGTTCTCCCATCGGTAACCGAGTGTATTTACCGTCGGCTACCGATGGTACCATCGGTAGCCAATGGCACCATCGGCAACCAACCAACTCTGAACGAAAATTGTACCGATCGGTAAAAAAAGGCGGATAATCAATTACCAAGAGCGTATTCTCCCCGCAGAGTGATCGTTCGTTTTCAAAAATTATGAATAAAAAGGTATTTTCAGAAATAAATGGCTAAATAAAATAACTGTAGCTTCAACTATTACAATAAATTCTATGAAGAACGGTTAGAATGCTATTCGCTTGCGATTGAAGAAAATATACTGACGTCCAAAAGAAACGCCTCAGTCCTAATAAATTTCCGATTATTCAGTAAATCGGATTTGAAATTACAAATACTTATTTGCATCTGTAAATTTGATTATCTGTACTTGAAAAGTGGTGATAAAGAAATATCAAACTGTCACAGTTCAGAAAAAAAGGCACATTTAAACAGAGTGGTATCAGAATTTCCGTTTGAAAAACAGTAGAACGCGGCTTAAACTTTACTTGCGACGACAAAAGATACAGTTAAACGTCTTATTTGATGACCACAGTTAGTGAATACTAAATGCGAAGTCGATTTCAGCGTCTCAAACCTGAAACGCATATGACGTTAACGTAAGACAACTTCTTGTATAATAGGCGTTTCATGAGGTCTATCTGATTTTAGCCGATTGGCAAATGTTTCTGTAACTCTAACTCGTCGACCAAGATGCCTAATCGTGCAATGCAAGACGACAAAACGTCAGGCGGCTTGTTTTTGATTTCCCCGCATTTGAAAATTGCTAATCTACGAGCTCTAATTTCCGAGCAGTGTGTCTGTTTCAAACGTTACTTGCAACAACAACAGTTACCAGAAAAACACTTTTTAGGCCACCACATTAATCAACTATTAGACAGAAAGTCGATCCCAACGTCACAAACCTGAAACGTACATGACGTTAACGTGGAGAATTATCTGGATTTACAGGCGTTACACGAGGTCTAGTTGAGCGTGGCCGATCAATAAACGTTGGAGGAACTCTAAAGCGTTGATCAAGACACCGAATCGAGAAACACAAGCTGTTAAACTGTATTGCGACTTGTTTGTGCATTTGTCACATTCAAAAATGGCCATATAACGGGCTCCCTTTTTCAGAATTAAGTCTTGGTATCCTTCAATTCGGATGTTTCGTAAGAAAATCTTTAAAATCGTGGTTGCCTATCCTATAACACATGTTACAGTGTAAAATGTGACGAATTTCATCACGTGGTATGCATACACGAAGCGCACGTAGAAAACGTGACCAGTCACCGGAAATGGACATGTTAATGCATAGAAACGCATATTTTTTCATTTGCCGTAATTGTCGGTCAAAATGATAATATACAGTATACATTTCAATAACATTGTAAAAGGCATAAAGAAAATAACGACAAATTTCATTGGAGCGTTTCTTTTGGACGTCAGTTTATATGATTAGGATCGCCGTAGTTGGATTGTTATCCGCCATCTTACTGTTATGAAAACGAGGCTACCGATGCTACCTGACTTGTCTACTCTCGGGACAATTGGTTACCAACAAAATATCCATCGGTATGCCGACAGTTACCGATGGCTACCCATGGTTACCAACGGCACCGATGGGAGAACCCTGAACGCACCCATTGGTAAGTAAAAAATTTGAGAATCAAGATCAGCCTGTGGTGTCCGGCCAGGATTTATGCTTCTCTTAATGCTGCTTTGGGATATGAAGAAGCTATTGGAGTGCAAGGATGTGAAAAGCTGGCCACGGTTTCTCGAAAGAAAAAACTTCGTACATACTCGTAAGAACATATTCAACTTCAAACGAATACTCTCCAACGTTAAAGGGTATTCGATTGAAGTTCACATGGATTTCGTGCGATTTGAGCACGGTGCTCAGATTTGAGTCTGAGGACTTAGTTTTTTAGCTCACCTGAGCAACATGCTCAAGGTGAGCTTTTGTGATCACCCTGTGTCCGGCGTGCGTCGTGCGTCGTGCGTCGGAAGTCGTCAACAATTTCTTTAAACATCTTCTCCTCCTTAACCACTGGGCCAATCCTAACCAAACTTGGCAGGCATGTTCCTTGGGTGACCCTTTTCAAAACTTGTTTCCAGATTTTTGATTCGTCAAAATATGTGGGCGTGGCAGGGCGGGGCTTATCAGACTTAGAGAAATTGTTAAATAATTCTTCAAAAATCTTCTTCTCCTTAACCATTGAGTCAATTTCTACCAAAGTCGGCAGAAATGTTCCTTGGGTGACCCTTTTCAAAACTTGTTTTCAAATTTTTGATTCGTCAAAAAATGTGGGCGTGGCAGGGCGGGGCTTATCAGACATAGAGAAATTGTTAAATAATTCTTCAAAAATCTTCTTCTCCTTAACCATTGAGTCAATTTCTACCAAAGTTGGCAGAAATGTTCCTTGGGTGACCCTTTTCAAAACTTGTTTTCAAATTTTTGATTCGTCAAAAAATGTGGGCGTGGCAGGGCGGGGCTTATCAGACTTAGAGAAATTGTTAAATAATTCTTCAAAAATCTTCTTCTCCTTAACCATTGAGTCAATTTCTACCAAAGTTGGCAGAAATGTTCCTTGGGTGACCCTTTTCAAAACTTGTTTTCAAATTTTTGATTCGTCAAAAAATGTGGGTGTGGCAGCGCGGGGCTTATCAGACTTAGAGAAATTGTTAAATAATTCTTCAAAAATCTTCTTCTCCTTAACCATTGAGTCGAGTTTTACCAAAATTGGCAGAGATGTTCCTTGGGTGACCCTTTTCAAAACTTGTTTTCAAATTTTTGATTTGCCGAAAAATGTGGGCGTGGCAGGGCGGGGCTTATCAGACTTAGAGAAATTATTAAATAATTCTTCAAAAATCTTCTTCTCCTTAACCATCATGTCAATTTCTACCAAAGTTGGCAGAAATGTTCCTTGGGTGACCCTTTTCAAAACTTGTTTTCAAATTTTTGATTCGTCAAAAAATGTGGGCGTGGCAGAGCGGGGCTTATCAGAATTTGAGAAATTGTTAAATAATTCTTTAAAAATCAAATGTTTATCCAATTTGTACCAATATTAGCTGGAATGTTTCTTGAGTGACTGTCTTCACTGTGTGTCGAGAAATTTTTGATCCGTCAAAAAATGAGGGCATGGCAGGGCGGGGCTTATCAGACTTAGAGAAATTGTTACATAATTCTTCAAAAATCTTCTTTTCCTTAACCAATGAGTCAATTTTTACCAAACTTGGCAGAAATGTTCCTTGGTGACCCTTTGCAAAACTTGTTTTCAAACTTTTGATTCGTCAAAAAATGTGGGCAGGCAGGGCGGGGCTTATCAGACTTAGAGAAATCATGAAAACAAGAGGCCCATGATGGCCCTAGATCGCTCACCTGAAATTTTTTGCCTTGTTGAAATAAACATTTTGACCTGTATAGTAGCAAATTAAGAATTTTGCAATAAAGCCCCTTTTCCTTAGTTTTTCAAAAGAATGAAACAAAATTCAGCCTTTTCAAAAGTGTTTGCTCTTTTGCCCTTTTTCTGATGCCCCTGCACTAAGAGCTTTGATATTAATCAAATTCTTATAACAACTTTGAAAGCCCTTCACCCAAAGATCATTCATGTGAAGTTTTAAGAATATTGGCCAACTACATGTAGTAAGCCAGAAGATTTTTAAAAAATTTGGCTATTTTTCCTTTTCTCATGCCGCGGCAGTCAAAGGCTTTGATGGAATCAAAGTCTCTCAAAAACTTTGAAAGCCCTCCACCCAAGGATCATTCATGGGAAGTTTCAAGAATATTGGCCAACTAGTTGAAGGCAGAAGATTTTTACAAGATTTGGCTATTTGCCCCTTTCCTCATGCCACGGCAGCCAAAGCCTTTGATGGAATCAAATTATTTTAACAACTTTGAAATCCCTTCAGCCAAGGATCATTCATGTTAAGTTACAAGAATATTGGCCTACCAGTTGGGCAGAAGAATATTTTTAAAAGATTTGGTTATTTTTCCCTTTTCTCATGCCGCGGCAGCCAGAGTCTATGATGGAATCAAATTCTTTTAACAACTTTGAAAGCCCTTCACTCAAAGATCATTCATGTGAAGTTTCAAGAAAATTGGCCAACTGGGTAGGCAGAAGAAGATTTTTAAAAGAGTTGGCTATTTTCCCCTTTTCTCATGCCGCGGCAGCCAGAGTCTTCGATGGAATCAAATTCTTTTAACAACTTTGAAAGCCCTTCACCCAAGGATCATTCCTGCCAAGTTTCAAGAAGATTGGTCCACTGGTTTTGGAGGAGAAGATCTTTAAAGAAATTGTGGACGGACGGACGGCCGGCCGGACGGACGGACGGACGGACGACGGACAACGACCGATCACAATACCTCACCTTGAGCACTTTGTGCTCAGGTGAGCTAAAAATCTTTAAAAATCAACCATTGGTCAAATTCGAAGTTAACTTGGCAGATCTGTTTCTTGAGTGACTGTTTTCAATGTGTGTAAATGAATTTTTTTATTTGTCAAAAAATGTAGGCATGGCAGGGCGGGGCTTATCAGACTTGGAGAAATCATTAAACAATTCTTGGAAATTTTCTTCTCCTTAACCGTTGGACCAAATTATACCAAATTATTCAGGAATGTTCCTTAAGTACCCCTTTTTATTTTTATTACAAATTTCTGATTCGTAAAAAATGTGGACATGGCAGGGTGGGACTTATTCGACTAGGAGAAATGATAAGAAAAATCAACTGTTGGGCCAATTTGTACCAGGGATGTTGCTTGAGTGACTCTTTGTAACAATGATATTGTTTGTGAATTTTTGATTTGTTATAAAAAATGAATGTGGCAGGTTAGGGCTTATCAGACTTAAAAAAGTCGTACAGAAATTCTTCAAAAATCAATTATGGGGCCAATTTAAACCAAGTATAGCAAAATGCTCATTGAGTTACTATTTTCAAACACTTTGTTGTAAATTTTTGACAGGTTAATAAATGTTGATGAGGCAAGGAGGGGCTTAAAATATTAAGCATATTGATGCTTGTAATGTATCATTCTGATGTTTCAAAATTTAATTGTAATAAAAAGTTAAATCTTGGTTATAAAAATCAAACTGGAACAGCACATGATATTCAATATTTAAGATGTCACTACATGCAATATGATTGAATACTAATGTGACTTCATTGCATTCATTGGAAATTATGAAACTTTATTAACAATAATTTGATATGACTTATATATTTGTTCACAACAAAATTAATATCATACACAATCAAATACAGGAAGAACTCAGGTGAGCGATATCAGTGCCTTTCAGGCACTCTTGTTTGAGAAACCGGGGCCAGGTCTTGTTTGGGAAAGGGTTTTCCAGATCTCCGCTCATTTGCATTATCATAACTCCCCCCCCCCAAAAAAGGGGGTAGGGGCATTATTCGAGGGTTATTAAATTGATCCAGTCTAAAATTAAAACATTTGACAAAATTTGAATTGATGTAAAGCACGGTGGATAACCCACGTGACTTTTGGGAAGCGTTAACACCGAAAAATTTGTCCGCTTCAAGGTATGTTTTGTTTAATTTCTCAGCTTATATATTGATTTTGACGAGATAAAGTGCACAGAACGCGCATTTTAGAGGGCTATCTCCGTTTGTAACTCACTCTGCTCCAAATCCCGTGGTTTCTTCAAACATTCAAGGGAAAGTTTTTTTCGGTGCACATGAACGCTTCCCTCTTTCGTTTTGCACTTACAAACACTTTGGCTCGAATGTTTGAAGAAATCACTGGATTTGGAGCAGGGCGAGTTAGAGCCGGGAATAGCCCTCTCAAAGGTGCGTTCCGTGCACTTTATCTCATCAAAATCAAAAGAGTATAAGCTGAGAAATTAAACAAAACATACCTTGAAACGGACGATTTTTCCGTGTGGACGCTTTCCAAAAGTCATGTGGGTTACCCACCGTGTAAAGGGGGTATACAGCCTCTTTCAACTGTTATGGTCATAATGCAGCTGCTGGAGCACCTAACCATGGAATACCATTTCTCTCTCCAGTACTACATAACCATCCTTTCTGAACCTCCAGCTGCTCGCCCACATAGATTTACGATTATCCAACCAGGTGTGATCGAGACAAATGTCAGACAGGATGTTTGACCCAGCCAAGGATCAAACCAGTGACCTCATCAGTGAGGGTCCAACTGTGCTGTGGCCGTGGCTGGCAAAATTTAGACTAAACCCTTTCTCAAACAAGATCTGGCCCCGGTTTCTCGAAAAAACTTAATTTCTCGAAAAAACTTAAGTATATTCTCATGAGAATATGCTCAACTTCAAAGGGATACTCTTCAACGTTGGAGGTTATTCGATTGAAGTTCTAATGTGGATTTCATGCGATTTGAGCACGGTGCTCAGATTTGAGCATGAGATCGTACTTAAGTTTTTTCGAGAAACCGTGGCCTGGTTTTCACGTCTTTAATAGGAGAGGTTTGAGAAAATATTGAGGCAAAAGAAGAAAATGCTGATAATCAGCATTTTCTCCTTTTTGTATAAATATTTTCTGGGCTATTTTGTACACATTTCTTTTCTTTAACAACATCCATTTTGTCGTCTGCAGCAGCTTTCAAACTGCACCATCCCAAAATTTTGTCGTTTGGGAAATGGTTGACAGAAAACAGTAGATGACTTGGAAACACCAGAGTTCAATCATGGGGACAAGATTGAGATAACCTGCATGAATTATTCTAAAACGGGTTTTAATCTACGTTAACACAGTCTTTATAGCACAGTTCCGAAATGCACAAACAAATATACAACAAAATTAAATAAAATAGGCAACATGGTAAACATACCGGTATTTAATCTTTTTTAGATTTCTGATTCTCTCAACATGAAAGGATTTTACATGAGAAAACCTTGAATAAAAAGAAGAAAATGCAGACTTTTCGACCCAGTGTTCAATGTTTTCTGTATTTATCATCTCTCCTTTAATGTTTTGTATGTTGTATAATATACCATGTAAAAAAAGTTTAGCAACACTGACTTTGTTAATTGAAAAAATGTATTTTCTGTGATATTTATTTCACAACCGTTATATACATTTTAGCATATGCATTTACGCACAACATTCAAAGGTCGCTTTGTGGTAACGTTAAATATTGTGTTAGAAACATTGTCTTGACGTAGGTGAGGGGTCAAAATAAAAAGTTACAACAGAATTCGGTATGGGCTGTGCGGCCATTTTCAAGCAAGAACAGCAGTGAAAAGTTTTCTAATCCACTTAAATTGTTTGTACACAGTATCAACATTCACTACTTTATCAAGAGATTGAACGTCATTCGCGTCAGTACGATCACGCACACGTCTTCCGCAAATGCACCGTATGTGCTCTATGGGTGACAAACCAGAAAGAAATGGATGATAATTGGAGTACATCAATGTTGTATACGCTTAATTTGGCTTAAAGCATTTAGGACTCTATGCCAGTCAAGTCTGGTGCGTTCATGGTGTAGCGTCAGGGAAATTACAACGTATGGTCAACGTCTAGTAACCGTTCATCTGTGGAGACGATCACGGATGGTAGGTGTGGATACTCTATATTGAAATTCTTGTGGAAGCCACTCGGAAGTTTTGGTGTTGATAGGGAACATCTTTGCCGTGACGTTACGAAATTATGACGGTCATCTTCTCTTGGCCTTTTTCTACGACGTCCTTGACCGGGACTATCTCAAACCACACAAATTGGCTTACATAGCATCCTCAAATTGTTACTTATGCTTTGAGATGCGCAAAATTCAAAAAGACATCTTTATCGCCGGTTCTGCCACGTAGAAACACATTAGCGATATAACGTCCTTCTAACGTAAGTCCATGGCGTAGTCCCACAGTGTTGCAGAAAATTCTTTTTAGCGGTCTTTTTTATGCTAGGCAAAGACAATTACGTTCATACCTAAATGTTTTCTAGAACTATGCTCCATACACATGAATACCATGGCAGACTTGAAAACCGGAAATGCGCACCTGGAGTGCGAGACGCACGCGATTGTGGTATAAAATTCATCTGTTTGTGTTCTCTAGCTATAATCTATACGTTTGATTTTATGTTAAAACAAAACTATTTTGGTTACTACAGATATTTACATTTTGTTGCTAAACTTTTTTTATTATGTATACATAATTTATATATAAAGAAATCTGTAGATTCTGTGAGAAGCTTAATCCGTTCTAAAACAACATACATTTAGACTGGCAAAAAATTCAAAGTTTGTAGACAACAAATTCTTTTATGCTTTTAGGTGGATTATCAAGAAATAACAGTAGATTATCATTTGATAAACTCACCGTCTATCCAGTGAAATTATCAAAAACTTATACCCCGCTTTCGTTCATTTCTCCCTATCTGACGTTATCTAAGCAGGGCCAAATAAGAGACGTTATCATAAGCATTGCATAGCAGTCGCATGCAAAATTATGGGCTTTAAGAAAAGTTGTCATATAAAATATTCTTATTTTGTCTGATTTTTGCATTAAAGAAATAGAACAGTCGTTTGTTTTTCGAGTAAGAACGATTGATATTTCATTTCGTGAACAACGAAAAATACATTTTCGCTCTTGTTTCGCCACTCATGAAAATAAAGCTTTTGTTGTTCACTCAATGAAATATAAACCGATCTTACACTGAAACAAACAATTATCCTCTATATCAACATAGGCAGAATGTTTGTTAATTATTGTATAGGATATATTGAGCAAAAAATATCAGCATTTTCTCCTTTTCTGTAAATGCTTAAGACCTAGAATTGTTAGAAACTTAGTATTTCTGTTAACCCTTTCCCAACCAAGACCCAGTTTTGACATCCCTAATATAATAAGTTTTGGAAAACATTGAGACAAAAGACCAAAACGCTGATAATCAGCATTTTCTTTTTTTGTCTCAATATTTGCTGTTCTACATTATACAATACTTTTATATAATATACAAAAATTATACATCAAGATTTGTTTTTGTAATCTGCATCAGCTTTCGAATCTGAGCAGTCTAAAATTTTTGCCTTTGGGAAAGGATTTAATTAGACAAGAGGGCCAGAATGGCCCTATATCGCTCACCTGAAAGAAGTTTAAGACACACCCACTTTTTTTGACGAATCAAAAATTTGCAAACAAATTTTGAAAAGGGTCACTCAAGGAACATTGTTGCCAAATTTGTTTCAAATTGACCCTATGCTTGATTTTTAAAGAATTTTCTTATGATTTCTCTAAGTCTGATAAGCCACGCCCTGCCATGCCCACTTTTTTTTACCAATACAAAATTTGCAAACATATTTTAAAAGGGTCACTCAAGGAACATTTCTGTAAAGTTTGCTTCAAATTGGGCCCATGGTTGATTTTTAAAGAATTTTCTTAGGATTTCTGTAAGTCCGATAAGCCACGCCCAATTTTTTCTGACGAATAAAAAATTTGAGAAAAAATTTTGAAAAGAGTCAACTAAGGAACATTTCTGCCAAGTGTGGTTCAAATTGGGCCAATGGTTGATTTTTAAAGAATATTCTTATGATTTCTCCAAGTCCGGTAAATGCTGACCTGCCACGCCCACAATTTTGGATGAATAAAAAATCCGCGAACAAATCTTAAGAAGGGTCACCCAAGGAACATTCCTGCCAAATTTGGTTTTAATTGGCCCTATGGTTAAGGAGAAGAAGATTTTTGAAGAATTTTTTAACAATTTTTAGATAAGCCCCGCCCTGCCACACCCACATTTTTTGACGAAACTATAAATTTATGAACAAATGTTGAAGAGGGTCACTAAAGCAACAATTCTGCCAAGTTTGGTTCAAATTGGCCTATTGGTTGATTTTTAAAGAATTTTCTTAGGATTTCTCTAAGGCTGATAAGCCCCTTCCTCCCTGCCACGCCCTCATTTTTTGACAAATGTAAAAATTTGTGAATCAATTTTGAAAAGAGAGACTCAAAGAACATTCCTGCAAAGTCTGCTTCAAATAGGCCCAATGGTTAATTTTTAAAGAATTTTCTTAGGATTTCTCTAAGTCTGATAAGCCCCTTTCTCCCTGCCATGGCCACATTTTTTTACAAATGAAAATATTTGTGAACAAATTTTAAAAAGAATGGTTTAAGCCACATCCCTGCAAAGTCTGGTTCAAATTGGCCCAATGGTTGATTTTTTAAAGAATTTTCTTATGATTTTTCTAAGTCTGATAAGCCCCTTTCTCCCTGCCACGGCCACGTTTTTGGACGAATCAAAAATCTGAGAACAAATTTTGAGAAGGGTCACTCAAGGAACAATTCTGCCAAGTTTGGTTCAAATTGGAACAATGGTTGATTTTTAAAGAATTTTCTTAGGATTTCTCTAAGTGCGATAAGCCCCGCCCTGCCACGCCCACATTTTTTGACGAATCAAAAATCCGCGAACAAGTTTTGAGAAGGGTCACTCAAGGAACATTCCTGCCAAGTTTGGTCAAAATTGGCCAGTTAGTTTTGGAGAAGATGTTTGAAGAAATTGTTGACGGACGGACAGATGGACGACGGACGGTGAGTGACCACAATAGCTCCCCTCGAGCACTTCGTGCTCAGGTGAGCTAAAAATTAGAAATCTTATCACTAAAGGTGATAAAATACCCTCCGACACTACATTTGAGCGGACTAGCGTTTTTGTCAAGAAAAAAAAAGGCAATCACTCACAATATAAGCAATGTAGTTATGCTCCTTGTACACTGCAAATCTCCTTAATGAGATCTATATACCCATGAAGTTTCATGATCATGATAAATCAGACAATATCTTGTTTAAACACAAATTCCTCTTTATATGTATTGTCAATGGAGCAGCTCTGGGCACATGTATATATACACAGTGTTCCCCAATCTAGGCTTGTCCCAATTTTATCCACGTTCAAATGACTCAACAACTGTGGTAGAACCTGAAAAACAAACACAAAATACAACTTGTTAAAATAAATCTACACAAATAGTATTTCATGGTGAAATTTGAAAAAAAATACATTAAACAAACAAGTGAGCTAAGCAGCGTATTAACCCATTAACTTTTTGTTCTTTCTGACATTGTAGAAATATTGCAGGAAATGTAGAAATTGCTTATTACAAGAAATTTCTTCATTTTCTAGAATGATTTTCAAAGCCTGCATCATAGGGTGCGTCAAAAAGTGTTATTATGTGTGAGTGGGTTTAGCAAGAGGTTGTTAGTCAAGCATGTTTATAGGATGAATCCAATTTTGAAACGTAACCAATAGTCAAGGTCATTTGGAGAAAAGGCTCTAAGTTTTCAGTATCATCAAAAGACCCTGAGAGGATGGGATTGATCCAGGTTAGAAATGCACTGCAAAACCATACACAGTTGTGTGGTGCATAGCATTACTCTGACCAAAATACAGGAATCATAGCACAGGTACAAGGTTATTTGATTTCAATCAAATGCTGGATTCCCATCATGGTTACTAAAAATAATTAAGAGCTGTCTCAGGACAGGAAAGCACGACTATCGAGTGCTGGATAGTGAATACATTTTATGTCTAAAAATTTGTAAAAAAGATTTAAAACAAGAGGGCCAAGATGGCCCTGTATCGCTCCACTGGCTTTTAGACATTTAGACTACGAACTTCTTCAAGGAATACAAAAGAGGTCTATCCGAAGAAGATTCATGCTACACCAGAATGAAATCCAATAAGTAATTAAGGAGCAGAAATGTTTTTAAAATTTTGTTAAAATTACACTGTTTCATATAGCGAAAAATAAGCCTAGCCCACAGCATCCCAGCTTTTCATCCGATCGTGGAGGAATTTGGGAGATATTCATGCAAGGAAGATTCTTGTGAAGTAGGGTTGAAATTGGTCCTGTAGTTTTGGAGAAGAAGATTGTTTAAGAATTATTCTAAAATTCAATTTATAAAAATTTAAGTTCTACACAGAAATTATTTTTTTTTAAAGGAATCTTAAGGAGATTCATGCAAGGAAGATTCGTGTGAAGTTTGGTTAAAATTGGTCCAATAGTTTTGGAAAAGAAGATTTATCAAAAAATTAATCTAATTTAATTAATCAAAATTTAAGTTTTACACAGAATTTATTTTTTTGAAGGAATTAAGAAGAGATTCATGCAAGGAACATTTCTGTAAAGTTTGGTTGAAATTGGTCCAGCAGTTTTGGAGAAGAAGAATTTTTAAAGATTTTTCGAAAATTTAATTCAATTAAATTAATTTAAATTCAAGTTATAAACAGAATTTATCTTTTTGAAGGAATTAAGAAGAGATTCATACAAGGAAGATTTCTGTGAAGTTTGGTTGAAATTGGTCCAGTAGTTTTGGAGAAGAAGATTTTTTAAAGATTTTTCGAAAATTTAAATCAATTAAATTAATCAAAATTCAAGTTCTGTGCAGATTTTATTCTTTGAAAGGAATTTGGTAGAGATTCATGCAAGGAAGATTTCTGTGAAGTTTGGTTGAAATTGGTCCAGTAGTTTTGGAGAAGAAGAATTTTTAAAGATTTTTCGAAAATTTACTTCAATAAAATTAATTAAAATTTAAGTTATACACAGAATTTATTTTTTTGAAGGAATTAAGAAGAGATTCATACAAGGAAGATTTCTGTGAAGTTTGGTTGAAATTGGTCCAGTAGTTTTGGAAAAGAAGATTTTTTAAAGATTTTTCGAAAATTTAAATCAATTAAATTAATCAAAATTCAAGTTCTGCACCGATTTTATTCTTTTGAAGGAATTTGGTAGAGATTCAAGCAAGGAAGATTTCTGTGAAGTTTGGTTGAAATTGGTCCGGTAGTTTTGGAGAAGAAGAATTTTTAAAGATTTTTCGAAAATTCATTAAATTAAATTAATTAAAATTCAAGTTCTACACGTAAGTTAATTTTTTGAAGGAATTTGAAAAAGGTTCATGCAAGGAAGATTCATATGAAGTTTGGTTGAAATTGGTCCAGTAGTTTTGGAGAAGAAGATGTTTAAAGAAAAAGTTGACGCACGGACGCACGCACGCACGACGGACACAGGGCCATGACATAAGCCCCGCTGGCCTTCGGCCAGTGGAGCTAAAAATCACTTAACTATACGTCAGACTAATGCATTTTCATGGAGTCTGATATTATGGTCACCAAAGCATGAGCAAAGTTTGAAAGCAATAGCTCAAGCAGAAACAAAGTTATCACAGATATATGACAGTTGCACATAAAAACTAAACCAATAACTTTGAAGTCCGAAAAGAGAAAAAAAATCAACAAAATAACTGTTACAGTAACAAATCATTGCCTAGTGGCTGATATAATGGTCACAGCAGCATGTGCAGTATCAGAGCAATAGCATTGATAGAAGAATCGTGCTAAAAAAGATGGATAGGTAAAAAGAAAACAACTGAAGATCTACCTAAACATGTTGACCCATTCACAGGATGTTCGAGAGTTTATATGATCCCGCACAGTTTATATTCTATTACCTGTTTGTATTTTCATCTTTAAAGCCGAGAACACTGTTTAACTAGATTAAATTCACTAAACCCTTTCCCAAACAGGACCTGGTTTTGACGTCCCCAATAGAAAAGGCTTGGGAAAACATTGAAACAAAAGAAGAAACTGCTGATAACCAGCAGTTTCTCCTTATGTCTCAATATTTTCTGTGCCATATTTTACACAAATCCCATCTTTGATAACATCCATTTTGTCTTTTGTGACAGTGTTTGAAGTGGATCATAAAATAATTTGTCATTTGGGGAAAGGTTAAGAAACTGTATTTTTGAAGTTTGAAAGTCCACAGCCTGAATGATAATTTACCTGAAATTCAAACTGTCGTTTTGCTCCACATGAACAGTCTGGTATTTCTGTAGGTTTAGGACTGTGAGCTATCCATAATGGTTCTCCACCTTTGTTGTATCGTAAAACCTGAAAATGTAGCACACATGAAGCATAGTACATAATCTTGACAAAATATTGAATCAGTCCATGTTGAAAACTACTGATCAATTATATCTTTATCTTAGTAATCAGGGTTCCAAATTATCAGACTGAGAATAAGATCTAACTTCATCTAAGTATGTTGTTATATCCAAGTAAATGATTAAAATTGATCCAACATTTTTTGAAATCAACAAGTTATACATTACAAATATTTCATGACGGTAAAAATACATTCAACATTTTTTATGTCTTGGCATAGATTGTTTCTTTAGTATTTCAAATATGCCCTTAATGAATAAGCATAGAAGTCTCTGTACTTGATTTTTTTTTCAAATTCAAAAGAAGAGGGATGTCAGAAAATAAATAAACTGAAGAACACTATACAGAGTGTCCCAATAAAAACGGAACCCATTTTTGAAAGTGAATTGCTCATGTATAAAGCCATAGATTTCCACCAAATTTAGATATGCTATAGCAACGACAGTTTTCTATTAGCAGTTAAAATTTAGTTGAAAAACTTCCATTACTTTTGAAAATATTGGCAATCAAATGAATGCACCCAAAAAAACATTTTAACACAATATCGATTTTCCGTTTTGCAGAGCTCACCTACGCTCATTGAATACATCGACTCGTCACACTTGTTTAATATATTCAGTACAATACAAAAATGATGTCGAAACATTTTACTTACAATATTGCATATTCATTTAATCTTTTCTGCTAATAAATAAACTGTTAGAGCTGCGATGTAGCCAAAACAAACTAGAAAGACCTGAAGGTCTTGAATCGCTCCACAGGCCTGAATTTCTTTTTAATATTACATCCAAGTTTTAACTAGATTTTTGAATACTTGTGGTTCTTACAGCAAAAGCAAAGTCAAAAGCAGCAATCATGTGGTCAATGCAAAAAGAAAGTAAATGATTGACTAATATTTTAGGGATGTTAGAGCGATAATAAAATGTAAAACTGTGATTTTGCCAAATTCAAGGACACATAATTCAGTATGAATATTTATAATCAAACCGAAAATTAAACACATGCAAGATATTATGGTCACTATCAATCTGTTCAAATTTTGTCTATATTAGTCAATATTTGTGGCTTCAAGAGTGGAAAAAGTGTTGAAAACTGAAATTTTGTCAATTTCAAGGGCACATAACTCAGATTGTAACAGTGTGATCATGTTGAAAATTACACATAAGCAAGATCTTGTTGTCAACAAGATTCGTTCCAAGTATCATCTTGATTGGTTGACATTTGTGGTTGTTAGAGTGAAAACAAAGTCGAAAATGACAATTTTGTCAAATTCAAGGGCACATAACTCATGATGTAAGATTCCGATCAAGCTGAAAATTACACCCAGGCAGCATATAATGCTCAAATATATTCTGTCCAAGTTTTGTCTTGATTGGTCAGTATTTGTAGATTTAAGAGAAAAAATAAAGTCAAAACTAGCAAAATAGAGCCGAAAATGGCAATTTTTGGCAATTTCAAGGGCACATAACTTATGCTATAAAATTCAGATCAAGCTGAAAATTTTACCAAGGCAAGATCTTATAGTCAGCATCATTCTATAAAAGTTTTGTCTTGTTTAGTAAATATTTGTAGTTGCTAGAGTGAAAACAAAGTCAAAATACAGCCGAAAATGGCAATTCTGTCAATTTCAAGGGCACATAACTCATGATGTAAAATTCAGATCAAGCTGAAAATTTTACCAAGGCAAGATCTTGTAGTCAGCATCATTCTGTCAAAGTTTTGTCTTGATTGTTTAGTATTTGTAGATTTTAGAAGAAAACTAAAGTCAAAACCTGCTATTTTTGACATTCAAGGGCAGATAACTCAGGTTATTCTGATTCAATCCATATTCTTTGAAGGAATCTGAGAGAGGGTCACCCAAGGATCATACCTGTGAAGTTTAGTTGAAATCCATCCAGTAGTTTTTGAGAAGAAAATTTTTAAAGAAAAAGTTTACGGACGCACGGACGGACGGACGCACGGACGCACGGACGGACGCACGACGGACACACCGCCATGACAATAGCCCGCTGGCCTGAAAGGCCAGTGGAGCTAAAAATGAATGCAAACAAAATATCAAAGTGTATAACAGATTCACAATACATGTAATCATATACACTCATTTTATTACTGACCATTATGCCGGTAAGCGCTCCAATAACAAGTACTTAAAAATTATTTCAAACCGCCGCCATATGGACTAAATTTGCACGTGCAGCACTTTTATAGTGGTCTCAGATATTTGTAAGCAAACTTTGAACCTATAATACATGTTAGAGACGCACACGCAAATCATCTCGCCAATATTACATAAAATTCCTGACTGTCATCAATATGATTTTGTTTTGACCAGTAAAACCTAAAATTAATAAAGAAGTATGGTCTTTCATTGTCTGACGAGAATCAGAATATCATGGGACCACTATTTATATCAATTTTTGAGAAAATTGGTACGTACATGTACAAAGGTAAAGAATTCAACAAATGGCCGTCAGTGCGCTTTTACGTACAAACAAGGCGCAAAAATCGATTTCGTGTTAAAACGGTTTTTTAGTGTCTTTATCAAATTGCATATAACTTTGGAACCAATACATATTTTTAAGTGAAATTTTGAACACATATGCAAAAATAATGTATCTTCAGTACTGCAAATTCATAAATTAGATTTTTTGCTTACGCTTTAAAACATTTGACTTTGAAATAGGGTTCCTTTTTTTTGGGATACCCTGTATATCTCCCCCTTGCCTCATCTTTTCCTAACCAGCTTTTTCTCCCAGTGCTTTCGTTTCTGTAACATACAGATTTCTAACACTGATAACACATACAAGGGTGTCTGTATCATATTTGAATTCAGACCAGACTAGATTGTTTTTCTGAGAAAGGATGAAGTTGTAGGAAAGCAGAGGTGGTATTCACCAACCAGTCTTATTCCAAGTTTACCTTTAAAATTACACAAACTATCCATCTGATTGGCCGAGACATATGTCTAGTCCAATCAGATGGCTTGTGATTTAATTTTACTTAAGACAAACAATTTAGAAAGGTTGGTGAATACAGCCACAGGTACCTGTTCTGGTTCAAATGATAATCTTTGTTTGAATTTCTTGAGTTGTTTATCATTTTCAGTTTCTTTACACGCCATCTTCTCCAGCTCTGTCTCTGTAAGACAAGTGTCCGACACTGCAGTCTGCTTCTTCATCAACTCCTCATAACCTCTATATTTTGTGTCTGTTGATAAGTCTGTTTGTGACTCGCGCAGATCCTCTGCTTCAGTTACTAACTCAAACTCGGGGAACAGCCAGCTGTGATCATAATCTATTAGAACCTCTGAAAAGTAGTGATGAATAATAAATGAACACTTTCTATAACTAACTACCACACATATCTTACAATAACCAAATGGTCTTTAATTGAAAATAAAAAAGAAAATGCAATTTATCAGCATTTTCTTCTATTTCTCTCAGGTTCTCCAGACTTCATCATTCATACAAAAATATCTATTGCCTTGTCTCAGTCTGCAATGGCTTTAAAGAATATGAGTAGCAAGATAGACAATATCAATATTATATTTTGGAAACTAGTGTCTTACTGGAAAGATGCATATATACTACATGAAATTACAAGCATTTCCTAACTTTAAAATGTAAATGTTATATATTGTAACCCTTACCTGAAACAAGACCTGATTTTAATTTGGTAAAGATATTGAGACAGAAGAAATTGCTGATAATCTTTTGCCCTTATATTTTACATTTAACAAGTTATAAACATTCTTTGCTGTTAATACATTTTGAAAATGTAATTTATTTATTTTCATTGGGTTTCTAAGTAAAAATTGTCTTTTCACAGTTCATATCAAAGACAGACTTTGTGTATGCGAAATTTCTTAGTTGTCTACCTTATAAATTTGAAATTTTAGAGCACATGGTCTTAATTGAAAGAAGATGCAGATGATTTTTTCAAAAAAATGGAATTTTACATATTTTGAGATAGAAAACATTGTGAAAATTGAAGAAATTGCTGTCACAATCATTTTTTTTTTTCATTTTCGACAATGTTTTCTCAAGCATTTGGCCAGAGGGGTGTCAAAAAGCGTCACTGTGTAGGAATGGTTTAAATGAAACAGTTACAAGGATATTGAGGAGGTGAGAATTCCTCCATTACATCATTGTTTTTTGTGATAATCAATCTTCTACTTAGCACGCTAAATACCATAATTATTTCAACAAACGCCCAGGTATTTATTTGAAACATGGTCAAAGCAAAAGTTGTGATTGGGCGTTAATTAGCGGTATACTAATTTTGTTAGCCAAAATTTGCGAATCAAGTGTCAATTCATGGACTCTAAGTCTAAGTAAAGCAATTCAAAATGAAATTTGGCAAACTTTTGTTATAAGGACTACAGATTACGACTTCTCAATGAAATTCCTTCATTGAAAACAAGATCAAGGGATGGACATATTCTCTCTTTCTTTGCTTTTGGAAATGATCTTTGTTTTCTGACTTACTTAATTAATTTACTATGGACGGTATGGGGGATGGGCATTTATTAGAATCACCCTTTTTCGTTAAAATTGAGCAAGAAATGAGCAGATTTATGGCTGAAATTTGGAGGATGGGCATGTATTAGAGTAATTATGGTACAAGTTACAACATCAGTAGCCTAAATAAGCCAAGTCTATGAATCTACAAGCTGTCATTTTCTGTACCTGTCTCATTGCATCTTCTCTTATGACCCTTTTTCCAATCTATGGTCTGGTGTTGTTTACCACAGTAGTGTACTTTATGACATTTCCCACATGCCTTAGGTCCTAGACAACCACACACAATACACATGTTGTTGAATAGTTCAGCCCCAGGTTCTGAGTCTACTGGCATCTCAACTGGAGGAGTCGCATTGTAAAAATCATTCTGTCTTGGTAATTGAGTCCTGAATACACGCAAATTGTCAGCTTTATTTGGTTTACAACAGTTTTCATCACGACAAACAAACAAAAATAACGTCCGATGAAATGCTTTATCGGTAGATGAATCTGGAGCATAGACTTGCATGAGAAAAGATGTTGGATTGGAACAATTCTTGCATGACAGTTCCTCTGTTGATGGCAGCGGATTCAATGAAAGCCATGATGGTTTTCCTCCTATCTTACTAGGAAAGAAACGACTTCTTAGCAAGAAGGATTCTGTATTTTCTACAAAACCAAGATCAACGTTTTCGTCATCCATGGGCGCGGCCATTTTTGTTGTTGTTGTTAGTTTGGATTTTATAGACTAGAAACCTTTACTTAGGGAAAATTGAATGGGATCCAAAAAGTTTAAGTCGCTGGATAAAATAAAAAAAAAAAAAAAAAAAAAAAAAAAAAAAAAAAAAAAAAAAAACAAAAAAACAATTGGAAATATTTCCAATTTGTTAAATGTATATGAAAAATGAGTGAAAAGTCTGTCAAACTCAAGTCATTTGTTTTAACGCTTTCCCAACAGACAAATTATTAGGGCGGTCCAATGTGAAAGTTGCTGCAGACAACAAAAGTAATTGTACCAAAAGTAGAAATTATCACGTAGAAAATTTTGTAGGAAAAAAATCTTCTTTTCTCTCAATGTTTCCCAAACTATTTCTGCCTGGGACATCAAAACTAGCTCTTGCTTAGGAAAGGGTGAAATCTAGACATTTTGCTTAAAAAAGATACTGGTAGGCTAACAAGTAGATCTAGGTTTACCGAGTCTGAATGCTTGCAGGGTTAAGTTGTAATTAGCTTATGATTTTGTGTTTTGTTACATGAAACTGTTAAGCCTTTTCCAATCAACATTATTTTTGTTACTGTACGCAACAAAATGTGTTAAACCTTGGCTGCCCAACTTTATAGGAAAAGTCAGGAACCAAATGTTGTACATGTACTTTGAAAAGGGAACAGTTCTTTCAATAGTCCTTCCCTACAGCAAAATGGTTTCTAAAACTTTCTTACTCTTTCAAATTGCAATTTAATCCTTTCCCAAATGACAGAATTTTCGGGTAGTCCCATTCAAAATCTGCTTCAGACGACAAAGTGGATGTTAAACAAGTTTGGTTTGTTTACATTATAGCTCAGAAAATATTGAGGCAAAAGGAGAAAGTGCTGATCATCAGCATTTTCTTCTTTTGCCTCAATGTTTCCCCAAGCCTTATCTATTAAGGACGTCAAAACCAGGTCTTGTTTGGGAAGGGATTAAAGGGCCATGCCGCATGATGCTAGATATTTCAGGCATCGTTCCAAGCAGAGACATAGATAAACATATATGTCTCTGTTCCAAGGATGTTGAGCTGTCAGAGCTTGACTGTGTAGTTGAGTGGTGTATCACATTATCTAGGGCCAAAAAGAAAGGAATGTTAGTGCTGGTACCAAGTTTTTCACTTTCTATCAAGGACAATCCTTGATCCACCCACTCTACGTCACTTCTGTCTCTTGGTGCAAGTTAACTCTTTAGTATTGTATATACAGTTTGTAGCTGCAGGATGGAGTTGGACGATTTCTTGTCTGGGAAGTCAAGTTTCTTCTTGGACATTACAGATGGGCAGTACTCGTAAAAGGTTCTACCTGTGGATGAGTTCTCCCATCTGCACTGCCATTTCTCCAAACATGTTTTGTGACTTTCTTCCTTCACCTCTTGTTGCGTAATTATCCTGGAGTCCTCTGGCATATCTGCAGCTTCTTGTGCTCCTTCCTTGGCAAGATTGTCAGCTTGGTCGTTTCCCTGCAGTCCAGAATGTCCTGGTGTTCACAGTATCTGCACATCCACTCTATCTGTGAGGGTTTTCAGGGCTTTCTTTATGTCTGTGGTGACTGTTCCGTGGTTGGCATTCTTCCACCCCATGGTAAGGATCCTGACTACCGATTGGCTGTCACTGAATATTTGTAAGGATTTCCCTGGTGTTATTTCTGGGTGTTGGATGGTATACTCTAGTACCACGAGTACTGCCACTAACTCTGCGAGCAGGATTGTTCCGTGTCTTGAGACAGTTTGTTTTAGATTCACTGCTTCCCCTTCTGGTGGGTATATGATTGCGCCTGGATTTGTTTGACATGAGCCATTTGTGAAAGCAAATGTGCAATATTGAGGAGCCTCTATCATGATGTTCTCTTCCCATGTGTTCTTGGTCTTTCGTTCTTGATTTGGAGGACCCTTGACGACTCCAGTATTCTGGTCTAGTTCTTGACAAGATTTGCATCAACTTTACTAGAAATGAATAGAATGCATTATGATATAGGAAAAAGGACATGTTGGTTTTTGGCATTTCCCCAAAATACGAGGGTTGTCCCAGAAAAAGTGAGACTTTTTAAATAATTCCTAAATGTGACGTCCGATTGAGTTCAAATTTACACAGTATGTAATTTAAACATTTTAACACTTTTTGAAATACAACCAATACCAAAACAATGATATTTCTACAAAATATTGAATGAAAAGGAGTGCGTGGTAAGGGTACCCGGAGCACGTCACATTTTAATATGACAAACGTTCGCTTATTCGATAGATGGTCTGGTTTTCGCAATCATAATGACATCAAAGTTACACCTTCGTGTAGTACATGATGCTGTGATAATTTGCTGACATTTTCATGTGGATGACATCATTAATTTTGATGCTTTGTAAAAATGTGTGACTACACCTTCATTTAAAATTACGACGTCGGCGAAATCCGCGGCGCAAAATTATTGCGTCGAGCGAGGAATGGCACCTTCATAAACGAAAATAAGAGGTGACATATGCAGAGTAGTGGTATAGATTAACTCCTACACTTATGTTCAAGCGACACAAGCATAATTTTGGTGGGCTGCTACTTACAACGATGGAAATAAGAGCATGAAATAGGAAGAGTAAATCTACAGATACGAGTTTGAATTGAAACGTTATCGACGTCGGCCGACGTCAAACAGTATGTGAGCTTTCTGAATAACCGGGAAGCAGCATATAAGGCTGCTTAGCATTCAATTATCGAAAATCTACAGAAAAATAACATGTGCTTATCCAGGTTGGGGACCCGTGGGCGACATCTCCTCTGAAATTTAGCCTAAAAGATAGTTACAAAATGGTTTTGTTTCATTAGTTAATGCGCATACCTTAGTCGTACACCCCTTCCCCTGGGAAACTGCCATTTCGGAGCACCTTGTCCCTTTTGGAAAATGGATGGGATAAGTGTGTGTAAGCTGTGACTTGACTTTTGAATGAAAATGATATTAAAACGACTAAATTGGCTTAAAGTCCTGATATTTCGCATTTTCTGGCGTTGAATTCGATTTTACATTGGACTATATTTAAAACTGCGGATGGAATTAAAGTTTCGTTTAGAAATTTTGGAATAAGATTAGAAAAATAAAACAGCGAGAGTTCAAAAACTTAAATGAAAAGTAGATTGAGGGTCGCAGAAAGTATACAGAACGAAAAGGATGGTTCTTTGAAAAGAGTGACGTTATAAATATGACGTTACACATGACGTTACGTTACCGTGCGCCGCCGCACCTTCACTAACAACATAATGTTCCGCATAGTTTTGTTGATTTTCGATATATTCGCTCAAAAATTCACACACAAGTCACTAACATCTTGTATAAAACGATGATAAATTCATATCAATGTATGTTGACTTATTGTATTAATAACAAACACTGTCCCACTTATTCTGGGACAACCCACGTAGTTTTAGAAACCTTTATCAAGCCGAATATTAAAAACCATTGGTTGTATCAACAAGAGTGCCTGAAAGGCACCGATTTCGCTCACCTGAATTCTTCGTGTATTTGATTGTGTACAATATAAATTTTGTTGTAAACAAATATATATGTCAGTATTATGTCAAATTAAATTATTGTAAACTAGAATATCACTGAAAGTGATCATACCCCCCATTGATTTTTCACATGATTTCTCCTAGTTCGATAAGCCCCGCCCTGCCACGCCCACAATTTTTGACAAATCAAAAATTCACGAACAAGTTTTGAAAAGGGTCACCCAAGGGACATTTCCTTTCAAGTTTGGTAATAATTAGCCCAGTGGTTAAGGAGGAAAAGATTTTTGAATAATTATCTTACGATTTCTCGAAGTCTGATAAGCCCCACCCTGCCACGCCCACAATTTTTGACGAATCAAAAATTCATGAGCATGTGTTGAAAACAGTCACTCAAGGGACATTTTTGCCAAGCTTGATTCTAATTGGCCTGATAATTATTGATTTCTAAAGATTTTTCACATGATTTCTCTAAGTCCGATAAGCCCCGCCCTGCCACGCCCACAATTTTTGACGAATCAAAACTTCACGAACAAGTTTTGAAAAGGGTCACCAAATAAACACATCTGCCAAGTTTGGAAAGAATTGGCCAAGTGGTTGAGGAGGAGAAGACTTTTGAAGAATTACCTAAAGATTTCTTTTAGTCTGATAAGCCCCGCCCTGCCATGCCCACAATTTTTGACAAATCAAAAATTCACGAACAAGTTTTGAAAAGGGTCACCCAATAAACATTCCTTTCAAGTTTGGTAAGAATCAGCCCAATGGTTAAGGAGAAGAAGATTTTTGAATAACTATCTTACGATTTCTCGAAGTCTGATAAGCCCCGCCCTGCCACGCCCACAATTTTCACCGAATCAAAAATTCATGAGCATGTGTTGAAAACAGTCACTCAAGGGACATTTCTGCCAAGCTTGATTCAAATTGGCCAGATAATTGATTTTTAAAGATTTTTTCACATGATTTCTCTAAGTCCGATAAGCCCCGCCCTGCCACGCCCACAATTTTTGACGAATCAAAAATTCACGAACAAGTTTTGAAAAGGGTCACTCAAGGAACATTTCTGCCAAGTTTGGAAATAATTGGCCTAGTGGTTGAGGAGGAGAAGATTTTTGAAGAATTTCCTAATGATTTCTTTAAGTCTGATAAGCCCCGCCCTGCCAAGCCCACAATTTTTGACGAATCAAAAATTCATGAACAAGTTTTAAAAAGGGTCACACAAGGAACATTTCTGCTAAGTTTGGAAAGAATTGGCCCAATGGTTGAGGAGGAGAAGATTTTTGAAGAATTTCCTAATGATTTCTTTAAGTCTGATAAGCCCCGCCCTGCCACGCCCACATTTTTTGACGAATCAAAAATTCACGAACAAGTTTTGAAAAGGGTCACCCAAGGAACATTTCTGCCAAGTTTGGAAAGAATTGGCCCAGTGGTTGAGGAGGAGAAGATGTTTAAAGAAATTGTTGACGACGCACGACGCACAACGGACTACGGACGCCGGATAGTGACTGACCCTAAGAGCTCCCCTTGAGCTCGTTGAGCTCAGGTGAGCTAAAAATGATTAAATGTGTCAGTCACATGGCTTTCTAGCAAGCATTATAGACTAGCTACTTACCAATATGCAAGGTATCCATCATTATCAGTTGATTAGTTTCTTAATTACACCATTCTCAAATGGCAAGAATTTATGATTATACTGTTCCAATTTCGCAAGAGTTGCAGACAACAGAATTTATGCTCAATTATGAGAGAAATCATGAAATCTCCATTGTTTAGTAAAACAACATCCACTTAAGGGATCAAATTCCCAGTGTCACTTACAAAGAAAGCTATGGAAAACTTGAAGAAAAACAAGGAAATATTGCTAAAAATAGTCCTATTTCATATTTTTTGTATGCTAAAGCAATTTCAAACAATTCTGTTTTTGGCGCACATATTTTGTAGTCAGCATAAAATTTAGATAAGTATTTTCTTTTTTCCTTTAATTAAAACCCATTACTGCACAGTGACGCCTTTTGACTCCTTCATAAGAAATTGCCATGGAAAACATTGTGGAAAATGAAGAAATTGCTTGTGACCAGCAGTTTCTTCATTTTCCACAATGTTTTCTAACCATAAATGGAAAGATTTTTGAAATTTCATCACCTTGAAATTGCCGTCTGCAACACCTTTCAAATTGAACAGTTCAAAATATTGCTGTCTAGTAATGGGTTAAATGTTTTTGTTGAGCATTGTGTACAATGCATATCAAAACAAGACTTTGTCCAGGAAAGATGTCAAGAAAACAGAAAGAAAGCCATGTATTTTCAACTTTATTCATAATACATGAAATAGTTTTTCAAAATAATCAATTTACACATAAATATTTCTTATTGAAGCAAAACAATTTATCATTTAGTCAAACTATCACACAAATGGACCAGTGCAAAACTATTGTATTTGATTGTAAATACTAACCCTTTCCCAAATGACAAAATTTAAGGTTGGCCCAAATTCAAAGATGATACAGATGACAATTTCGAGTGAATGAAACTTTGAATATTTCAGTCTTTATACATAGAAAACATTGTGGTAAATGAAGAAATTGCTTGTCACAAGCAATTTCTAAATTTTCCATGATGTTTCCAAAGCCATTATCTTGTTGGGAGTCAAAACGAGTCATTGTGTGGTAACGGGTTAAATCACTTACAGTAGTTTTGTACCAAGTCCTCTATAATGTCATGTAAAACATTGTGAACCATAAAGGGAGCCCATATACTCTTTTATACCATTTACATATTCAAAATGAGGCTTTGAAATGAATTTTGAAATCAATTTGGAATTTCGTTCACTGTCAATGAAAAAAGCGCATGCTGATATTCAGCTTGCTTTCTTTTCAAGAAATATTTTTCATGAATTTAAATGTAAAGAACATGTCTTGTTTAGGACAGAAATTACTACAAGGTTGATGAGGGTCAAAGAGTGATATTGGCACACACCCATGATATCTGTCCTAAGGGATTTGTCTTAAGGGTAAATACATGTATTAAGGTAATGGCAGATATCACTCTCCGGTCGCCATCAACCAAAAAATAATTTGTGTATTAAATTCTTTTATGTGAAATAAATCTGGTTTTATTATTAAATTTTACGCTGATATAGAATATCCTCCAATATTCCAGTTCAAATAAACTTGATACCAAACATTTTTTACTCAAGCCATCAATCGTAGATACCAAACGCTTTGAGCAGTTTCACCAACAACTTTGCCAATTTCCGTGACAACAGAAATTGACGAGGGTATCAAGATTTTAAAAATCCAGATATATTCATCTTTATTAGCATGGATGATGCCTGAATTTGCCAAAAGTTTTAGGTATCTAATGATGGGTGGAATACTTTAAATCACACTCCAAAATTAAAGATTTTGTTACAACAACTTGCATAAACAGTGTTGCTTTTACACACACATTCCTGAAGAGAAGATTTCAAAATCAAAATTTATATTTGTAAAAAGAGTCAAACATCCATTACATTGTATCAATTTGATAAACAATGGAGAATTTGGTAAAGTCACCATAATGAGGATGAAATATATATTGTATGTCTCAACTTCTATGTATGTATTTTATCCATTCCCACACAATGACACATTTTGACACCAAACAAGACGAAGGCTTTGGATAACATTGTGGAAAGAGAAGAAATTGCTTGTGACAAGCAATTTCTTCATTTTCCATGATTTTTTCTACCCCCAAAAAGATGAAAGAATTTATAAAGATTTCATTCACATGTCTGCATTTCCTTATGTTTTCCTATGCCTCGAAAAGTAGACATCTAAACCAAATGCTAACTAGCATCAGGTAAAGCCAGCCATTGCAAGAGAATGTCTCAATAACATGTTTCTAAATAGATCCTATCATCAACTAGACGTTGTAGCACTGGCTGTGTCAGACAGAGT
Organism: Fragum sueziense; assembly: GCA_963680895.1. Lineage (NCBI taxonomy): Eukaryota > Metazoa > Mollusca > Bivalvia > Cardiida > Cardiidae > Fragum > Fragum sueziense. The sequence continues at coordinate 36,644,953 of OY804594.1, read as the reverse complement.
TGCGTCCCTTGTCCATGGCTTGGCCTTCACCCTGTAAAATTTGGTTCCCACTGGTACTTTAAACCGGTTGTTGGGCTGTAAGATAAGTAAACATGTTCTATGTCTCCAAAACGTCAAAAATACTAATTGAAAACTGCTGCAGACAACAAATTAGATATTGATAAAGACGCAAGTTGTGTTAAAAATAGCACAGAAAATGTTTAGACAAAAAGAGAAAATTCTGTTTTCTTCTTTTGTCTCAATGTTTTCTAAAACTTTTTCTATAAGTGAAATCAAACCAAGTTTTGATTGGAGAAGGATTCACTATTTGTTTTGCTGTTGTTTACAAATTTAAGTACAGTTAAAGTAAGCAAATTAGATGTGTTTTTGCAATGCCAATGCCCCACAACAATTATCATTTGAAAACAACACTTTAAGATTGTCTTTGATCTCTATTGAGGATTTGATATTAATTGTGTAGTTAGATTTGTAACTTTACAAGTCAAAGGAAGTAAATTTTCAAAACTAACAAGAGATGTTTGTAAAACATATATGCCCCCTCAAGGGCCTACATTTGATGTAGGTCAAAGTCCAAGGTCAAGTTAACAAGGTCCAAGGTCATGGTCAAATATAAAAGGTCTTGGTAGGAGGTGTCTATGTGTGAAATATCAAAGCTGTATATGTAAAAGTAAAATGAAACATAGGCCAGTTTAAAGTTTTTAAAAGTAGGCCAAATGCCAAGGTCAAGGTCAAATGTGAAAGGTCTTGGTTGGAGGTGTCCATGTGTGAAATATCAAGGCTGTAGGTGTAAAAGGACATGATATACATGTATATGCCTGGTTTCAGTCTTTTTAAAAGTAGGTCAAACTCCAAGGTCATGGTTCCAATATTCAAGGTCATGGTCAAATGTGATAGGTCTTGGTAGGAGGTGTCTATGTGTGAAATATCAAGGCTGTAGGTGTAATAGGACATAAGATAAAGGCTAGGTTAAATATTTCTAAAAGAATGTAAAAATCAAAGGTCAAGGTCACACAGGCCAAGGTCATGGTCAAATGTGAAAGGTCTTGGTAGGAGGTGTCCATGTGTAAAATATTGAGACTGTATAGGTAACAGGACATTAGATATAGGCCTAGTTTAAGTTTTTTAAAAGTAGGTCAAACTCCAAGGTCAAGGTCCAAGGTCATGGTCAAAAGTGAAATATCTTGGTTGGAAGTGACCATGTGTGAAATATCAAGGCTGTATATGTAAAATGACATGAAATATAGGCCAGGTTAATGTATTATTAAAGTAGGTCTGACACCAAGGTCAATGTCACAAGGTCCAAGGTCATGGTCAAATGTGAAAGGTCTTGGTCGTAGGTGTCCATGTGTCAAATATCAAGGCTGTATGTGTAAAAGGACATATATCGGCTAGGTTAAAGTTTTTTTTTAAAGTAGGTCAAAGTCCAAGGTCAAGGTCACAAGGTCCAAGGTCATGGTCAAATGTGAAAGGTCTTGGTAAGATGTGTCCATGTGTGAAATACCAAGGCTGTATGTGTAATAGCACATAAGATATAGGCCCAGTTTAATTTCTTTAAAAGTAGGTCAAACTCCAAGGTCAAGGCCACATGGTCCAAGGTCATAGTCGTATGTGATAGGTCTAGGTCGGAGGTTTCCATGTGTCAAATATCAAGGCTGTATGTGTAAATGGACATGATATATCGGCCAGGTTAAAGTTTTTTAAAAGTAGGTCAAACTCCAAGGTCAAGGTCACAAAGTCCAAGGTCATGGTCAATTGTGAATGGTCTTGGTAAGATGTGTCCATGTGTGAAATATCAAGGCGGTATTTGTAAAAGGTCATGAGATATATGCCGGGTTTATTTTTTTTTAAAGTAGGTCAAACTCCAAGGTCAAGGTCACAAGGTCCAAGGTCATGGTTAAATGTGAACGATGTTGATAGGAGGTATCTATGTGTGAGATATCAAGGCTGTATGTGTAAAAGGACACGGGATATAGGCAAGGTTAAGAATTAAGCGTAAAAATCAACAAAGGGCAATAACTCCAAAAATTTGATTGGCAGAATTACAGTTCTTGTGCACTGCACCTCTCCATAATGAAATCTATTCACCTGTGAAGTTTCATGATTCTACCTTACATGTTTTTTGAGTTGTGCTCCGGACAAGAATTAAATTATAAAATCAACAAAGGGCAATAACTCACAAAATTTGATCAGCAGAGTTACGGTTCTTGTGCACTGCACCTCTCCATAATGAGATCTATCCACCTGTAAAGTTTCATGATTCTACCTTACATACTTTTTGAGTTATGCTCCGGACAAGAATCAATTTATAAAATCAACAAAGGGCAATAACTCAAAAAATTTGATCGGCAGAGTTACAGTTCTTGTGCACTGCACCTCTCCTAGATGAGATCTATCTACCTGTGAAGTTTCATGATTCTACCTTACATACTTTTTGAGTTATGCTCCGGACAAGAATCAATTTATAAAATCAACAAAGGGCAATAACTCAAAAAATTTGATCGGAAGAGTTACGGTTCTTGTGCACTGCACCTCTCCATAATGAGATCTATCCACCTATAAAGTTTCATGATTCTACCTTACATACTTTTTGAGTTATGCTCCGGACAAGAATCAATTATAAAATCAACAAAGGGCAATAACTCAAAAAATTTGATCGGCAGAGTTACGGTTCTTGTGCACTGCACCTCTCCATAATGAGATCTATCCACCTGTGAAGTTTCATGATTCTACCTTTAATACTTTTTGAGTTATGCTCCGGACAAGATTTGGTCTACGGACAGACCGACCGACCGACCTACGGACCGACCGACCGACCGACCGACCGACCGACCGACCTTCTGACCGACCGACACTTGCAAAACAATATACCCCCATTTTCTTCGAAAGGGGGCATAATTACTGATTTATCATGATTTATTTATTATATCTGATCTTGACAATCACTATCATAAATCTGGTAATCTTGAAATAAAATTATGAGTATTTGTGCACCTTTTAATCAAATGAAAGCTTTGTAATTCAAATTGAAGAGCATATAGGAAAATGCTGCGTTTTTATGTTATTGATGTTCAAAACATTCATTTCTTTTCTGACCAGAAATCTCTACTAGCCCTGCTGACCCATATAGTTAATCACATGCATTATGTTGTCTGAAATTATTTTCAATTTGAACAATACTCCAATTTCATGTCTGTTCACACGTGACTAGTCCATATTTGAGTTTCTAAAGACAAAGTCATATGGCACTTAATCTGTTTTTGAGTCTGAGAAGTTACACAAATCTCAAAAATTTCTAGACTCATTTACATGTATTTATAAAAATGCCTCATTTTGTCTTCTGGAGAAGGGTTAATGACAAAATACTACAGGTATATCATACCTTTTTAGCCTGACAGTATTCCTTATCTGTGACTTCAGCTATCAGCCATTGTTTCTTTGATTCTCCTGTGGCTACATATACAGAGTAAAATAATTATCTTAGATAGACCAGAAACAGCACAGAGGGAGAAAAATGAAAACTGTTCACCTTGTATATGAAATAATGCCAATTTGATGAAGACCTTCTTCCAGAATGATGAAGACTGTCTTCAAGAAAAGAGCAATGTTTGATAACAAAAGTTAACATAATTAGTAAACATACTAATCCTTACACAGAAAAATCAAATCAAACTATGAAGTGCAGTAATTAGACTAGGAACATGTCTTACTTGATGTGCTTTATTTCTGCAGTTGAAGTATACTGTTTAAATTTTCATCTAACTGCCAATGATGACTTGTCCATTCATAAATATTTGCATGACAGCTTAACACATGCAACAAGAGGGCTTGTATCACTCAACTGGCTGTATTTCAATCAATGGGGCAGTGCAAATATAGATGTTTATAAGGAAGTCTGATAAGCCCCACCATGCAACACCTTCATTTATGAGCCAATCAAACCTTCATGTACACTTGATGTAAAGGGTCACCAAAGAAACATTCCTGTCATATTTGGCCTAAATTGGCCAAATAATTGATTTTTAAAGATCTATTTTGTGATTTCTCCAAGTCTGATAAGCCCACCCCACCCCGGCTTCACCCACACTTATGGGCTAAGCAAAGTTTCATGTACACTTGAAGTAAAGGGTCACCCAAAGAACATTTATGGACCAATCAATATTCTTTGAACAATTTAAGTAAAGGGTCACCCAAGGACCATGGTATAGAAACTCTTGAAAGAAAAGAAGAAAATGCAGAAAACAGCATTTTCTCCATTCCCTTAAGGATTTAACTATGCTAGGACTTTAAAATTTTACTATTTTTGTAACACTTGTATCCTCTTTTGTGACACTTTTAAATTTGATCCACCCTAAGATATGTTTCTTGTGAATTGGTTCAACAGAATAACAATTCTTGTTACTGTAAACTTATAGATATTGAAGATTCAAACTTGATTAACCCTCTCCCAAACAAGACCTGGTTTTGACGTCCCTAATAGAAATGGCTTGGGAAAACATTGAAACAAAAGAAGAAACTGCTGATAACCAGCAGTTTCTCCTTTTGTCTCAATATTTTCTTTGTCATATTTTACACAAATTCTATCTTTTATAACTTCCATTTTGTCATTTGGGGCAGTTTTTGAAGTGGATCACCCTAAAAATTTGCTGTTTGGGAAAGGGTTAAACTGTGGATATTTTGCAAGCTAGCTATGATCAATACTTTCTCTCAATTCTCAGGTCCTTCTTAGACTGACAAAAACATATATTACCCGACTTTAGTCCGAGGCCGTTTAAACAGTCTGTATGTAGAAAGTGGAGGGTAGTTCCCACTGTAAACACAACATACTGGTCCAACCTTTCATCTAAACACAACAACACTAGATCACCAACATGGCAGCTGTAACATAGAACAACACAATATATCATTAGTGTTTCCCCAGCAGAATTTTGGACTGTTCATAAATAAATGAAAAGAAATAAATGGAAAGAAAGATAATAGAGTAAACTTACAAACTAAATGTTAAGACCATTGTTAAGATGTTCTGTGCAGTTTATGCAGACAGAAAGACAGGCAATGATACAGAGGGGCAATGGTTAAAGAATAAATCTCTACAGCTTCAATGTGTATGTATTCATACATATTATCACTAATTTCTTTTTCGCTTAATGTTTTCCTAAACCCTATAAAAAGACCTTAAAACCAGGTCTTGTTTGGGAAATATTTAAGCTCTGAGCCACACAGCATCTATGACAGATGTAAAGATATCTTACCTTGTTATTGACACTTTGTCTTGAACTAAAGATCTTGAGCTGGCTGTCATAGACAACTCCATCTGGAAAAGTATAAAGGCATGTTACCCTTGAGACTTCATTACTAATTAAGGTAAATAAGCTCATGAAATGTTCTATTTCTATAGAAATTGAATTATAAGGTCATTGTAGGCATGTTCTGATCTTCAATAACAAATCTGTGACCACACCTGCTGTAAAGAGAGAAACACTCTCCGTAAAAATATCATTGAAAAAGGCTATGGAGGAACTGGCTTTATCATTGATTGAATAGGCTTCAACACCATTTTATCTGAATTTGGTCGTTTTGTGGTGGCCAGAGCACCTAACCACCAAATCCTTGCACTTCTCTAACCAGTATTACAACAGGGCAGGTTTAAAAAAAATGTGACCAAAGTGTGTCATTTAAATGTTAAGAATAACAGCTAATTTTACAGAATATCATCCAGATTTCTTAATTAGTGTGGCTAAAAACTATTCTAAATGGTTAAGCAGTGCCCAAATTATATTTCAAATTCATGTTCACTACTTTTTATCCAAAATTGTGTGCGCAATCTTGCAAAATGACACCAAAAAAGCGTTTCACTCCTGACAGCATATATATTGCACAATATGAGAAATTGTAACCCACGAATCACTAAATAGTAGAGTGCAGAATGCCCACAAGGTTGATGGCTTTCTAAAAATCTTTGAGTGGTAGATTTCTGACTGAATAGACAAAAATGAGAACACATTTTGAAAAATAAAAGTGTTTCACTCCTGACATAAAATTCAGAGGGTTATTGTATAAAACATGCTCCATATCCTAAACCAGTGAAGATAAGATGAAAAGGTAATTTGAAGATGATGATGCACATGTTGTTTTATGAATTACAAGTGCTTATTGTAGTATCCTGTAACTGTCTTTTATTTACCATAGCTTAGAAAATTGGTGCAAGTGTTAAGTGTCACACAAAAACGTTTCACTCCTGACATTTTTGACATGTTTTAATGACATATCTTTTTTATTTGTGAAGCGATTTTCTTTAAACTTGGTACCCAGTATATAGAAACAATAACACATCTTTTTAGCTTTGATTGGGTTGAATATGTTTCTCTGTAAGAGCCGTGGCATGTAAAAAGTGAATGGTCACATTTTTTTTAAACTTGCCCAACAATAACAAATCAGAGCCTCTAGCTGTTCTCCCATTTTGATGATTTTTTTAACCCTTTCCCAAACAAGACCTGGTTTTGATGTCCCTTATAGAAATGGTTTTGGAAAACATTGAGACAAAAGAAGAAACTGCTGATAATCAGCAGTTCCTCCTTTTGTCTCAATATTTTCGGTGCTATATTGTACACAAATTCTATCTTAAACAAGGTCCATTTGTCATCTGCAGCAGCTTTTGAAATTGAAATTTTGAAAATATGCTGTTTGGGAATGGGTTAAAATAGCTTAGGAAAACATAGGGTCAAAAGACGAAAAGGATCATGCAGTTTCAAAATTGGAGCAGTCAAAAATTTTGCCGTTAAGGAATAAGTTAGGGTGAATGTTGAATTTCCCACTTACAAGTTTCTGTTTCACCTTGCCTAATTCTTCATCTTTTATCTTTACTGCCTGAAATAACAACAACTAAATGAGTCAGTATCTGGAAAAAGGTCCCTTAAGGCATTTGAGAACAACATGGATAAAGATCAGCATGTGCATAGGCACAGTCTGATCCAGATCCATATTGTTCTCCAATAGCTTGTTTATGACCAGTTGCAATTATAAGTTAGTAGATTGGATCTATTTTAGACTACATTTAACCACAGGCTTATCTCGAAACTCTATTTTTTTAAAATGCTATAAGGGCCCTTATCCAAGACTCTGGCTCAAATGTCAATAAACAAGCTGCCATCCTCACAATATATACCACTGCAGAATGTAACACTTTCTCAATCAGGGCCTTGTTTTATTGACTTCATCTTTGGTCTGTTATTAGTTATGAACCCTAGAGGGAAATAAAAATCCTGATGCAGCAGAGTGTAACACATCCAAACTATTCCTACAAAGGATGTTGACCAGGTTTTGTTTAGGGAAAGGTTTACAAATTCCATTAGGGGAGATTCGGTATAACTCGGACACAAAACGTGGTCTCTGTCAGGACATCATGGATATCTCACTCTCTCGGACAGACAAGCTTCTGAATCAACAACGAAAACAATAAAGTATTCCAATTCTACACTAATTTCATTGGCTTAAACAGTTAAAATAAAGCCAAGGCAGATAATTTTACGAAATAAAGTATACTATCAGAGTAAGGTAAACTCGGACGGGCACCGGGGAATCTCGGACGCACCTGTTGTTTTAACACATTCCAAAAGGGTAAAGTTTTGCACACTGCTCCAATTTGAAAGCTGTTGCAGTCGACATCATTAATGCTGCTAATTCGCGCATGAAAATCGGAGAAAACATGGAGAAAACTTTAGTGTCCGAGTTTAAAATAGCTAAATACGATTTTACGCCGGGTAAAGTCGGACACTACGTCACAGAAATGAGTAAACTCCCCCACACGTCACGATACATGTCACGTGGTGTCATATATTCAGGCGCATTCCATTGATGACGCGTTATACCTATAAATACAGCTGATTTTGGGAAATATTTAATAAGGACGCTTTGTTTATAAAGACAAACATCTGGCTGTCCGAGATTACCCACATGTCCGAGAAATCCCGAATCTCCCCTATTGTATTTTCTTAGTGAAAGAATGTTATAATATAATGTATTGTGTTATATATCAGTATGCAATATAAGTAATGTACAATCTGTAATACAAAAATCCCTATCAGTTAAAAATTAACATATTAGAACAAATTTTGCCCAATATTTCAACTTACCCCTTCTAAATCCCTCACTTTTTGATGTAAATCTTGATCACAGGAATCACTGCTGAAATGTAAAATAATTTAACCCTTTCCCAAACGACAAAATATTAGGGTGATCCACTTCAAAAACTGTTACAATTGACAAAATGGATGCTATTAAAGATAGGATTTGTGTAAAATATGGCACAGAAAACATTGAGACAAAAGGAGAAACTGCTGGTTATCAGCAGTTTCTTCTTTTGTTTCAATGTTTTCCCAAGCCTAATCTATTAAGGATGTCAAAACCAGGTCTTGTTTGGGAAAGGGATAAGAGGTGGTGAAGACATTCCAAATTTGTTATTTTAAATCCAAACCCTATGTTGTCTGTACTAATTGGAATTTATCTAAAAAATGATGGCTTTCAGCATTTCTTCTTTCTCTTTTCCTCAAATGTCTTGATAAGCTTTCACTTATTCATTAACATAAATAACCACGACATATTTTGGGAAAAGCCACTCCTGGAAAAATGTTCTCCTATTTAGGAAAAGCATTACATGCTATAATATACGAATTGACCCATACTTGGTAAGATCAATTTTGTACTAGAAAATCAAACGTTTAAGAATTTTAAATTGTTTGGGAGATTTAACCTTTCCCTAGACAAGAGAAAGGAGATAATTACGACTAAATGAATCACTTTTAAATGTTTAAAGTTTAAATACCATGTGGCATAAACGCTTTATAAAACAATGATTTTCAGCATTTTTTTCAATACTTTCTAAAGTTTTCCGTTAGCTGAAATTTTCAACAGCTTTCTTTACAGGTTATCTAAAAGTAAGTGTTTGTTTGAGATAGGATAAATTGACAATGACTATCCCATTACCAGACCACAAAATTTAAGGCTGGTCCAATTTCAAAGAAAATGCAGACGCCAATTTCAATAAATGAAATTTGAATGTTTTTGGCCATTTTAGGTAGAAAACATTGTGGGAAATGAAGAAATTGCAAGCAATTTCTACATTTTCCACAATGTTTTCCAAAGCCATCATCTTGTGGGGAGTCAAAAAGAGTCATTGTGTGGTAATGGACTATACTACCTTATATCTATCACAGATGGAGATGCCAGGCCGGTGACATCCTGGCTAGGAGTCAGCCCACTGGCCTCTGGGTTCAGGCTCACACCTGTGGCTTCAGGGTTGAGAGCCTGTATTTGTTCCTGATACTGGATGACTTGCTGTCGTGCCAGCCCTAGCTCACTCTCTAGTCTCGTCTGACTACTAGAAAACTCTAGCTCTTTATCCTTCAGTAATGACATGGCTCGGTCCTTAATGTCATCAGACTTCGCCTTGTCTTCCTTCAATTTCTCTGTATTTTCTGTGAGTGAAAAATGTGTCAATTTTCCCTTTCCTAAATGACAAAACTTAAGACTGATCAAAATTGGATGTTGCACATAAATAACAAGATGTGTTCGTGAAACATAAATGCCCCCGAAATGGCAAGGTTAAGTTTTCATGTTTACTTCAGGTAAAGGGCTGATACAGGTGAATAAATATATGTAAGAGGATTGCTTATTCAAGGTTGTTTCTTATAATTGTAGACTTTCTTTACATTCAATATTTTTTACAGATAAATGAAATTCACATCATTAGAAACACATTCATTAACCATTCAGTTGATATTCCAAACAAAATGTTGATGCTTATAGTATCCAAAAAACAAGACTTGCAAGTATGCCACCAAACGTGCCCTCGGTGACAAATAAAATTTCATTCTTTAGAAAATGTTGTCAGAATTTTGACCAGCACAAAATTTTGCCTTCTGGTAATGGGTTACAGCTTGCACATAAAACTTCAACAAAGCATTAGGCAACCAGCATTCCTCATCAATAAATTTCTTTTTGCAAGTAAGCGAAAGTTTTATTACTTTAGAATTGGATAGGATGACTTTTTACAAACAAATTATCAACTATATTCATATGGAGGCGGAGCCTCAGTATAAAGAATGCTGGGGATAGAGCCAGTCACGTCTAACATCTTGCCATTTGAAAAAGGATATGAAGGGTGCACAGACTGATAGATGAACAGAATATGGTTAGTGTTATTGCAAAACCTCGCAACTACAGCTTGATCAAGCTGTAGTTGCGAGGTTTTGCAATAACACCAACGATATGTCATAACAGTACAATTCTTTAGAAACATGATTACAAAGTACCTTTCTCTGTGTTTATCTGTTGTAAGAGCTCTTCTTCTCTCCTTCTCAATTCCTCAATTACCCTGTCCTTCTCCTGAGACACTTTACTCACAGCTTCATTGAACTTCACCTAAATGTTATACAATCCATTCTAGTAACTGTTTCCTCAAACAATTCCTGGTTTTTAAGATCATACAGGCAATAAATCACTTTAAAAATTCATATTTTTTTCTATCTGACAAAGCTTCAACCCTTTTCCAACTGGCAAAAACTTGGACTGTTCCAATCTGAGAGCTTTTGCAGACAACAAAATGCATATTGAAACAAGATGTGTTTGTGAAACTAATGCCCCCGAACAGGCCAATGTTAAGTTATCACGTTAGGTTTCGGACTGACAGGCGGACGGACAGAGAGACAATAGTAAAACAAGAGGCCCAAGATGGCCTGAATCGCTCCACTGGCTGAAGTTAAAGAATTATCTCATGATTTCTTGTAAGCCTCGCACTGCCAAATCTTGAAAAGTGTCACCCATGGAACATTTCTGCCAAGTTTAGTCTGAATTGGCCCATTGATTTATTTTTAAAGAATTATTTCATGGTTTATCCAATTTCTGATAAGCCCTGCCTGGCCACACCCACATTTATAGACCAATCAAAATTTCACTGACAAAGTATTACCAAAGGAACATTTCTGCCAAGTTTGTACTAAACTAGAATATCACTGAAAGTGATCATACCCCCCCCAAAAGCGCAGTTTTTTGTGCATTTTGAGAAGTTGATTTCATTTGAACTTGGAGCTGTTCACTTGGGAAATAGAGCTAACAAAAAATCAACAGACCAATGAACACATGTAAATGTTGCAAAAATTACCAATTTTCAACAAAAGGACATAGCTCATTTAACAATCCCCAAGCCCTGCCCTGCCATGCTGATATTTTTCAATAAACCAAAAATTCACAACCATGTATTGAAGACAGTCAATCAAGGTACATTCCTGTAAGATTTGGTTCAAATTTACCGTATAATTGCTTTTTTTAAAGAATTTTCTCATGATTTCGTTAAAGGGGGACGAGCTAGGCTGTCGAAAATGCAAATGGCACAATAATTACAAACCAGAAATAACGTATGAAATTACCAACCTGAAGGGGTAGATCATTTATGTCCGTTGTTACCACTCGTCGAGCTTTATTAAGTATTAAAATCCAAGTCAATTAATAACATGCTGGTCGTCCTTGTTTTTGTTTTGTAACGGCTACATATGCCCAACCTTCAAAAATCAATTACGTCAGAGATACGTCATCTGTGCTCAGCGAAATTTAACACACCGTACAACCGGCTGCGTAGAAAGTCAGCGAAGACAGATTCTGCATCTGATGTCATGTACATGGTAGGTCAAATGAATTTACTTTTATAAATAAACGAAAGGATCTTTGGTATTCTATAGTTGATAAATAAGCGTATAAATGTTCAGTGCTTGTACAAAATAAACCTTTTCACGTATTCCTCGCAAATAAGGTCACAGTCATCGACACAGCCGGTTGTACGGTGTGTTTATATCGCGCAGGTGTGTCTCGTTGACCTTGACCTTGTCTTGTTTTGAAGTAAAAATAGAATTTGTAAACACGCTTGTAAAGGATTGATCTATGGCAAAGGAAAGATGTTTTTTCGCCGAGATTGAGGTTTTTATGCATTGCTAATTGTTTTTCCATGCACAACTAGAATATCACTGAAAGTGATCATACCCCCCAAAAGTGCAGTTTTTGTGCATTTTGAGAAGTTGATTTAATTTGAACTGCGAGCTGATCAATTGGGAAATAGAGCTAACAAAAAATCAACAGACCAAACAACACATGTAAATGTTGCAAAAATACCAATTTTCAACAAAAGGACATAACTCATTTAACAATCCCCAAGCTCGCCCTGCCATGCCCATATTTTTCAATAAACCAAAAATTCACAACCATGTATTGAAGACAGTCAATCAAGGAACATTCCTGTAAGATTTGGTTCAAATTGCTTTTTTAAAGAATTTTTTCATGATTTCATTAAGCCTGATAAGCCCTGCCCTGCCATTACCACATTTTTTGCAAATCAAAAATTCACGAACACATTTTGAAATAAGTCATCCAATGAACATTCCTGCCAATTTTGGTAACAAATCATTGAATCAAAAAATCACAAACACATTTTGAAAAGAGTTACCCAAGGAACATTCCTGCTAAGTTTGGTAAGAATTGGCTCAGTGGTTAAAGAGGAGAAGATTTTTGAAGAATTATCTGAAGATTTCTCGAAGTCTGCTAAGCCCCTGCTAAAATCATGAACATACATTGAATACAATCACTCAAGGGTCATTCCTGCCCAGTTTGGTTCAAATTGGCCTGATAATTGATTTTTAAAGATTTTTCACATGATTTCTCTAAGTCGGCTAAGCCCCGCCCTGGCACACCAACATTTTTATGACGAATCAAAAATTCATGAATATACATTGAATACAATCACTCAAGGGACATTAGTGCCAAGTCTAGTTCAAAATGCTCAAATAATTGATTTTTAAAGATTTTTCACATGATTTATCTAAATCCAAAAAGCCCCGCCCTGCCACGCCCACAATTTTTGACGAATCAAAAATTCACGAACAAGTTTTGAAAAGAATCACCCAAGGAACATTCCTGCCAAGTTTGGTAAGAATTGGCCCAGTGGTTAAGGAGGAGAAGATTTTTGAAGAATTATCTAACAATTTCTCGAAGTTCGATAAGGCCCGCCCTGCCACGCCCACATTTTTTAACAATTGAAAAAATCATGAGCATACATTGAATACAATCACTCAAGGGTCATTCCTGCCCAGTTTGGTTTAAATTGGCCTGATAATTGATTTTTAAAGATTTTTCACATGATTTCTCTAAGTCCGATAAGCCCTGCCCTGCCACGCCCACAATTTTTGACGAATCAAAAATTCACGAACAAGTTTTGAAAAGGGTCACCCAAGGAACATTCCTGCCAAGTTTGGTAAGAATTGGACCAATGGTTGAGGAGGAGAAGATTTTTGAAGAAAAACCAACAGACAGACAGACAGACAGACAGACAGACCAACAGACAGACAGACAAGCTGACTCCTATATACCCCCCAAATTGAATTTGGGGGGTATAAATATGAGTTCCCGAACAGTTCGGAAGCATAAAAACATAGAATGAGCCCCTTTAAGTCTGATAAGACCTGCCCTGCCATCACCTCATTTTTTGCAAATCAAAAATTCACGCACAAATTTTTTAAATAAGTCACCAAATGAACATTCCTGCCAATTTCGGTAACAAAACACTGAATCAAAAAATCACCATCAAGTTTTGAAAAGAGTCACCCAAGGAACATTCCTGGCAAGTTTGGTAAGAATTTGCTCAGTGGTTAAGGAGAAGATTTTTGAAGAGTCGGATTAGCCCCGCCCTGCCACGCCCACATTTTTTGGCGAATGAAAAAATCATGAACATACATTGAATACAATCCCTCAAGGGACATTAGTGTCAACTTTAGTTCAAAATGGTCCAATAATTGATTTTTAAAGATTTTTCACATGATTTCTCTAAGTCCAATAAGCCACGCCCTGCGAGGCCCACAATTTTTGACGAATCAAACATTCACGAACAAATTTTGAAAAGGGTTACCCAAGGAACATTCCTGCAAAGTTTAGTAAGAATTGGCCCAGTGGTAAAGGAGGAGAAGATTTTTGAAGAATCATCGAACGATTTCTCGAAGTCGGCTAAGCCCCGCCCTGCCAGCCCACATTTTTTGGCGAATGAAAAAATCATGAGCATACATTGAAAACAATCACTCAAGGGTCATTCCTGTCAAGTTTGCATCAAATTGGCCTGATAATTGATTTTTAAAGATTTTTCACATGATTTCTCTAAGTCCAATAAGCCACGCCCTGCCAGGCCCACAATTTTTGACAAATCAAAAATTCACGAACAGGTTTAGAAAAGGGGCACCCAAGGAACATTCCTGCCAAGTTTAGTAAGAATTGGCCCAGTAGTAAAGGAGGAGAAGATTTTTGAAGAATCATCGAACGATTTCTCGAAGTCGGCTAAGCCCCGCCCTGCCAGCCCACATTTTTTGGCGAATGAAAAAATCATGAGCATACATTGAAAACAATCACTCAAGGGTCATTCCTGTCAAGTTTGCATCAAATTGGCCTGATAATTGATTTTTAAAGATTTTTCACATGATTTCTCTAAGTCCAATAAGCCACGCCCTGCCAGGCCCACAATTTTTGACAAATCAAAAATTCACGAACAGGTTTAGAAAAGGGGCACCCAAGGAACATTCCTGCCAAGTTTAGTAAGAATTGGCCCAGTAGTAAAGGAGGAGAAGATTTTTGAAGAATCATCGAACGATTTCTCGAAGTCGGATAAGCCCCGCCCTGTCACGCCCACATTTTTTGGCGAATGAAAAAATCATGAGCATACATTGAAAACAATCACTCAAGGGTCATTCCTGTCAAGTTTGCTTCAAATTGGCCTAATAATTGATTTTTAAAGATTTTTCGCATGATTTCTCTAAGTCCGATAAGCCCCGGCCTACCACGCCCACAATTTTTGACAAATCAAAAATTCACGAACAAGTTTTGAAAAGGGTCACTCAAGGAACATTCCTGCCAAGTTAAGTAAGAATTGGCCCAGTAGTTAAGGAGGAGAAGATTTTTGAAGAATAATCGAACAATTTCTCGAAGTCGCATAAGCTCCGCCCTGCCACGCCCACATTTTTTGGCGAATGAAAAAATCATGAGCATACTTTGAAAACAATCACTCAAGGGTCATTCCTGTCAAGATTTGTTATAATTGGTCAAATAATTGATTTTTAAAGATTTTTCACATGATTTCTCTAAGTCCGATAAGCCCCGCCCTGCCACGCCCACAATTTTTGACAAATCAAAAATTCACGAACAAGTTTTGAAAAGGGTCACTCAAGGAATATTCCTGCCAAGTTAAGTAAGAATTCACCCAGTGGTTAAGGAGGAGAAGATTTTTGAAGAATTATCAAACACTTTCTCGAAGTCGGATAAGACCCGCCCTGCCACGCCCACATTTTTTCGCGAATGAAAAAATCATGAGCATACACTGAATACAATCACTCAAGGGTCATTCCTGCCAAGTTTGGTTCAAATTGGCCTGATAATTGATTTTTAAAGATTTTTCACATGATTTCTCTAAGTCCGATAAGCCCCGACCTGCCACGCCCACAATTTTTGACGAATCAAAAATTCACGAACAAATTTTGAAAAGGGTCACCCAAGGAACATTCCTGCCAAGTTTGGTAAGAATTGGCCCAGCGGTTGAGGAGGAGAAGATTTTTGAAGAATTTCCTAATGATTTCTTTAAGTCTGATAAGCCCCGCCCTACCACGCCAACAATTTTTGACGAATCAAAAATTCACGAACAAATTTTGAAAAGGGTCACCCAAGGAACATTTCTGCCAAGTTTGGAAAGAATTGGCCCAGTGGTTGAGGAGGAGAAGATTTTTGAAGAATTCCCTAATGATTTCTTTAAGTCTGATAAGCCCCGCCCTACCACGCCCACAATTTTTGACGATTCAAAAATTCACGAACAAGTTTTGAAAAGGGTCACCCAAGGAACATTTCTGCCAAGTTTGGAAAGAATTGGCAAAGTGGTTGAGGAGGAGAAGATTTTTGAAGAATTCCCTAATGATTTCTTTAAGTCTGATAAGCCCCGCCCTGCCACGCCCACAATTTTTGACGAATCAAAAATTCATGAACAAGTTTTGAAAAGGGTCACCCAAGGAACATTTCTGCCAAGTATGGAAAGAATTGGCCCAGTGGTTGAGGAGGAGAAGATTTTTGAAGAATTTCCTAATGATTTCTTTAAGTCTGATAAGCCCCGCCCTGCCACCCCCAAAAATTTTTGACGAATCAAAAATTCACGAACAAGTTTTGAAAAGGGTCACCCAAGGAACATTCCTGCCAAGTTTGGTAAGAATTGGCCCAGTGGTTAAGGAGAAGAAGATTTTTGAAGAATTATCTAACGATTTCTCGAAGTCTGATAAGCCAATTTTCAACAAAGGGCCATAACTCAGTAAAAAATCTATGAACCATGACCAAAATTTCATGTGCACATATTTGAGAGCTATCAAGCATGCCTGTAAAGTTCCAATGAAATCCATCAAATATTTACAGAGAAATTGAATGGACAAGAAAATTCACTCAAGGGCCATAACTCTGTGACAAATCAATGGACCGTAACCAAAATGTGATATACACAATGGCATTTGGTAATGAGCTCACATGTAAAGTTTGAATAAAATTGGGTCAGTAGTTTAGGAGTAATAGAGTGGACAAAAAACCAACAGACGGACCAACAGACAGACAGACAGACAGACAGACAGACAGACAAGCTGACTCCTATATACCCCCCAAATTGAATTTGGGGGGTATAATTAACCCAATGGTTGCTTTTAAAGAATTATTTCGTGATTTCTCCCATTCTGATAAGCCCCATCCTGCTTTGCCCACATTTATGGACCAATCAAAATTTTACTACCAATTGTGGTAATTGGACACCCAAGGAACATTTCTACCGAGTTTGGTCAAAATTGGCCTTGTGATTGATTTTGTAAAGAATTTTTCGTGATTTCTGCCATTCTGATAAGCCCCACCCAGCCATGCCCACATTTATGGACCAATCAAAATTTCACAGATAATTTAAGTATAGGGTCAATAAAGGAGCATTTCTGCCAAGTTTATTTGAAATTGGCCCTACGGTTGATTTTTAAAGAATTATTTTGTGATTTCTCTAAGTCAAAAAAGCCCCACCCTGCCTCGCCCACATTCATAGACCAATCAAAATTTCATGGACAAGGTAAATAAAGAGTCAATCAAGGTACATTTCTGCCAAGTTTGGTCAAAATTTGCTCAATAGTTGATTTTTATAGAATTATTTTGCGATTTCTCCAAGTCAAATAAGCCCCACCCTGCCACGTCCACATTTATAGACCAATCAAAATTTCATGGACAAGGTAAGTAAAGAGTCAACCAAGGTACATTTCTGCCAAGTTTGGTCAAAATTGACCACACGGTTGATTTTTAAAGAATTATTTTGTGATTTCTCTAAGTCTGATAAGCCTCGCCCTGCCACGCCCACATTTATAAACCAATCAAAATTCTTTGAACAATTTAAGTAAAGGGTCACCCATGGACCATTCCTGCAAAATTTGGTCAAAATTGGCCCATTGGTTTGAGAGGAGAAGATTTTTAAATAACTATTTTGTGATTTCTCTAAATCTGATAAGCATGTCCTGCCCGCCCACATTTATGGACCAAATAAAATTCAACTGACAATTCAAGTAAATAGTCAACCAAGGTACATTTCCGCCAAGTTTAGTAAATATTGGCCAAATAGTTGATTTTTAAAGAATTATTGTGTGATTTGTCTAAGTCTGATAAGCCCCGCCCTGCCACGCCCACATTTATGGACCAATCAAAATTCTTTGAACAATTTAAGTAAAGGGTCACCCAAGGAACATTCCTACAAAGTTCGGTCAAAATTGACCCACTGGTTTGAGAGGAGAAGATTTTTAAAGAAAAAGTTTACGGACGCACAGACGCACGACAGACACAACGCCATGACAACAGCTCGCTGGCCTACAGCCAGTGGAGCTAACAATATGCCGCTGACCTTTTGACAAGGGCACAAAAAGATAGAACTTGTGTGTAACGTAACATAGAAAATTTTGAGAGAGAAAGAGAAAATGATGATCATCAGTATTCACTTCTTTTGTATCAATGTTTTCCCTTGACAGTACTAACAGGAGGGTCAAAAGGTTTGAGTTTATAGGATAGGGTATTACAATGTGTTTCCAAATTTGTATCTTAACCCATACCCAAACATTTATGCTTTTTGATGCCCTTTAAGATAAAGTTTTTGGAAAACATTGTGGAAAATGTAGATATAACTTGTGACAAGCAATTTCTTCATTTCCCACAATGTTTTCTACCCAAAAAGAACAAGAAATATAAATTATCTTCACTTGAATTTATCTCTGCATCATCTTTGAATTTGGTTGACCAGAAACAGTCCAAAATTTTGCTGTCTGGTAATGGGTTAATCATGTCACCTGTTTATCCCCGGCCAATGACGTCAGACTAGATTTTAACAGTTGAGAATCTTCTTTTTCTCGTTCCAGATCAGATATAAGTTTGTCAATGGTAGCACTATACTTCTGTTCTACTTCAGCAAGTTTCTGTTGATAAAAATTAAACTACATTCAAGTGAAACATTTCCAATAATCAACTTGTGTGGATGGAGTTCATAAACACTAAAGCTTTGATCTGGAAAAAGTGCTCTTATGGCTTTTTCGACCAGTATGGATACAGATCAGCAAGAGAATACACACAGTCGGATCAAGATAAATGCTGTGATCGTAACAGCTTCTTAATTTTCTGATGCAACTCTTGGTGTGAAGCATTGATCCTGACCACACTGTCTTCAAAGTGATCTGGATCTATAAGGATCTTATATGCCATAAAGGTACATTTTACAGACTGAAATATGGAATATTGCCCGACACATACAATGTATTACAAATGATAATAGGCAAAATATTTTTCATTCTGTCATAATCTAAGCCTTCATAGTACCTCTAAAGTTTTGGGAAATATATTTGTAAAGCACCCATGCCTCCTGTAACATTTCATAAACTTGTTCTTGATATTAGATATTGGCAGACAACCAAGACCCTAGAAATGTGCTAAAACAGAAATGGTGTATTCATGGGTGAAACATGAGTGGAATGTGAAAACCAAGAATTTCCAAGTTGAAAGAGTAAAAAAATGGTATTTAAGTAATACATCTTTGCCGAAAGGGTGATATTATGGTTACAAAAACACATGGAAAGTTTCATAGACAATATTGGCAGTAACAGAATTATGACATTTCCATGTTACAATTAACTTAAGTTAACTATAGCATTAGAAAGATGCATACATGACCAAACAGCATCTTCTCCAAACGGTCATGCAGCAATTAGCTAGAAATCAGCACAATTATTTAAAAAACGACCTACAAGACATGCTCATTCTACTGGGGAAATGCACTTGATAAAGTTTAACCCTCATCCTACCAACATATTTTACATACACATCCTACCAACTGGGGTCCATTTGGACCCCACACGTAATTTTGAATTTCATGACAAAAATAAGTTTCACAAAAGACATATTCTTTGGTTAAATGTTATATTGGTTACTAATAAATGCTAATAGCACAAAAACATACGGAAATGAAAAACTAGAAGGCCCTAAAGGGCTTGAATAGCTCCATAGGCCTGTATTTATTTTACTATTTTATGCAATTTTTGCATAAAATTCAAGGGCACATAACTCATGATCTAAGATTTCAATCAAGTCGAAAATTGCACTCAGGCAAGATATCATAGTCATCAACATTCTGTTCACGTTTTGTTTTGATTAGTCAGAATTCGTTGATGTGAGAGTAAAAATAGTAAAAAATTAGTCTAAACCGCAATTTTGGGCAATCAAGGGCAGATAAGTCGGGTATTTTTTATCAAATAAAAATTCCTTGAAGGAATCTCAGAGAGGGTTGCCCAAGGATTATTCCTGTGAAGTTTGGTTGAAATGCATTCAGTGGTTTTTTAGATGGAGATTTTTTTAACAAAGAATTTAAATACGTTAAAATAGTTGCAATAAAGAGTAATTATAGTGGGGTCCAAACGGACCCCAGCAAAAAAATCAATATTACAAACTCAAATTTTGCTAAAATCTGAAAATGTTGCTCGATATGAAGAAGGTTGTGGTAGACCAACAAACTCCTAAAATTTGGACACCAGGGTGCATCCGGTGAAAATATGACACGCAAAAAATGACGTGTGGGGTCAGATTGACCCCAGTTGGTAGGATGAGGGTTAAGATTACACCTACCTTTTCGAATTCATCTTGAAGTGTTTTGTTTTCATCCACTGTATCTGTTTGAGCACTGATGTCAGCTAGATTCACAGACTTTTCTGCTTCAACAGTCAGTTCAGAATCAGTCTGAGTACTAGATTGATTCTGTTCTTCTTTATCAGTCTGAGTAAATGTTTGATTGTGAACTTGTGTATCAGTCTGTGTGCCGGACTGGCTTTGAACTTGTTTATCTGTCTGTGTGGATAACTGACTTAAAGACACTGAATCAGTCTGTGTGCTGGACTGGTTCTGTATCTTTTGTTCAGTCTGGGTAGAAAGTTCATCTAAACATTGAATCTCAGTCTGGGTACTAGACTGGTTCTGAGCTTGTTGATCAGTCTGTGTTGAAAGTTGACTGGATGACACAGTATCAGTCTGTGTGCTTGTTTGATCATGTGACTGACTCTCTGTTTGAACACTTAAATCTGACTGATCAATATTTCTGACACCCTCCTTTTCTAGTTCATCAGTTTGTATTGAATGGTTAGAAAATTGCACTTTATTTGTTTGGATCCCAAGATCATTTAACATCACAGTTTCGGTTTGAGAGAACACAGATATATTACTAACTCTTATTTCACTTTCCATTTTTTCTATCTCTTTCTCTAGTTCAGAAATTTTCAGATTCAAATCTGACTTCACTTTATCTATCTCCACCTCTAATTCAAGTTCATGTTTCAAATTTAAATCCTGTATTTCTGATGTCAACTTAGCCTGTATATCACCTTTTTCTGCTTGAACATTTTCTAGTTCTTTCCTATGTATTGCATTAAGGCCTTCTATGCTTTTAAGCAAGGCTTCTACCAAATTATCCTTCATGGCATCAAAGTCTTTTTGGAATTTCTCCACCTCGTCAGAATGAGTTGTTTTAAAGTTTCTTATCAGTTCCTTCACTTTTGGGAGTTTATCCTCCACAACCTGTTTGAGTTTTGTAAAATCTGCTTCATACACAGACAACTTCTGATAACAACTTTTTAAATCAGACTGTAATTTTTCATTTGAAATTTTCTCCTCATTGAGGAGTTGTTCCAGATTTGTTTTGCTATCATTAGATGTGGTAGTTTTGGGAGGGGATTCAATGGAAGATGGCATAGACTCGTCTATGTAAAAATCTGCAGTGGTGAATTCTTGGTCTTGAGAAGTTTCTCCACCTAGTTTTTGTTTCACTCGGTCCTTATCCACTTTCATTTCTTGAGTAAGTTCATCTGAAAGACTTTTAGCGAGCATAAATTCCTTGTCAGGGGGACTGACTGACACAAAACCGGGTTTTGGAATGATTTCTTCATCCACCTCACATTCAGTAAACTGGTCGCCAAGTGAGACACTGCCACCCTCCAGTGTGTAGGGTTGTTTACGACCATTCTGGTGTAACTCTGTGTCCGAGCTTGCACCTAGAGATGTACGAGGGACAGATAACTGACGGTCTACTGTCACTGGTGTGTTACTTCTGTCTGTCTTACTGTCAGTAAATAATTCTTCATCTGCAGGAACACTGAAACAACATGGGGGTAAAATATTAACCCATTATCAGACTAAATTTTTAGAGTTCTCAAATTTGAAAGCTAGTGTAGACAAAACAATGGATGTTGACCTTAATGTCTTCCAAGGCCTTCTGTCAAGGATGTTAAAACCAAACCTTGCATGGGAAAGGATTAACTTGTTTGTGTTGGGTTTTAACAATAATTTCTGTCATATAAAGATGAAGCTCACTATGTGTACAAGTAACATGTTGTGGCAAACAGCAACACCATGTGACCAAAGGTGACTCAAACAATTATTCAGTAAGAGCACGGATTTTCTTTAAAGAAATTTAAAATAGAGAGTACAACGAAACATATATACACTGACCCATCAACCAGCATACTGACAAATAAACTATAGATTAAGGGATATAGATATGTTAGTTCTTACCTAAGCATTCCTGAGAGTTCAGGCACTTCATCTTTCAAATGGTGAATATCCTCCACAGTTATACCAGGTAGCTGGGAATCAAAGATGTCCGGGGCTTCATTCTGAATATAGTGATGCGCAGGTAAATATCAACTATTCATACTAGGAATTTGGAAATCAAATTTGCCTAAAAATATTGGTAAGGATAAAAAGTGACGATGAGTAAGTAAAGTAAGCACATGTATACACAACAATTTCAATGAAAGTTAGTTTCTTTTCCAAACTTACTCTAGTTGTGATAAAGAAAGCTTAGAAAACCAAGGAGGGAAATAAGGAAAATAATGATGACTATCATTTTCTACATTTTTCTTCATGCATGTCAGTTGTATGCAATAACTTATATTTTTCCTCTACATCTATTTTTAATTTGGACTACAATTTTCTTGTTTGGGAAAGATTGAGTAAACTTACAGCAAATGGGGGAGGGAGATCATCTAATCCTTGAAATAGAGACTGAAGAAAATGGTGTCCTATATCTACACTGAATGCTTCACGCCGACACACTTCATCTGTGTGTAACTTACTACAGTCAGAAGCTACAGATGTGGCCCACTGAAAATATAATTGAGTTGGGATCTGGAAAAAGGTCTCTTAAAGCCTTTGAGGTAGTTGTATTGCATGATAAGTATGTGGGTAAATGCAGACTGACAGAGACCCATGCTGCTTTTTAATGGTTGCTACAGGTCACGAAGAAGTTATTCAAGAACAACATGGTTCCTGATCAGACTGTGTGTATACACAGGCTGATCTGGAACCATGTTGGACTCAAAATCAAAAGCCTTAAGGGACATTTTTCCAGATCCTGGTCTATATGTGAAATGGAGTATAGATAAACCTGCAAGAAAAGCCAGATTCAAGAGACGAAATTTTAAAGCTTTAGCCCTTATTGTTTAGGAGAAGATTCTTCTACAATTGTGAATGGATGAACATACAGACACATGCCAAACTAAGATCACCCACAATGGCAGTTCATCTAAATGTGAGCTAAAAATAATTCAACTTTATTTTGTTACTCTCTAAGTCTTAACCCTTTCGTTTGCAGAATTATTTCCCAGAAATGACTTTATCCCTATTTCCAAGCACTTCATGTATACACATGCTTAATAAATAGATTTTACTAGCAGAATACCTATAAACCTATCATTGGAAAGGTTATTCAATTTCCTTTAACAATATGATAAGTAACTGATAGAAAAAATAATTCAACTTTATTTTGTTACTCTCTAAGTCTTAACCCTTTCGTTTGCAGAATTATTTCCCAGAAATGACTTTATCCCTAAATCCAAGCACTTCTTGTATACACATGCTTAATAAATAGATTTTACTAGCAGAATACCTATAAACCTATCATTGGAAAGGTTATTCAATTTCCTTTAACAATAGGATAAGTAACTGATAGAAAATTTGCATCTCATCAAAATCTCGACCTCTAGCCCCATGACCCCTGTCAGGCCCCCTGTCACGACCCCCGACCACCCCCACCCCTACGATTTGGGACTGGATTCGGTTTACGGTTATTGGAATCACTATCAGAGTCACTATTCGAAGTCTCCAAAACATTTCTAATGTTCAAATCACCTTTATACCCCCCCCCCCAAAAAAAAAGGTAATCGCAATCATCATCGTCCGGCACTGACATGGTGATTCGCCGGACTTCTTCTGCAGTATATTGAACCCTCCTGACCATCGTTATACAGCTCATACAAACCCAAAAACTGAGTTTTTCTTTACATTTTACGAAAACATAACAATATTGCACAATATTTCCGGTGTCATAATAACTTTAATAGTGTAAAAATTGCTTTTAAAAGCCCATGCCCCCCTAAACAGTATAGGCGTTCCTGAACCGCGCTTTAAAGCGCACTTGCAAACGAAAGGGTTAATATAAAAATTTCAAACTGTTCTAAATTGAACAGGTCTACAAATTGTTATACAGTGAAAGCTATGTTGTGTGCATACTTACAGTTAAGAACTTTCTTGAGAACATTTTTCTTCTAACCACCTCTATCACAAGTAGAGCATACACTTTTGGGGCATCATGTACTTGCTTCAGTATGTCCAGCCGCTTCTTCAACCGTTTTAGATTACCGAGATATATTGTCAGTTTTCCATCTACATCACAAATCTTCTTCTCTACATACATTACCCATCTGCAATCAAAAGGCCTTGGTACTAAATAACCTGCCTTAGTAGAACATTACGACTCTATCTAATCCTGCGTAAGATATATGCTAAGTTTACCTTTTTGTTTAGACAACTGACTATGTCGGCACAAGAGTTGTCAAATTAGGTTTATATGGACATGATTTTCTAAGCAAGCTAAAATTGGCCTTTATGGCATTTGAGACAAACAATGTTCAGAATCGCCTCTGCACACATGTTATCTAATCAAGATCCTTGTTGCTCAATATGATTGTGATAAAGGGGAACAATATTGATCTTGATGAGACTGTTTGTATACACAGGCTGTACTGGATCCATGTTGACCTCAAATGCATAAGGGCTATTTCTTTCCTGATACTAATACAATTATGATTGAGCTAGAGCTAACAATAATGCAGTCATACTACCGAACAGCTCCTTGTCATAAAACAATTCAATGTCAGAATTAACCATTTCAAAGGTTATCATGTGATCCAACTCAAAAGCTGCAACAGACAAGAAAATGGAAGTAGACAAAAATTGGATTTGTAGCATGGAAAATGTTGAGGCAAAAGAAGAAAATGCTGATTATCTTGCCTAAATGTTTTCCAAAACCTTTTTTTTTTCCAAAAGGGTTGTCAAACCCAGATCTTGTTTGGGAAAATGTTGACCCATTACCAAACGACAAATTTTGGACTGGTCCAAATTCAAAGATGTTGCAGACGACACTTTCAAGTTAAGGGAATTTAAAAGTTTTTGGTCTTTTTTTGTAGAAAACATTGTGGGAAATGAAGAAATTGCTTGTCACAAGCAATTTCTTCATTTTCCACAATGTTTTCCGAAGCCATTATCTTTTGGGGAGTCAAAAAGAGTCATTGTGTGGTAATGGGTTAAGTAATGCCTACCTGAGTCTAGTATGTAGGTTAACTGATAGTTCTTCCTTGGCCATTCTACATTTTTTCTTGATTTCTCTCAACCTTGTATGATTCTTCAACATTTCTACCAGCTGACCTCGATGACTTGCACACAGATCGGGTAAAATTGATCGATCTCGTATATTACTTAGACGGTTTTGATTCTGAACAAATCCCTGAAAATTAGCAAGCATGTGAAAACGTTTTTGAAACAAACCTCATTTTCCTTATAATTATTATCTGTGATGCAGATTTGAAAAACAAGGACGGAATTGAAGAAAGTATCAGTTTACTCTTGAAATAAAGTTTGTATCATCTTTCCAATTCTCACATGAGGAGAATATCTTTATTCAACTTGTTCTATTTGTTAGAGTACCAGCAATAATATGTATATGCGATTATCTGGAAAATAAAACTAGAAAAAAACTAGAACTGTCACAGGTGACTTGATACCCCCGCACAAGCTTTCATTACAACAAGAGGGCCATTGGCCCTGAAGCGCTCACCTGATATAATAACTTTTTGTACACCAATTTTCAGGTTGATTGGGCAAAAAATGTGACCTCTAGGATGCACACAAGGTTTAACTAAGATTTGACCTCGTGACCTAGAATTGATCTAGACAATCATTCTGATCAATTTTCAGGTTGATTGGGCAAAATGTGGCCTCTAGAGTGCACACAAGGTTTTACAAAGATTTGACCTCATGACCTAGTTTATGACCCCAGATGGCCCTATTCGATCTTGTCCGAGAATTGATCAAGACAATCATTCTGATCAATTTTCAGGTTAATTTGGCAAAAAATGTGGCCTCTAGAGTGCACACAAGGTTTTTCTAAGATTTGACCCCGTGACCTAGTATTTGACCCAAGATGACTTAATTATACACTTGTCCAAGATTTCATCAAGACAATCATTCTGATAAATTTTCAGGTTGATTGGGCAAAATGTGGCCTCTAGAGTGCACACAAGGTTTTACAAAGATTTGACCTCATGACCTAGTTTATGACCCCAGATGGCCCAATTCGATCTTGTCCGAGAATTGATCAAGACAATCATTCTGATCAATTTTCAGGTTAATTTGGCAAAAAATGTGGCCTCTAGAGTGCACACAAGGTTTTTCTAAGATTTGACCCCGTGACCTAGTATTTGACCCAAGATGACTTAATCATACACTTGTCCAAGATTTCATCAAGACAATCATTCTGATAAATTTTCAGGTTGATTGGGCAAAAAATGTGGCCTGTAGAGTGCACACAAGGTTTTTCTAAGATTTGACCCCGTGACCTAGTTTTTGACCCAAGATGACTCAATTATACACTTGTCCAAGATATCATCAAGAAAATTATTCTGATCAATTTTCAGATTGATTGGGCAAAAAATGTGGCCTCTAGAGTGCACACAAGGTTTTTCTAAGATTTGACCCCGTGACCTAGTTTTTGACCCAAGATGACTCATTTATAAATTTGTCCAAGATTTCATCAAGACAATCATTCTGATCAATTTTCAGGTTGATTGGGCAAAAAATGTGGCCTCTAGAGTGCACACAAGGTTTTTCTAAGATTTGACCCCGTGACCTAGTTTTTGACCCAAGATGACTCAATTATAAACTTGTCCAAGATTTGATCAAGACAATCATTCTGAGCAAATTTCAGGTTGATTGGGCAAAAAAATGTGACCTCTAGAGTGCACACAAGGTTTTTCTAAGATTTGACCTCGTGACCTAGTTTTTGACCCCAGAGGATCCAATTTCAAACTTGTCTGAGATTTTATCAAGACAACCATTCTGATCAATTTTCAGGTTGATCAGGCAAAAAATGTGGCCTCTAGAGTGCACACAAGGTTTTTCTAAGATTTGACCCCGTGACCTAGTTTTTGACCCAAGACAACCAAATTTCGCACTTGTCCAACATTTTACCAAGACAATTATTCTGAGCAAATTTCAGGTTGATTGGGCAAAAAATATGGCCTCTAGAGTGCACACAAGGTATTTCTAAGATTTGACCCTGTGACCTAGTTTTTGACCCCAGATGACCCAATTTCGAAGTTGTCCGAGATTTCATCAAGACAATCATTCTGATTAATTTTCAGGTTGATTGGGCAAAAGATGTGGCCTCTAGAGTGCACACAAGGTTTTACTAAGATTTGACCCTGTGACCTAGTTTTTGACCCAAAATGACCCAATTTCGAATTTGTCCAATATTTGATCAAGACAATCATTCTGATCAAATTTCAGGTTGATTGGAAAAAAAATGTGACCTCTAGAGTGCACACAAGGTTTTTCTAAGATTTGACCCCGTGACCTAGTTTTTGACCCCAGATGACCCAATTTCGAACTTGTCCGAGATTTTATCAAGACGATAATTCTGATGAATTTTCAGGTTGATTGGGCAAAAAATGTGGCCTCTAGAGTGCACACAAGGTTTTACTAAGATTTGACCTCATGACCTAGTTTTTGACCCCAGATGACCCAATTTCAAACTTGTCCGAGATTTCATCAAGACAATCATTCTGAGCAAATTCCAGGTTGATTTGGCAAAAATTGTGGCTTCTAGAGTGCACACAAGGTTTTACTAAGATTTGACCCCTTGACCTAGTTTTTGACCCCAGATGACCCAATTTCGAACTTGTCCGAGATTTGATCAAGACAATCATTCTGAGCAAATTTCAGGTTGATTGGGCAAAAAATGTGGCCTCTAGAGTGCACACAAGGCAAAGTTTGACGGACGACGGACGACGGACACCGGACGCCGGACGACGGACGCCGGACACAGCGGTATCACAATAGCTCACCATGAGCACATTCGTGCTCAGGTGAGCTAAAAAGGGCAATAAGTGTATCAAGCTTAAAGTTGCTAGCACTTATGGTTTAGAAGATAAGGTCTAGACAAAAATGCAAGGGTACAAACAACAAAGGGCAATAATTCTTAAAGTTGGCATGACAGAGTAACAATTCTTTTACATGACACTTCCTGACAATGAGATGTATAAGTGTACCAAGTTTGAAGTTGCTAGCACTAATGGTTTAAAAGATATGTTCCGGACATGAATCCAAGAGTAAAAACAACAAAGGACAATCACTCTAATGGTAGGCATGCCAGAGTAACAATTCTTGTACAAGACACTTCCCCACAATAAGATGTATAAGTGTACCAAGTTTGAAGTTGCTAGCACTTGTGGTTTAGAAGATATGGTCCAAACAAAATGTAAGGGTACAAACAACAAAGGGCAATAACTCAAAAAGTGGGCCTGGCTGCACAATCATTCTAATGGTAGGCATGCCAGAGTAACGATTCTTGTACAAGACATTTCCCCACAATAGGATGTATAAGTGTACCAAGTATGAAGTTGCTAGCACTTGTGGTTTAGAAGATATGGTCCAAACAAAATGTAAGGGTACAAACAACAAAGGGCAATAACTCAAAAAGTGGGCCTGGCTGAGTAACAGTTATTGTACATGACACTTCCCCAAAATGAGATGTATAAGTGTACCAAGTTTGAAGTTACTAAGACTTGTGGTTTAGAAGATATGGTCCAAACAAAATGTAAGGGTACAAACAACAAAGGGCAATAACTCAAAAAGTGGGCGTGGCTGAGTAACAGTTATTGTACATGACACTTCCCCACAATGAGATGTATAAGTGTACCAAGTTTGAAGTTGCTAGCACTTGTAGTTTAGAAGATATGGTCCAAACAAAATGTAAGGGTACAGACAACAAAGGGCAATAACTCAAAAAGTGGGCCTGGCTGAGTAACAGTTATTGTACATGACACTTCCCCACAATGAGATGTATAAGTGTACCAAGTTTGAAGTTGCTAGCACTTGTAGTTTAGAAGATATGGTCCAAACAAAATGTAAGGGTACAGATAACAAAGGGCAATAACTCAAAAAGTGGGCCTGGCTGAGTAACAGTTATTGTACATGACACTTCCCCACAATGAGATGTATAAGTGTACCAAGTTTGAAATTGCTAGCACTTATGGTTTAGAAGATATGGTCCAAACAAAATGTAAGGGTACAAACAACAAAGGGCAATAACTCAAAAAGTGGGCCTGGCTGAGTAACAGTTATTGTACATGACACTTCCCCACAATGAGATGTATAAGTGTACCAAGTTTGAAGTTGCTAGCACTTGTAGTTTAGAAGATATGGTCCAAACAAAATGTAAGGGTACAGATAACAAAGGGCAATAACTCAAAAAGTGGGCGTGGCTGAGTAACAGTTATTGTACATGACACTTCCCCACAATGAGATGTATAAGTGTATCAAGTTTGAAATTGCTAGCACTTATGGTTTAGAAGATATGGTCCAGACAAAAAAGCAAGGTTAAAAACAACAAAGGGCAATAACTCTAAAAGTGGGCGTGGCAGAGTAACGATCCCTACACAGGACACTTGCCAACAATGATATCTATAAGTGTAGAAAGTTTTAAGTTGCTAGCACATATGGTTTAGAAGATATGCTCTTGAGAAGTATTTTGTCCACGGACAGACATACATACATACAGACATACAGACAGACAGGTTGATTCCAGTATACCCCCTTAAACATTCGTTTTGCGGGGGTATAAAAACCTTTGAAATTGAAATTTCAATACTTTGTGAAATTGTTTACACTGCTTACAAACAAACAAACAATACCTGTGCCAACTCTGCCTGTTCCTGGACAATTTTCCGAGCTCCAGATATGATTTGATCTAACCCATACAGTCGATCCTCTAACCCTTTAACTTCCTTCATGCTCTCATTTTGTACCTCCTTCAGCATCAGCTCTACTTCCGACTTCAGTGAGTCTTGTACTCGCTCATCCAACTGTCATACACAAACAAGTATTCATTATGTGTGTATGTGGACAGTCAGGCTAAAATTGACCTTAAGGCAAGTGTGAAAGGTATAGACCCTAGTCAGTCTGCGCAGACTGACTAAGGTCTATACCTAAAATTCTAGTATAATTTTTGATGGACTGTTTGCCAGTCAGAAATTTATGTCTCTATCTATGAACTGTCTCTTAAGATATCTTATCAGACTCATAAACTTCTCCAAATTCAGTAAAAAACTGCTTTACCGAATTACCAAGTTTTGTGTGAACTATCTTATTTAATGACGATCGCGGGGGTTCAATCGTGCGCAACGTTTTGCGCATCATAATTATGACGTCAACGTCGTTTTTCTGCGTTCCTGCGACGTTGACGTTCCCGCCTTTCATTGGACGTCGAGTTATCTTATTTGGTATTGCGTGTCTCTTACGTTGTAACAACATGGATGCACTGCTTTTAGACTTTTTGTATTTGAAAGGTACTTCAGATAACATGAAAATAATGTGGTAAGAGGAGAAAAAAGTAGATCTAGTTAAAACATTTTATTCTGTTGTGTCCGTGTTTTCCTAGGCTTTTTTTCAACTGAGGTCTTTCAAATACATACTTGTTTAGGTAATGTTTTAATTTTTGCCAGAATTAAGAACAGAAGTATGGGTGGTTTCAATTTGATCCCAAACTAAACGACAAAATCAATCTACTAGGGTTGTCCAATTTGAAAGTTGCTGCAGGCGTCAAAATTGTTGTTGGTGAATACCGGTATGTAAATTGTGTAGCATACGTTATCTAAAGCAAAGACCAAAATTAATGATTATGAAAAGAGAGAAATCGCTGATTATAAACAAAATTCTTCTTTTGCTTCAATGTTTATCCATGCTTTCGAGAAGTTGCAGCCAATAGAATTAGTAATACTAGATTTATATTTAAAAGATCTGTAGTCACGACTGAGATGATAGGCCTATTGAGAGAATTAAAGAAATATAACAAAATAGACGTCAATAAAGATGGGATCTGTGTATTTTTATACGTAGATCTATGGTAAAAAATTATGGAGGCAAAAGGAGTAAATGCTGATTATCAATGTTTTCTTCTTTCTTTTTCGTCATTGTTTTCCCGTGTGTGTGTGTGTGTGTGGTTTTTTTTTTTTTTTTTTTTTTTTTTTTTTTCAGTCAGGGATGCCAAACCAAGTCTTGTTTGAGATAAGGTTTGGGCATTTATATGAACAGAGAAATTGTACGTATTCATGATGTGTGGTAGAAAATAAAGAGGGAAAAGGGAGAAAATGCTGATAATCAGTATTTTGTTATTTTCGTACTGCGGTAAAAACTGATATGTTGCAGAAGTAGCGAGCAAAATATTGAGGTAGAAGGTAGAAGGAGAAAACAATCATAATCTACATTATCATCTTGTTTGAAGTTTCAAATCTAGTTCATATTCAAATTTTAGTGTCTGCACCAGCGTCTGTGTCGTAGACAAAAAACTTTGACAAATGTGATCCGTCGCGCATTGTGGGAAATACAAATTTGGAGAATTGAGTTTATTGGGGTTTTACGCCGTTTTAAACTGCCAGGGTCATATCGCGGCGGCTGGAGCACCTACCCATGGATTCCTGTTGTTTCTCAAACCAGTACTACCACAACACCCATACAGAGCCTCCAGCCGCTCGCTCCCTTAGGTTAACGATTTCAAACCCATTGGTGGGTGACAATTTTGTCAGAAAGGGTATTCACCGCGGCCGGCAAATTTGGAGAAATGGATCAGACTTGGCAGAGGTCAACCAGATGTATTTTGCAAATGAACATATAGTAAGATGGGGGAAACATTCTACATTCAAAAGATCGTATTTGAGTGAAAAGCTTCGATCCGAAGCAGACTTTGCGGACTGTGCAGACTGACTTGGTCGATCATTTACGTAAGTTACATATAAGGTTCCTTTAGGCTTGGTGGTTCACACATTTAAATCGGTAAGCGCCGTTTGCAACACACACATTGATTTATTATCAGAGGCATTTAGGCCAAAAACATGATTGGTTCAAAGAAATTGTGCATTTCGTCCCAATTTTTAGCGATTTTTAGTTTTAGGCCTACAAGAAACAACAGACTTTCATCCCGGGCCAGCTAAAATGTGGTTTCTGACAAAAATAACAAAAAGACAATTTAAATTGTTAACCTCTGTTTGCAACAAACAAGTAGATCTATCATGATGTAGATCGGGAAAAGTGGCATCTATCAATTTTTTTTTTAAAACTGATTGATTGAAAAAAAATAGCATTTTCCCAATTTTCACCAATATTTACATAAAACAACACATTTCTACTATAAGAATTATTGACGCGGAATAAATTATAATGCAAGCATTTTCAATTTGTAGATTTTTATTAATCTTTTATTAATCATAATAGTCAATAATCCCTTTTGGGGGAACGGAATATTAAGGTGACACAAGGACAACACGAAATACTGTCGGTAATTAGTGCTGTCCGGTTACTAAGACACTTGGAGAATAACCGCAATTTTGCAAATTTTAATCAATTGCAGGGTTAAGGTATGAAAAAATAGGTATGGATAAATTGATATGCCATTTCGTGTTAAACAACTTCTATTTAAATAGAAAAAAAATATTGGGTAAAATTTATATGGAATAAACTCCCCTCTGAATTGATTTTTTTCCCGTTTTGTCAATGCAGGGTGGTCTAGAATTTTGCAATTTTCAAAAAAAAGTAGCACGATGACCATATGTTTTTTATAGCAATATCAAACGAACATATAATTATTTACAAAATATAGAAAAATAAAATTTTGTATCAGAACGTTTTTTCGGAATTCGAAAAAAAGTAATATATTTTGAAAATATTCGAGTGAATTTTAGATAAGTCAGATTTGACTCAAGGGAGGAAAATACGATTAAATTCCTAATTTTTACCTTTCAAACGACAATTATGTATTATATTCAGTGCAAACTACTTCAAATCTTTGAAATTAAACTAAAATTGAAATGAATTATACACGTAGATTCCATTGTTTTATAGTTTTATGCCAATACCCAGAAATGAAAATCCGCGTAAATATCGGGCAAAATTTTGCTCAATACCTATGTCTTTCTATGACGTTTTGCAGAAAATCTTATTCGACGACCCCCTTTTTTCTTTTCATTTTTGAAATCGGCATACTTTAATCTACAAAATATCAAAAAATAAAAAAATCCTATCAGAGGAATCTAAATCCCGCGATCGTCTTTAAGATCTACTAATTTCTTCAACATTCTCGGCTTATTTCCAAACCATTTTTACAACATTGGTCAACGACTGGCTCTATTAAAATGATGATTATTTTAAAACCATGTATAGTTTAAGGCTCATGTTCATACCATTGGCAAGATATTGAATAGTGCTTTGCAGGCATATAAATATTGGCGAAATCATGCAAGGCTTTATCATGCTGTGGTACAATACACAATACATATCAAACAACCCTTGTATGCTATTTACAAAATATGAAGATGTCTTGCTTAAAGGTCAGTGAATCCCTGTCAAATGAAATAAGTTAAACAAGATGAGAGAAAACTACAATTAGTACTTCATTTAGAGTATAACAATCAACCTATTTCATAACAAGGATGATATTTTCAGAAAATACTAACATCTTCACTCAAAGCTTGCATTTCATTTTTGCAGTGTCCAAATATAGCTTTGGCCAAAAGCCTTTGTCTTTCAGGTTTTCAAACTTTTCTCATACATTAAATTAGACTTACAAGCATTAACCCTTCGCATGTTTTTCAAGTCATATTCCTGTTGTGACCAAAGCTTTGGCAGGCAGTAAACTTAGACTACACAGACATTCAGTCTGATCATAGACTACACTGCCTGGTTTCTACACGAAAGCATTGTTGTGAAAACTTCAGATAAATAATCATTGATTGAAATGTCTCTTAATCAAATGGAAAATTGGTTTCAAACCAAATTTAAAGTCACCAGGACAAGGATTAAGATATTTTGTTTTATTTTGTTACCACGTTCATATTTACCTGTTCTGTTGCTTTATCACACTGTTCCACCATGTCATGAAGGCTATGATTTGTGTCCTATAAAGTACAACAGGTTTAGTAAACTTTCATTACCCAAAGAGAAACCGCATTAGGTTACGACCATTTAAATTTGAGCGATGCTGAATGGGTGTTGATAAAGATAGCATTTGTACACAACATAGCACAGAAAATATTGAGGTAAAATGAGGGAATGCTGGATATCAGTATTTTCTTGCTTTTACCTCAATATAATCCCCAAAATTTTCTTTTAGGCTAGCAAAAACCAAATCTTGCTTTGGAAATGATGAATCATTATTTGTTCACTACACAAGCTTTTACAGAAGGTCACTTTATAAGACTATGACAATTTAACAATTTGAGTCTAGAACAATAAAACTTATCTCATAGTTTGTTTACTAACATTCTTAACTCTTTACTGGACAGCAAAATTTTAGAACCTACACTGGATTAGTTCCCTGAGACAAATACATATTTCACTGTTAATAATTGAAGATAAATGTGACAACATGAATCATTTGATAGGTCAAGCACTGTTTTGATCGAAAGAGCAATTTTGAATTATTTCAAAAGGGGCATTGCCATCGATTATTATTTTAATTTCTTTTTCAAACCCTTTAGTTTAGTCACTGGATTCAATTCCATTACTAAGACCTACTTACATATTCATTATTTATAGTAACAATGACCTATATGAATATAATGAGATCAAGAGTCAGTTATTGCAATCTTTTATTTGAGCATAGGGATCAATTATGCAAATTTTCCTATGAAATGTCTTTTCCTTTCTTACATCTAGGTCAAGTTTGAAGCTGATACCTGTGAACTGATCCAGTCAAACAGTGTTGTTTTCAGCGGATCTTCTGCCGGGGCACCCTCACATGATGACGGAATTAGACTTTGTAGTAGTGGTATCTTTCTGAGTAACTGTAGTGATGTGCTCACACTGTAAATAGAATCAACACAGACTGTAAACAACAATCTTTGTAGAAATGTGGTCAAAACTATCCCTCACGACAAGTAAATGTGATTATAAACTCCAGCAGAACCTTGTAAATGTTTCCATTTTCTGGCAAAAATACTAAATTTGTAACATAGCATTACAAAAATGATCAACATTTTCCCTCTCACTTTATTTTTTCTCACAAACTCTTGGAACACAATTAATGAAAATTGTGGTTTTCATGCATTTGCTGCATCAATACCATTTTCTTTTATTATTAATTATGGTAGAGGCTCACAAAATACTTGAACATCCTTTGCGGCCTTTGTGTACATTGTGAAACAGAAAATATTGGGGCAAGAGAAGAAAATGTTGGTTTTCAGCATTTTCCACTTTAGCCAAAACAATTTTTTCCCCATTTTTTTTCTGTAACTGACATAAAAACCCAGATCTTGTTTAGGACAGCGTTTAAACTAGTTTATTACCTGAGTATAAGGTCCCTGTAGACTGTTCTGTTGTCTAGATATTCCAGGTAGGCTTCATGAAACAACTCAGATCTCTGCTGTAACTCACTGTAATGTACAAGTCAGTCAGTCATTCACCAGAACTAAATATAGGGGGAGTGAAAATGATTTTGATAAAGTTCGATAAT
This sequence comes from Fragum sueziense, assembly GCA_963680895.1. Taxonomy (NCBI): domain Eukaryota; kingdom Metazoa; phylum Mollusca; class Bivalvia; order Cardiida; family Cardiidae; genus Fragum; species Fragum sueziense. Next base: position 36,609,246 of record OY804594.1, on the reverse strand, counting down.
CATACTAAATTGATAATTTTGCAGAATCTTCCCACAATCGTATGATACAGGGACATAAAAAACATTTTTAAACAAAAATCCTTTTTTTAAATAACAAAGCTTAAAACAGAACAAGAGGGCCATGATGGCCCTAGGTCGCTCACCTGAGATTTGTTGCCTTGTTGAAATTAAACACTTAGACCTGAATAGCAGCAAAATGAGAAATGTTTCAATAAAGCCCTTTTTCCTGTGTTTTTCAAATTAATGTAACAAAATTTCAGCCTTTTTTAAAAGTATTTGCTCTTTTGCCCTTTTTCTGATACTGCTGCACTAATAGGCAATGGTTTAAATATTAACAAAATTCTTCTAACAAATTTGAAAGCCCTTCACCAAAGGATCATTCATGTGAAGTTTCAAGAATATTGGCCAACTAGTTGGGCAGAAGCAGATATTAAAAGATTTGGCTTTTTTCCCCTTTTCTCTTGCCGCGGCAACCAGAGCCTTTGATGGAATTAAATTCTTTTAACAACTTTGAAAGTCCTTCACCCAAGGATCATTCATGTGAACTTTTAAGAACATTGGCCAACTGGTTAGGTAGAAGAAGATTTTTAAAAGATTTGGCTATTTTCCCCTTTTCTCATGCCGCAGCAGTCAGAGTCTTTGATGGAATCAAATTCTTTTAACCCTTTCACTGCTAAATATTTTTTTCGGACGTGTTTCTCACTGCTGAATTAATTCAAAGAAATTTCCAAGAATCGATACCCTGTTCACAAAAACATGCATAACTTTTGACTCATTTGATGGATTCCTTTCAAATTTTCAGCACATACAGACAAATTAAGCACCTATATGTGACCAAAATTTAAAGGTAATTTATGAAATGCAGGGGTGTAAAATTATTTATTCTTCCACTCGCCCTGTAGGACTAGTAGCCAAAAAAAGTTACTCGCCCTTATGATTATGTTACTCGTCCTGTAATTGTATTATGTGTTTGTCTTTGTAGGGAAGATGTCGGAGGGTTATCTACAACATGTTGATGATTGACACATTTCGTACACGTTTTGGCCTTTTATCATGAAACTTCAAAGTCTCTTTCTTACGTTTTGACATGATTCAAATTAACAACAAAGATTTCTTGTCTGCTTAAATGCTGGATATTTTCTCTAAAGTAAACAGAACAACTCGTTTCCTTCTTTTTCGGCCTAGAAAACACCGAAAGCCAAGACTAGAATTCCAATGTTTACTCGTCATACACCTTTTGTTGTGACTTACTCTTTTCATTATAATAATAATAAGTTTATTTTGGTAAAAGAGTTCAAAACATGGTATAGTAAAAACACATTACAGCAATATTGCACATAATTAGTTATGAAAAAAAATGTAACAACCATGTTATGCGCTCCATTACCAAGGATAACACAAAAAAGACGAAAGTTATGTAGAAATGCTCATTCTTTTTCTCATTTTTCATCGTCATTCCATGAACTTTCGACCCGAATAACAACCTTTTAAGAATCATTCTTTGACTTGTTGAATAGATTGCAGTAGACAGCGGTGACATAATTTATACACAGTAATAAATTATGTAAATATATGTCACAGTGTCGCCACAGACAATTAATCCCCATACCTGCCTGAAAACTTCCTGTTTATCATAGGTACGGTAAAAATACAAAATAGGACTCCCATTGATCTGACAAAGTTTATAAATTTATTGTACAGATCGGGACCGAGAAAAAACACATTATTGAGTTTGAAATATGATTTTATTCATTTGCTAGACAATATTTTTACTCGCCCGGTAGGACTAGTAGGTAACCTTTTCCACTCGCCCATTGCCAATTGCTACTCGCCAATGCGAGCGGGCAAGTGGAATTTTACACCCCTGAAATGACAATATTTTTTTCTTTTTTATGTTGTTGGTACTCATATATTTCGTCCCCATAAAGGATGAGTGTCAATAAGGCCCTTTCTGTGACCCAACCCGATTTTCTTTATTTTCGCCACAAATAACCACTAACATATTGACCTTATGTAGGCAAAGTATCAACTTGAACGGAGCCTTGGTTTGGAAGATATATTAAATCAAATCAATTCATAACTTGAAACTTGCTGATGCAGTGAAATATATATGTATTGCCCTTTGAATATATGTTGTTGTTTATTCCATTGGATGTCATGTACAGGAGAAAAGGGGCATTAAACATGTTTATGAATTTTTATACGCCGCCGGAGGCGGACGTATATTGGCGTCATCTTCTCCGTCTGTCTGTCCGTCCGTCCATCCGTCCGTCCACTTTTCTTGTCAACGCAACTCCTTCTAAGTTTCTGGCTGGATCTTCTTGAAACTTGGTCAATGTTATCACCTCAATTGGTAGATGTGCATGAAGGAAGGATTTTATGGTTCGTTGATTTTTGCCTGAGTTATGCCCCCTTAAAACTTAGTCTCTGGGGCTTATTGAAATTGCATTCTTGTCAACACAACTCCTCCTAAGTTTCTGGCTGGATCCTAATGAAACTTGGTCAATGTTATCACCTCAATTGGTAGATGTGCATGAAGGAAGGATTTTATGGTTCATTGAATTTTGCCAGAGTAATGCCCCTTAAAACTTAGTCTCTGGGGCTTATTGAAATTGCAGCCTTGTCAACGCAACTCCTCCTAAGATTCTGGCTAGATCTTAATGAAACTTGGATGTTATAACCTCAATTGGTAGATGTCCATGAAGGAAGGATTTTATGGTTCATTGATTTTTGCCTGAGTTATGCCCCCTTAAAACTTAGTCTCTGGGGCTCATAGAAATTGCAGCCTTGTAAACGCAACTCCTCCTAAGTTTCTGGCTGGATCTTAATGACACTTGGTCAATGTTATCACCTCGATTGGTAGATGTGCATGAAGGAAGGATTTTATGGTTCGTAGATTTTTGCCAGAGTTATGCCCCCTTAAAACTTAGTATCTGGGGCTTATTGAAATTGCAGCCTTGTCAACGCAACTCCTCCTAAGATTCTGGCTGCATCCTAATGAAACTTAGTGGATGTTATTACCTTAATTGGTAGATATGCATGAAGTAAGGATTTTATGGTTCATTGATTTTACCTGAGTTATGCCCCCTTCAATCTTAGTCTCTGGGGCTTAATGATATTTCAGCCTTGTGAACGATATTTCAGCCTTGTGTCCAATCAAGATGAAATTTAGTCACAATATTGGGTACCATATGTGCTCGAATGACAACGATTTTCAATCTGATCGGATGAGAATGTTACCATTTTCGACTTTGTTTTCAATCTTATTTTGTCGAATACAAGGGCAGATAACTGAGCAAGTCTTACCCTAATAAATTATGTTGAAATTCACAATTCTCCAAGTTCTTATAGTCACAAACACTGTGTCAAAATTTCATTTTGATTGGTCTATATTTGTGGTTTTTAAGGATGAAACAAAGTCGAAAACGGCAATTTTGTCAAATTCAAGGGCAGGTAACTTCGCAAATTGTTATCCGAATGTGCTGAAATTTGAACTCATTCAAGATCTTATAGTGACCGACATTGTGTCGAAGGTTTGTCTTGATTTGTCCGTATTTGTGTTTGTTAGAGTAAACAAAAGTTGAAAACAGCAATTTTTTTCAAATTCAAGGGCACATAACTCGCAATTTTCAGATTCGATCAGACAGAAATTAAAATTCATTATAGCTCATATAGTAACCAACTTTGTTTCTAATTTTCATCTTGTCTGGTCGATAAATGTAGATGATAGAGGGGAAACAATGTCAAAACTAACTATTTTTGACGTGCAAGGGCAGATAACTGTGGAGTTTTTATTTTGATCCGGCCCATATTCGAATTCATAAGAGAACTTATGGCCATACTTGTTTTGATAAAGTTTGGTCAAGATTGGCTCATATTTGCCGATGCTAGAGTGTAAAAACCAAATCAAGAATAGACAGATGGGCAGATAGACAGACAGACGCCGAATAAAAAGCGATTGAAATAGCTCAACTTAGGCATTTTGTGCTCAGATGAGCTAATAACAACGCTACAATCCATTTAAGATGATATACAAGCAATTCTCACTATGAAAAATTCCTGTCTGTTTCACGCCTAATTTTGGAGTATATTACCCCACCCACTCTGCTAAGATAACAATTACAACCTCTTTATCTGATGTTTTTGTGTACATAAGGCTCGTATCGTCCTCCCGGTGGTATTTTATGGTGATTTATACAGAAATGTTTGGTTCAGAAACGAAATAGTACTTATTGTATTTTTGGCATTTTTATCAAGGAATCAAGGGCAAGTAATCCAGAAATTAAAAAAGCTATTTTGAAAATTTTCATATTACAAATTACGGTAGTATATCTTCATTCACCACAAAAAATATAAATCAAATACAATAAGAAATAAAAGCCTGTTGTGGTTTTTCGTAAAGTTGGCCCATCCAAAAATCCTAAAAATTCAGAAACATGTTTAATGCCCCTTTTCTCCTGTCCATGGCATCCAATGGAATAAACAACAACATGTATTGAAAGTGCAATACACATATATTTCACTGCATCAGCAAGTTTCAAGTTATAAATTGTTAGTAAAAGTGTACAAGAAATTGATTACCATCTAATGGCATAGTGGGTGACTTACCCCACCCACTTTGATTTAATATATCTTCCAAACCAAGGCTCCGTTCAAGTTGATACATTGCCTACACAAGGTCAATATGTTAGTGGTTATGTGTGGCGAAAATGAAGAAAATTGGGTTGGGTCACGGAAAGGGCCTTATTGACACTCATCCTTTGTCGACAAAAGTCGCCTATGGCAGGGACCCCCTATAGTCGACAAAAGTCGCCTATGGCAGTGAAAGGGTTAACAACTTTGAAAGCCCTTCACCCAAGGATCATTCCTGCCAAGTTTTAAGAAGATTGGTCAACTGGTTTGGGAGGAGACGATTTTTAAAGAAATTGTGGACGGACGACCGGACGGACGGACAGACGACGGACAACGACCAATCACAATACCTCACCTTGAGCACTTCGTGCTCAGGTGAGCTAAAAACAGGGCAAAAGCATTATACCAGTATCATAAGGAATTCATATATGAAGTTCCATCTAATTTGGCCCAGTTGTTGGGGAGAGATGGCTTAGAAATGATGTTTGGATGAACAGATGGACAGACAAAGCTGTTGCTATATGATGTCCCTTTTCAATAAAAACTTTGTAACTGCAGCTTTGAACAACCTGCAGTTAAAAGGTTTTCGTTGAAAAGCATTGATAAGCCCATATAAATGGCAATGTTTTATTTTTATGTTAACTGTGCAGATACACCTACAAATGGGCAAAGTTAAACAATATAGAGTGAATCTGACAGAAATTAGTGCGATCTTATTACAGGAAAAATTAATACACCATCTCTTTATTCTATTTCTTATAACAAATCAAAGATGGTAGAAGCTTACCTTGTAATGTCCTCGAGATTTGCCACGACAGCTGCCCATCCTTGTTGTTGTAGGTGCTGATCATGAATCAATCTCTCACAAGCTCGAAGCTCATCTGAATCCACCTCCTGAAATTGCTGGAAAAGGAAACAAAATTAAATTTTGTTTCTTCATTTCAATTAAAGCCCTCTATTTACAGCAACTAATGTCCCTAGCCAAGTATATTCCATACAATATACATGTTTGACCATTTATGAGAGCCAGATTCAAACTAATAACCTCAAGACTTCTCTCAAACACAAGATTACATGTCCAGTACCTTGACCATAATGCATGACAAGACATCATTTGAGCCAGAATCTGGAAAAACGTCCTTTATGGCATTTGAGACAGCTTTCCTTCAAGATCAGGCTGTGCCTATGTGCAATCTGACCTGGATCTATGTTACTCTCATATGGTTGTTACAGACCATGACGAAGCTATTGGAGAACAACATGGTTCCTGATCAGACTGCATGTATATGCAGGCTGATCTTGAATCATGTTGGGCTCAAAAGCCTTAAGGGACCTTATTCCAGATCCTGGCTCATTTTTTTTGTATGAATATCATTTTTGTAGAACTTTTGTACATAGCTACAGATAAAAGGGGGTAAATGCATTCTAAATTTGTTATTTTAAATCCTACCCGTATGTTGTGGATATTCATTTGAATCATCTTGCAGAGATATTGCGCAGGGATGATTCCAATGTGTACCCATAACATCCATAGGATTTGAAAAAACATTGGGAAATATTTTGCATTTTGAAAACTCATTATGGATGCAGATGCAGTGTAGTAAAAGATAGGAATCTTGTACAATATGGCATAGAAAATATTGTGGCAAAAGGAGAAAATGCTGATTGTCAGTCCCAGCATTTTCTTCTTTTGCCTCAATGTTTTCCCAAGCCTATTTTATTAGGGTTGTCAAAACCAGGTCTTGTTTGGGAAATGGTTAACTATTTACCAGTGCTAGTTGTGCTCTAGATACAACAGTCTCATATGCTGGAGGCATCAATAGTGACCCTTCTACTTGACCTTGTAAATCTGTGTCTGAAATCAAACATATATACAGTCTTTATCCGAACTGCTTTTATTATGACTGAAACAAGTATAGAATTTGTAACTATTTGCCTATCTGAAAATTGCCCACAGGAACCCGGGTACCTGCACAAACAGATAATTTATCAAATTGGATGGTTCATTCAGACTATAGTATAGGAGCAATCCAGCATTAAGCACATGTAAACAATTTGCCATCAATATTTTGTTGCCAATTTAATCAGAATTTTGAGTGTTCATTGGCAATGATTATACTGTCTGCAGCTCCTTTCGAATTTGACCAGAAGAAGAAATAGCTGAAAAAAGAACATTTTGCCACTTTCTTTCAACACTGTCTTAAAATTAGGGATGGCAACGAGTACCAATTTTACTAATTGATTACTCGGCCACCCTTCCAATTGAGTACTCCAGTACTCGGATAGAAACGTCGTCTTGGTTATAGTATCGGTGTTTTCCGATATGTTCATAAGCGATCTATGCAGCGTATCTTCCGTTTAAATATCTCTTTAGATTAAATTTGATCAGTACTATATTTGAGAAAAAATGGACAATTGTTACATATGTGATGAGAATTACAGAAAGTGTCAAAATCTTTCCATTAAACTCCTAAAAAAAATCTGCAAAGTTGTTGTTGTTCTTTATCTCTAAAGCGTTCGTAAAATTTATGCATGTTGTGGGATATACACAAGTCACTATAGACTTAGAGGGAGGCATTGTTTATGAAATAATAACAAGTTTAGCTGTCTTTATTGCCAATAAAACCCGATGTACGACGGACTACATGTGTAGGTAAAAACCGAGGCGCACAGCGCCGAGGTATTTGCCTTAACATGTAGTCCAGAGCACAGAGGTTTTTATTGGCAATAAAGACCGCTAAACTTGTTATTATCTCCATTATAACACTCTAAATAACAAAAACGCACATTAGAAATGTGTTATTTTGTGAAAATTCTGCCATGAACTAGTTTTCGTCGTTGGAAACGCATTGTCGGTTCAGTGACGTCATTTGACGTTACCTTGACGCCATGTGACGTTTTGGCGCATACACAAAGCATAATTACATAGGGTTTTTGTTGTAAATAAAACCCGATGTAGTTCTTCTTTCGCTATATATGGATTTAACGGAAAAGTGTTGTAATAGACTTTCTTGAATTTATTTGCGTGTAACCGGGAACGAGATGGTTCTTCTTTGAGAAACAAATAGCAATAGAATAAAATCTTAACAATAATCCAATAATCGGGTGATCGAATATTGCATTAATCAATCAACTCTAAGGTAAATCTTACGGACGTCCAATTAAAATGCATCGCTCGAAATCAGAGTAAAGAGCTGTGAAGGTGCAAAAAGTTGTGACATTGTTTAAAAGCGAGAAGAATAGCATCGAGGGCTCAGTGCAAAACTATTGTAACTACATATTTTTCAGAAATTCACTTTTTTGCATTTTCTGAATCTTTAGCAGGGAATACATCATGTGTTCTAATATTAGGTTTTAATTCTATATACATAAAAAGATATTTAGAATGTTAAAATCATTTTCCCTCTTTATCTTTGAGAAAGTCAACAAGTTTTTTCCCTCTCCTGTAAAATTTTACAAAATGTAGTTACAATAGTTTTGCACCAAGCCCTGCTGTTGGCACTTGATTGCAAATTAGGACAATATCGAGGGATTAGATAATAGGCGGACGACCAGGTGTTACATACTCTACCCTTTGCACGGTACAGTGTTGGAAAAGAGCGATCTTTTTTTTTTTCAACAACTTAAAAACGAATTTTCATTTTTCTGCTGATATTATTTTTTCTTTCCGATTATTCGATTAGTGATATTGGTAATCGATACTCGGACATTCGATCGAGTACTCGATTAATCAAGTACTCGTTCCCATCCCTACTTAAAATATATGCTGTTATAGGAAAATTCTTTACAAAGAGCGATACTGATTTTGGAGTATTTCCTTTCATTTCGGACTGGTCTTCAAGTTGTTAGTTGGATACCAGTTTTACGACAAACCTAAGAAGAAACGGCTTCTTCATATTCCACAATGTTTTCTAAAGCCTTCAACAAAAAGCATCATCATTTCGGGACTGGGCATAGGTTGACAATTACCCAAACAACACCATTTTAAAGTGATCCAAATTGAAAGCTGCAGCTGTAGCAGACGAAAAAATTTATATTAATGACAAGAGGGCCAGAATGGCCCTACACCTGAAAGAAGTTTAAGACACGCCCACTTTTGACAAATCAAAAATTTGCAAACAAATTTTGAAAAGGGTCACTCAAGGAAAACTGTTGCCAAATTTGTTTCAAATTGACCCTATGCTTGATTTTTAAAGAATTTTCTTATGATCTCTCTAAGTCTGATAATCCAAGCCCTGCCATGCCCACTTTTTTTACCAATACAAAATTTGCCAACATATTTTGAAAAGGGTCACTCAAGGAACATTTCTTTTAAGTTTGCTTCAAATTGGGCCAATAGTTGATTTTTAAAGAATTTTCTCAGGATTTCTGTAAGTCCGATAAGCAACGCCCAATTTTTTCTGACGAATAAAAAATTTGAGAAAAAATTTTGAAAAGAGTCACCCAAGGAACATTTCTGCCAAGTGTGGTTCAAATTGGGCCAATGGTTGATTTTTAAAGAATTTTCTTATGATTTCTCAAAGTCTGGTAAATGCTGACTTGCCACGCCCACAATTTTGGATGAATAAAAAATCCGCGAACAAATCTTAAGAAGGGTCACCCAAGGAACATGCCTGCCAAATTTGGTTTTAATTGGCCCTATGGTTAAGGAGAAGAAGATTTTTGAAGAATTTTTTAACAATTTCACTTGGTTAGATAAGCCCCGCCCTGCCACACCCACATTTTTTGACGAAACTATAAATTTATGAACAAATGTTGAAGAGGGTCACTCAAGGAACAATTCTGCCAAGTTTGGTTCAAATTGACCCATTGGTTGATTTTTTAAAGAATTTTCATAGGATTTCTCTACCGCTGATAAGCCCCTTCCTCCCTGCCACGCCCTCATTTTTTGACAAATGTAAACATCTGTGAATCAATTTTGAAAAGAGAGACTCAAAGAACATTCCTGCAAAGTTTGCTTCAAATAGGCCCAATGGTTAATTTTTAAAGAATTTTCTTATGATTTCTCTAAGTCTGATAAGCCCCTTTCTCCCTGCCACGGCCACAATTTTTTAAAAATGAAAATATTTGTGAACAAATTTTAAAAAGAATGGCTTAAGGCACATCCCTGAAAAGTCTGGTTCAAATTGGCCCAATGGTTGATTTTTAAAGAATTTTCTTATGATTTTTCTAAGTCTGATAAGCCCCTTTCTCCCTGCCACGGCCACGTTTTTTTGACGAATTAAAAATCTGAGAACAGGTTTTGAGAAGGGTCACTCAAGGAACAATTCTGCCAAGTTTGGTTCAAATTGGAACAATGTTTGATTTTTAAAGAATTTTCTTATGATTTCTCTAAGTCTGATAAGCCCCTTTCTCCCTGCCATGGCCACAATTTTTTACAAATGAAAGTATTTGTGAACAAATTTTAAAAAGAATGGCTTAAGGCACATCCCTGCAAAGTCTGGTTCAAATTGGCCCAATGGTTGATTTTTAAAGAATTTTCTTATGATTTTTCTAAGTCTGATAAGCCCCTTTCTCCCTGCCACGGCCACGTTTTTTGATGAATCAAAAATCTGAGAACAAGGTTTGAGAAGGGTCACTCAAGGAACAATTCTGCCAAGTTTGGTTCAAATTGGAACAATGGTTGATTTTTAAAGAATTTTCTTAGGATTTCTTTTTAAAGAATTTTTTTTTTGACAAATGTAAAAATTTGTGAACAAATTTTGAAAAGAATGATTTAAGGCACATTCCTGCCACGTTTGGTTCAAATCGGCCCAATGGTTGATTTTTAAAGAATTTTCTTATGATTTCTCTAAGTGTGATAAGCCCCGCCCTGCCACGCCCACATTTTTTGACGAATCATAAATCCGCGAACAAGTTTTGAGAAGGGTCACTCAAGGAACATTCCTGCCAAGTTTGGTCAAAATTGGCCTGTTAGTTTTGGAGAAGAAGATGTTTGAAGAAATTGTTGACGGACGGACAGACGGACGGTGAGTGACCACAATAGCTCCCCTCGAGCACTTCGTGCTTAGGTGAGCTAAAAAGGGAATTTGTGTATTTTCAGCAAAGAAAATATTGAGACAAAAGGATAAAATGCATGTTATCAGAATGTTCTTCTTTTGTCTATATGATTTTTCCAGCCTTTTTCTATTTGGGACACAACCAGATGTTGTTTGGGATGGGGTTCAACAGTAAGTTTACCTGATCCGTAGTTGACACTAGGAGAGGGTGGTGTAGCAGCTTCAATGGTACTTTTGCTGAACAGAAAGATCGGATTTGTATCCTGTGGAAGAAACATAAATAATACATACATGTACATGTATTTTGATATCATCAACTACATCATGGTTGTTTTTGGACACAACCCCATTAATTTCTAAAGACTCCACAGGCATCAAAATTGATCTTATTCACATGTGACCTGTCATGCCTAAGGAGACCTTCTGGGAAGAGTGAAAACTATAGAACCTTACGCAGATGGATCGAAATTTTTCACTCAAAATTAATGTTTTGGATCTACCAGTAGATTGTTTTTCCTACATTATACTACTAGAGGTTAATTTTCCAAAAGTGACATCTGGCTAACGCCTTATAAGTTTGATATGTTTCTAATAATTTGGTTTATAGACTTCCCGGAAAGTCATTTGTAGTGTGACAGATCACACATTATCAAATTATTATTCATCATTTTTTTTTAGGTAAGGATACCACTTGATATTTTCCACACAACACAATTTTGTTATATTCGAATGTCAAAGCTGTCTCAGATCACAACATACCTGCCAATAAAATAGTAAATTCTTATGTCAACGAACAGAACACATTGGGGGAAAAGAAAAAATTGCAGGTAATCAACAATTTCACCTTACTCTCAAAGTTTGCCAGAACCCTTTGTGATAGGGACTAAGTATGTCTTTTGACAAGCTCGTTTGACAAATTAAGTTTATTAAAAGTAACTGGTGATTCAGAATTTTTTCACAACACTATAAAAGAGTGTGCAATATTACTCACAGTTCCAGCATGATATTTGCCCACAATGGCTTTGGGATCTAAACTTTCACCACCACTGATAAGCAAAACCTGCTTATCTTCAGGAATATGACAACCTTTGGCAATAACACCCTGCAGGCTTATAACCCTGGAACATATGACATTGTATGAACATAATACTGTCTTATGATCTTAATTATCTTCTAGAAGAATTTGAGAAAACAATGTGATATGGAATAAGATTAAACTACAACTAATATAGGAAGAATCCTTACTCAATGTTGCCCAACAGATGTTTCAATTTTCAACTTGTTTGGGAAAGGGTGTGCCAAAAGTATCGAATTGTAACCCTATAGTAATATGTTTTTAAAGGCACCTTTGGAAACAAGAACCATTACAAACAAGAGTTGTCCGCGGACAACGTAGCTCGCCTATATGGGAGCTTGTCACAAAATCAGCCAATTTTTTAAAAGTAGGTAAAACTCCAAGGTCAAGGTCACAAGGTCAAGGGTCATGGTCCCAAATGAAAGGTCTTGGCAGGAGGTATCCATGTGTGAAATATCAAGGCTCTATCAATAATAGTGCATGAGATATAGGCCAGGTTAAAGTTTTTTCAAAAGTAGGTCAAACTCCAAGGTCAAGGTCACTAGGTCAAAGGTCATGGTCCCAAATGAAAGGTCTTGTCGAGATGTATCCATGTATGAAATTTCAAGGCTGTATCTCTTATAGTGCCTAAGATATAGACCAGGTTAAAGTTTTTCAAGTGAAGACGCGACGGGACAGGACGGGACGCGACGCTGACGCTAGGGCTGTGACATTAGCTCCCCGGACATAAAGTCCCGGCTCGCTAACAAGTTGCATTTTTGAAGGAATCTTATACAAAGGTAAAAGCTTGTTTATTATTGTGTCACCCCTATTTAAAGGACCAGCCAATTTGGGCTAATGAGACACTCTCCTCTGAATGCACAGTACCTCCTGATTCCCCATTCATGATGCCAGGCGTCTGGCAGAGATGGGTATACGATAACCATTAGTTCAACTAGGTGATGGCTTGCCAATCAGTCGCATCAGTTTTAACTCGGCAGACCGAATTCCACCGTGATTCTAACCTTCAACCTCCCCCTTTAAAGGCTGATGCCCTAACCATTAGGCCACGGAAGCTGTATACAAGTAATATTTAAGAAATGCAACAATAGCAAACACACAGTATGCCAAACTACACCATATTTAATATTTCATTAAAATTTTCTAAATATGTTCCCAGAGCAACAGTTAAGAGGGGGGCATTCTATGTTTATTATTTAAAATCCAAACACCTTGTTGTGGGTACTCATTTGAATCGTCTCAATGAGATGATTCTTATGACCCACAACCTAGGGTTTGATGAACAATATATGAAATATTGACTTTTGAAAAGTCATCACACCCACTTATCTTTAGCTCTGCATGTACCTAAATTATAGACAATGGTTGAAAGATTATACATAGAAGACAAAAGGGAGAACAGGGTTGCCACTGGTCAGTGGAAATAAAATTCCCTGACAATTCCCTGACATTTCCCTGACAAAATTGGAAAATTCCCTGACATGTTTCATCACAGCAATTTCGCGGTAACTCGTGATGTTTCGAGACCATTTTTAAAGGCAATGTTGAAAGCATTAATTTTATGGCACTGCATCTTATTCTTTTCAAAATTCCCTGACAATTCCCTGACATTTGCCAGTATTTTCAAATTTCCCTGACAATTCACAAAATTCCCTGACAATTCCCTTACCATGAAAAAATCTAAATTTCCCTGACTTTTCCCTGACGCATGGCAACCCTGGAGAATTTTCTGAAATTTAAGTGTTATTCAGCATGGCAACTCACTTTTCAAGGGTCAGGTTCATGTCAAAGGTCATCATGGTTCCCGTGTCAACATGGAACACATACAACATGGTTGTTGATTTTAGGTGTCCTGATGTCAGTTACACAGCATAATCTCTACCTACCACCTTAAACAGATGCAATGAGAAAACATTTGACATAACCAGACAGCCAAAATTTAGACCAAATTCAAAGATGTTGCAGATGACAATTTCAGGTATATATCAGAATGAAATTTCACATTTTTTGGTCTTTCAGGAAAACAGGGCTTTTCTTCCTTCTTTAACAGAGGCCGAAATTCGGTGGCTTCCCAATTGTAAATTGGCTCCCTTTTTCCCAATTTCAAAGTAAGAATTTCCCAATCTTAAAAGGGAAAAATCCCAAAATTTGAAAATAAATAATGATCAATTACCTACTGGCAATTCTAGTCACAAAGAAGCAGTGTGTGTTCTATTTATAATTCAGTTATTCTGGTTATAAAGTGTTGTTAAAGAAAATTTATTTTCATTTGAACATTTTACTCTCCTGTCTTTTTTCCCCAATTTGACCAAAATCGCGCTAAAATTTCCCAAAATGACTGACCAGGGCCCCTTCCCAATTTCTGGAAGAAAAGTCCTGGAAAACATGGGAAATATTCACCAGAGAAGACTGTGACAACATGCCCTCCACCTCCAATGACTTAAATCTGAAGTACCACCACGCATGATCCAAGAAAATGGTGTAGAAAGATCCTAGAAGGCCTAAACCCACATATTAGGCAAGCGGACCAAATGAGGTCTCCTCATGGTTCCTTAAAGAGATGGCACCCAACATAACACCAGCATTGATATTAATCTTCCAAGCCTCCTACGAACAAGGCAATGTACCCATGGATTGGAAAGGAACATTTATGACCCCCCCCCCCCCCTTTTCAAGAAAGGAAATCAGAGCAAGGCCTCTAAATACCGCCCAGTATCCCTCACTTAAATTAGTTCATAAGCCAGGGAACACAGTGTACATAGTCACATTATGAAATACCTGAATAGCCACTAGAATTATTCTCAGTGACCAGCAACATGGATTCAGGAAAAGACGATCGTGTGAATCTCAACTCATCATAAAGTCTATTCGAGACTTGGCCAGTGGACTAGAAAAGAGACAACAAATATATGCGATTTTGTTAGATTTCAGCAAGGCGTTTGACAAAGTAGCACACAAGTGACTGGCTGCAAAACTTGGCCACTACGGAATCTGAGAAGAGATGCTTGCATGTATCCAGAGCTTCCTTGCTGAAAGATAGAAAAAGTAGTTCTAGAAGGAAAAACATCATCATCATCATCCCCCGTCACATCTGGCGTGCCTCAAGAGACAGTGTTGGGTCCTCTCCTATTTCTGATATACATCAATGACCTGCCATCCAGAGTTCAAAATCTTAAAATTGGCTACTTGTCAGTGTTTGTTTGACAAATGTCAGCTGTCCGTATGAACGCAATTTCTACATGTCTGGAACCTCTTTGGGAAAACCTAGGCAACTAAGACAATGGAATTCAGATTCCCTGAGAGTAACATCCAAAGCATGGCTCTTTGCTGATGACTGCCTGCTGTACTGTGTCATATCCAAGCCAGAAGATGCAGTCACTACAAGAGGACCTTGATCGCCTTTATGAATGGGAGAGTGACTTGCAGATGTCATTCACTCCGTAGGAGTGTGAACATATAACAATCACCCACAAGAGGAAGATCATCCAGACAGCATACGGAATTCATGGTTAAGTACTCAAGGAAACAACAAAAGCGAAGTACCTTGGTGTCACCATCGACAAGACCCTATCCTGGAATAGCCAGACAGAAGTCAACCAAACTACATTCTTACAAAGGAACCTACCTACTTGCCCAAAGGACATAAAGGAAACCTGATGCAGGACACTTTATCGCCCCAAAGTAGAGTATGCTGCTACAGTCTTGGACCATAGAACCAAGGACCAAACAAGGAAGGTGAAAGCAGTGCAGAGACTTGCAGCAATGTTCTGCCAGAATAACTTAGTACCGTTGAACTAGCATTGTCTCAGCCAAGATCCAGGACCTGGGATGGGGAGACCTTCAAAAAAGCAAGACAGATGTACCGGTTCGTCGTTGTAGATATACCAGCCGAGAAGTATTTCATCCCTTCCGGTACAGCGACAAGAGGCCACCAGATCCGAATTCCTGGTACTATACTGTTTGATAGCGGAATACAACAGGTCTTTCTTCCCCTGCAGCATACAACTGTGGAACACCCTGCCAGCATCCATATGTACAGCACCATCACTTGATGCCTTCAAGAGCTGCATTGGTGCCGCCCTGGTGCGTTAGGCCGGGATAGATGTTTTATCCTGTTTCTGGATTGTACAAAAGCCTTCCTTCACACGTACATAGTTCACCACAGTGTGACTATACCGGTCACACTAAAATTCACCATATGAGGAAAATACGCCCTATGGAAGCCATATGAAAATATTGACGCCATATGGAAATATATGTTATATCAACATGTATTTTGGTCATATTAAGATTTTATTTACCATACTTTTTCACTTTCAAGTAGATCTAGTACTTACTAGAAGTAGATGATTTTAGGCGATACATTTTGGATCTGATCGCCGACGCCATACCACTTTGACCGTTCGCCACAAGGGTCAAAAGTTGAACTTTTTTATATGAAATGAATAAAATGGATAGATCGTTATTACAGTTTGTTTGATTAATTAGTTTCAGTTTTTAAAATGTTTACTTTTTTATTTTTAGATTTTAAAGAAGAATATAAAGAAACTCAAAACTTCAAAGGGAGCAAACAGACATTTTAGACTGGATGAATATATAGACTGGAAGCCCAAAATATTTATTTTTTTGTGCGCTTTTTATGTTTTTGTTTTATCTATTATTAGATCTAGTATATATATTTCATTTTTGTCGTCTGCTATAATTTTCCATGGAGAAGATTTTAGATTGCACAGCTTAACCTTGTAATTGGGACTTGGATCATATGTTTTGAATGATAAAACGGGATATTGACAAGGTGAACAGCATAATCCAATTTACTTTAACTTTTGGCGTCCCTTGAAAATTTTGAAAACATGAGAGAAAGCAAGAAATTACTGATAATATATAATCTATGTTTTGACACCACATATTCTTAACCCTTTCCCATGTATAATTCTAAACCACAGACCAGAAAATTTAAGATTATTTATTCTACATTTCTGATTACATTTATCTGCGTTTATTTCTTTTGACTCAATATTTTCCTAACCTTGATGGCCAGGTCAAATCAGGGACTTGTTTGTGAAAGGGTAAGGAAGTTTGCCCCTTTGACCATTTTGGAGGATTGAAATACGCACGTTTTAATGCCATGTTCTTCCAATTCTTTCACAGTTTCAAACACATCATCCTTGATCTTTCTTGGCATGGCCTGGCTTTGTATGTCATTCCCTGACGGTCGGCATCTGGGTTGAAGGCTTATAGGGACTGGAACAGTTGTCTGTCATATCTGGATGCGGTCATTACACAATTTCTGTTGCCACGGATGACGCCAGAAGTTGCACCAAGTGATGGTATTGATTGTTGGAATACCTTGATGATTAATTAACCCTTTTCCAAACAAGACCTAAATTTGACGTCCCTAATAGAAAGGCTATGGAAGACATTGGGGAAAAAAGATAAAATTCTGGTAACCAGCATTTTTTCCTTCTGCCTCGATATTTTCTACATGATGTATTTTACACAAATCCTGTCTATATCAGCGCCAATCTTATCGTCTGTAGAAGTTTTCAATCTGGTCCAAGCATTTTCTTTGCCGTTTGGGAAAGTGAATTAGTACGAAAGTAAATTAACCTGGCTGCATAGATTTACATGTTCTCATTCTAAGATCTTGTTCTGACGTCACTATTAGAAGTTTGAGAAAACGTAGAAAAAATCAGATATGTCCCAAGTTCAAAGACGTTGCAGACGACAATTTAAAGTGAATGAAATTTTAACTTTTTTGGTCATTTTGTGGATAAAATGTTGTGGGCTGAAGAAAATGCTTGCCACAAGCATTTTTTTGTGTGTGGTCTGGGTTAACCATTCCTCAAAAAAGACCTGGGCCCCGCCCCGTATTACTAAACATTTTACAATCAAGTTTTTGTGTAAACTGTGTAACAAGAGAGCTGATTGCACGAGAAATTCGACTGAGCCAATCAGGGCTGTTGTTACAAGTAATCATGCAAAATTCCAACATACGATCGTTAGTTATACGGGCCCCTGGTTCTCGTCCATACAATACTAGAAAGTTTTGTAAAACACTTGGGAAAAGAAGAAATTTGCATCAATAAGCGATTTCTACTTTTCCATTAATATTTCTAATTTATAAATATAACAGTTCATCATCTTTACAAATTGGACTATTGTAAATCGGACCATGTATGAACGTCTAAAGGACCTCCAAGGATAAGGCGAGAAATCTCCCTAAAAGGCTCAGCTTGATGGGTCAATTTTCAATTTAGGTATACTATTTAGGTATACATGTATCTGTATCTGACAATACAGCTCGAAATAGTTATTAATTTGCATGTTTTGAAAACAAACTTTTCCATTTGAGCTTTTTAGGGAGATTTCTCGCCTTATCCATAGATGTCCTCAAAATTGTCGTTTGGTTAATGATGAATAACCTCGGAGACGGAATATTGGGGTTTTTTTGTTTAGTGATTATTCATATTTGAAACTAGTTTGGCTTTTATATTCTGAACTGTTGTCGTTTTTGTTTACTTTACACGCCCCACCTGATCTGGTTTTATGGTTTTCTTTTGCAATTATTTGGTCATCATTTAATTTACCAATTCCTGGTATCTGGTAAAAAGTTATTTGTCTTTAATCAAAACAAGAACTTTAGCCTCGATGTTTTCCCAAGACTGCTCTTTTAGGGACGTTAAAACCAGTTCTTGTTTGGAAATGGGTTAAACCTCTAGGCCAAAGGGATGAACTAATAGGTACTATTTTTCTTCGTTGCCCCGTTCATAAAAAGCTGCAGTGCTGATTATATGTTCGTCCGTCAATCAATCAATCTGGCCGTCAGTCCGTCCGTCCGTCAATCAATCAATCAATCAATCAATCAATCAATCAATATTTTGATCATTCAATCAAGCAATGTTATGATCAAACAATTAATTAATATTTTGAGCATTCAATCAATCAATGTTATGATCAATCGATCAATCAATCAATATTTTGATAAATCAATAATTGTTTTGAACTGTAAACGTTTGTTCAGGCAGCAGCCGTTTGAATCTATTTTGGAAAATTTCGAATTGTACAGGTCATCCAGTTTATTACGCTTTCTAGTCTATTTGTATGACGCATACAATTACCTCCCTTTCCCCCACATGGCTTTCCGCTGTACTCATCCGAAATCTGAAAATAAACAAAAGAAAACATTATAAAATACAAATCCAAATCATATTTATCTTGTGTAATAAGATAATAACATAATTCCATTATATATATATGCAATTCTACTTTTTGGTCTGTGTGGCGAAGGTAGAAGTGATGTGGCGTTATCGGCGCTCAACTCCAAAATTTACCATAATATCTAAAACCAAGTAGGTCTACAAATAAACATAAAATGTCAAATACTATTCGATATTTGACATTTTAAGCCTTAAAATTTCCAAAAAATAAACTTCCATACCATAAAATTCTATATGGCGTCTATATTTTCATATGGTCCCATAGGGTGAATTTTCCCATGTGGCGTATTTTAGTATGACCCGACTATACCTATGTTTGGGTCTAGCACTTAAAAGAAGAAGAAGATTGTGGGAACAGTAGCTCTTTGACAGAAGAAAGTGAAAGCGTGTGCACACTTACCAGACCCACAGACTTACCAGATTTGACTGTATTTTGTGCTGGCAGCTGTAGATTTGTTAAAGGGGCTCATTCTATGTTTTTATGCTTCCGAACTGTTCGGGAACTTCTATTTGTGCATGGAAAAACAATTAGCAATGCACAAAAACCTCAATCTCGGCGAAAAACATCTTTCCTTTGCTATAGATCAATCCTTACAAGCGTGTTTACACATTCTATTTTTACTTCAAAACAAGACAAGGTCAAGGTCAACGAGACACACCTCCGCGATATTAACACACCGTACAACCAGCTGTGTCGATGACTGTGACCTTATTTGCGAGGAATACGTGAAAAGGTTTATTTTGTACAAGCACTGAACATTTATACGCGTATTTATCAACTATAGAATACCAAAGATCCTTTCATTTATAAAAGTAAATTCATTTGACCTACCATGCACATGACATCAGATGCCGAATCTGTCTTCGCTGACTTTCTACGCAGCCGGTTGTACGGTGTGTTAAATCTCGCTGAGCACAGATGGCGTATCTCTGACATAATTGATTTTTGAAGGTTGGGCATATGTGGCCGTTACAAAACAAAAACAAGGACGACCAGCATGTTATTAATTGACTTGGATTTTAATACTTAATAAAGCTCGTGGAGTGCTAAGAATGGATATAAATGATCTACCCCTTCAGGTTGGTAATTTCATATGTTATTTCTGGTTTGTAATTATTGTGCCATTTGCATTTTCGACAGCCTAGCTCGTCCCCCTTTAACAAACAGAATTCCTTTTGAATGTGTTCCTTTGTAGAATAAGATAAAAACACTTACTTGTTTGATAAAGCCTAAAGGATAGATCTAGATAATTTATCTTTGTTGCATTTCATTGACCCGGTCGGCACAATTCTTTCAGCCAATCAAAAACGTCGTCAGCGGACCTGCACTCATTCGGTGGAGGTGAAAGCTTCGGTCTTTTTTGTTGAAGCATAACCAACTTTCAGCATTAATATCTCGACGACTACGCCTGACTATTAAAAATGCGTTGGTAGTTAGAAAGTTTAAATCACATTCTTTAAAGAAAGAGTTTTGTTTATGAATTTTAACGATGGATTTTTGAAATAATCTGCCTCAAAGTTGGTATCCCGTAACGATAAAGACCGAGGTTGTACCCTCGATGAAAAAATGAAAGTGAGGCTATGACGTCATCCCGACTGATTCTATTACTGATAACAGAAAGATTACCATGGCCAATTGATGATGCACTTCAATTTACCAAGAAAGGAAGCACTACATAAAAATCCTGCAAACTATTACATATTTACCTACACGTGTTAAATAGACTAACACACAAAGGGTTTTAAATGATGGGTTGTGATTACTCAACCCATACTAAATTTACCTGTGACCTCAAAAACATAAACAGACTTGACACAGCCACCATTTCTGCAATCTGCTTCCATACAATTCCGTGTGCATTTCATTCTAATTTCTTAAATTCACAATTTGAGATAAAACTTCAACCTCCTGCTTCACGATTCTCGTCTGCGAAGTGTTTTTTTTTAAGTAAATGATTATGTGGAAAAATATTGTTTTGATTTATAAATCGAACGAAGAAAGTAGAAGGGAGATTACTCTGCTTGTGCCTTTAACTTGATCAAAGTACTTAGAGTATCACTAAAGGGGGGGGGGCACCAAGACCTTAGATCTATTTAGATCTAAGTTATCAAGTCACAAAGTGAAAGTGTAGACAAGATTAAATTTGAATTTCTCAAATATTTGATTTTGAGCAAAAGCCCAGGCAAATAATAATATCTAGGCTATTTGAGCACAGAAATCAACGAAGATCAGCATTTTATTCCTTTCCCTCAATACATTACTCCAGATAGAATTAGGGATTAAACTCTTTCTTCTACAAATACTTCTAATTTGGACTAATTCAATATTCTGTCGCCAAGGAGCCCACAAAATGTTTAAGAAGGCTGTAGTGTACATTGTACATGTATGTGACACTAGATCTTATTATCAAATTATTTTGTGCATTGGCCTATTATAGATCTACTTTTTTGAAAAGCGTGTTGGTTTTATTTCCCTATATGCGTTCTCCTTTACTCTCACTCCTCTTACCTTTATGGAAACACTAGTTGTGCCTCTGTATTTGCTGTAGCCCTTAGCCCTTACTCTTTCTCAAACAACAACAAGGTGTCAAACTGTCACAAGATACGTCCATAACACTGCTTTTTGTTGACAGGGGGAGCAGGTTGGTAAAAGTTTCATGATCCTAGCTATTATACTTTTCGAGATATGCCCTGGAAAAAAATGAAGTATGAAAAATAACAAAGGGCAATAACTCAAAAAATAGGTCAGGTAGAATTATGGTTCTTGTGCACTGCACTCCCCCTTGGTGAGATCTATACACCCATGAAGTTTCATGATCCTAGCTATTATACTTTTAGAGATATACTCCGGACAATGTTCAAGTATGAAAAACAACAAAGGGCAAATTTCTCAAAAAATAAGCCAGATAGAGTTATGGTTCTTGTGCACTGCACTCCCCCTTGGTGAGATCTATACACCCATGAAGTTTCATGATCCTAGCTATTATACTTTTAGAGATATACTCCGGACAAGATTCAAGTATGAAAAACAACAAAGGGCAATAACTCAAAAAATAAGCCAGGTAGAGTTATGGTTCTTGTGCACTGCACTCCCCCTTGGTGAGATCTATACACCCATGAAGTTTCATGATCCTAGCTATTATACTTTTAGAGATATACTTCGGACAAGATTCAAGTATGAAAAACAACAAAGGGCAATAACTCAAAAAATAAGCCAGGTAGAGTTATGGTTCTTTTGCACTGCACTTCCCTTGCTGAGATCTATACACCCATGAAGTTTCATGATCCTAGCTATTATACTTTTAGAGATATACTGCGGACAAGATTCAAGTATGAAAAACAACAAAGGGCAATAACTCAAAAAATAAGCCAGGTAGAGTTATGGTTCTTGTGCACTGCACTCCCCCTTGGTGAGATCTATACACCCATGCAGTTTCATGATCCTAGCTATTATACTTTTAGAGATATACTTCGGACAAGATCCAAGTATGAAAAACAACAAAGGGCAATAACTCAAAAAATAAGCCAGATAGAGTTATGGTTCTTTTGCACTGCACTCCCCCTTTGTGAGATCTATACACCCATGAAGTTTCATGATCCTAGCTATTATACTTTTAGAGATATACTCCAGACAAGATTCAAGTATGAAAAACAACAAAGGGCAATAACTCAAAAAATAAGCCAGGTAGAGTTATGGTTCTTTTGCACTGCACTCCCCCTTGGTAAGATCTATACACCCATGAAGTTTCATGATCCTAGCTATTATACTTTTAGAGATATACTCCGGACAAGATTCAAGTATGAAAAACAACAAAGGGCAATAACTCAAAAAATAAGCCAGGTAGAGTTATTAGAGTTATGGTTCTTGTGCACTGCACTCCCCCTTGGTGAGATCTATACACCCATGAAGTTTCATGATCCTAGCTATTATACTTTTAGAGATATACTCCAGACAAGATTCAAGTATGAAAAACAACAAAGGGCAATAACTCAAAAAATAAGCCAGATATAGTTATGGTTCTTGTGCACTGCACTCCCCCTTGGTGAGATCTATACACCCATGAAGTTTCATGATCCTAGCTATTATACTTTTAGAGATATACTCCGGACAAGATTCAAGTATGAAAAACAACAAAGGGCAATAACTCAAAAAATAAGCCAGGTAGAGTTATGGTTCTTGTGCACTGCACTCCGTAATTATGAGAAGAATATAACTGCCAAGTTTAAAGTCAATCGGACTTAAGGTGACAGAGTTATGCTCCGGACAAAGAAGTGGACGCCGCCAGACGCCCGGACGCCACGGGTGATCCCATAATACGTCCCGTCTTCGACGGGCGTATAAAAACTTAAGGTTGTCCAAATTCAAGAGGTGCAAATGACAACATTAACCCATTACCACACAATGACTCTTTTTGACTCCCCTCAACATAATGGCCATGGAAAACATCGTGGGAAATGAAGAAATTGCTTGTGACAAGCAATTTCTTCATTTCCCACAATGTTTTCCATCCAAAAAGACCTAAAAATTGAAAATTCCGTTTACTTGAAATTGTCGTCTGCATGATCTTTAAATTTGGACCACCCTTAAATTTTGTCATTCGGTAATGGGTTAATGATATCAAAGATGACACTATTTTAGGTTTAAATTCCATGCAATGCCATGACTGTGCCAAAATTACTGTTACATCCAGATCCAGTGGTGGATCCAGAAAGAGTTCAAACGAACCCCCTTCATTTCAGTTTCATTTATAGAATTTCATTCAAAATTGTGGAAAATGACCGCCCACCTCCAAATGTATATTCGAAATCCTGGATCCTTGTTTTTGATGGGCTAATGAAAATGTAGGGACAATCAATTAGCCCCTCCAATATTCTGACACTGCCCCATACTGGGGCTTGATACTGGCCTGTAATATAACAAGAGTGCCATAGTCACAATATACTCCACCACGTATAAAACTTGAGACACAAACATTGACATTGACAAGGATTTATAAATATTCTCTCAAAAACCTGTAAAAAGTTGTGTGTTCACAAGGTTTTATAAATATCCAGTCAAAAACCTGGAAGGAATTGTGTTCACAAGGCTGAAACATCATGAATTAAGCCCCTGAGACTAAGTGTCAAGGGGCATAACTCTTGCAAAATTCAATGAATCATAAAATCCTTACTTTATGCACACCTACCAATTAAGGTGATAACATCCACCAAGTTTCATTAAGATCCTGCCAGAAACTTAGGAGGAGTTGCGTTCACAAGGTTGCAATTTCAATAAGCCCCAGAAACTAAGTTTTAAGGGCAAAAATCAACGAATTATAAAATCCTTAATTTATAATGCACATCTTCTAATTAAGGTGATGACATTGACCAAGTTTAAAAAAAGATCCAGCCAGAAACTTAAGAGGAGTTGTGCTCACAAAAAAAGTGGAGGGATGGACGGACGGATGGACAGACAAACAGATGGAGAAGATGACCCCAATATAGGACTGCCTCCGGCGGCGTATAAAAACAGGACCATGGAAAAATAATTTGTTATGGATTGGGAAAAAAAGGCAGTCAACATAGATCTAATATTTCTTGAAACGTTTTATTAGAAAAATACAATGTAAATTGTATTATTTCAAACTAATACAATATAGAAAATAAAGATAGATTGAACATTTGATAAAACAAAACAGTAATACCATAACTCAACAAAATTGTAATAAAATAAAAAATACTATATAAACTTTCATCAAACCTTTCCTAAATGAATGTTAAAAAAGGAAACTATTTATATAAAATAGTGGTTATCAGTAAAATGGCAGATTTTTGCCTCCTTTCCCAAACAAAAAATAATTAGGAGGTCCAACATGGGAGCTGTTACATGCTGATAAAAGAGATGTTGAACAAGATAGGTTTGTGAAACACTAATGCCCCTGAAAAGGCCAGACGGATCGACAGATAGACAGACAAAAGTAAAACAATTAATATGCCCCCGATCTTTCGATACAGGGCATAAAAAATGGAATTAATGTACAATGTAACAAAGAAAGATTTGAGGCAAAAGAAGAAAACCCTTGTTTCCAGCATTTTCTTCCTTTGCCTCGATATTTTCCGAAGCATTTTCTATTAGGGATGTCAAATCCAGATCTTGCTTGGTTCAATCATTATCATAACATAAAACAAATATGAAAGGATTTTTGATGTTTTGTTTTAAATGTACATGTATTCGAAAATTTTTCATTTTCATTTATTTCAAAAGGTTTTAAACCCACATTGTGTTTTTAGCCAACAAACAATACAAATATACAATGGTTTACAAAGATCTTAACAAATAACAAATGGAGAAAAAAAGTAAGAAAATAAGTCATATAGAATACTGGCATATGGTCCACAATTTCACAATGATTTTGAAATTAATTTCTCATTTTGTTCGAAAAGAAAATGTATTCTGATAACCGTATTATTGTATTTTTTGAGGTCATTGTCAGAAATGTTTTGAATTTGTGAATTGTATGCCAAATAAAGAAGTATTTTTTTCATGAATATTTTCTAAATATTTTGGACAAAATTGAGTAAGAAACAATATTCTGTTTCTATTGTTTTCACGTTACAATTCATGCAAAGTCTATTTTCGCGTGGTGTATTTGTATATCTTCCTTTTTCAATTTCAAGTTCATGGGCTGAGGTTCTAAATTTCTTTAGTGCGGTTTTGAATTTGGCATCATATTCAATTTATAGATATTTTTCTGGTTCTAAAGATTCTTTAAAGAGTATAAATACTCCTTGCAGAGGTATATGGCGATTTATTGGACAAGTACATTTTTATCCATAGGTTACAATCATGTCTGTAAATAAAAAGTTTAGTATAAAACCTTTCTCAAACAAAACATGGTTTTAATGTCCCTTTTAAGTTGTTGAAGACATATTCTTCTTTTGTCTAAGTATTTCCACTGCAGTATCGTAAAAAATTTCTTTCTGTCTGCATAAACATCCATTTCTGCTGAAGTATCGCAAAAAAAATCTTTCTGCATAAACATCCTTTTTGTCGTCTGCAGTAGGTTTCAAATTGGAAAGGTACATTTTTCCTGTTTGGTAAAGGATCAAAGTAGACAAGGTTAAGGTACACTTCCTGTATAATGTGGCCATTTCGATATCCATGACACAGGATTCTTTTTTCCGGTGATTTCATAATAATTGGATGTCAAATAAACTTATCTGTACAGAAAAGCCAAATGTTTCATAAGTCACCTGAAAATTTCCTATGTCATATAAATCTGAAAATTGGCTATATATTGGGGGAGTTTACCATCATATCTCCAATTTATATAAAATTACAACATATAATCTTCCCAGCTTCATATAGCATAATTTTCTCCTTTTGCTCTAGTATTTTAGATCAATATGCGATATTGCACCTAAATTCAAACCAGAATCGATTATACTGTCTGGAACAGCTTTCCTAGTGAAAGCTGGTCTAAAATTATATCATTTGGGAAAGGGCTTACTTAATAATAAAGCCAGAGGCGCGTTCTTTAGAGCGAGATTTCTTGAGATATCTTGATATTTCTTAAGATGTTTTAAGATAAAGCGTTCTTTAGACCAAGATTTTTTAGAGGCTCAATGGGAGGCGCCACTACCGTAAACTTCGTGCGGAACCCCTCGGTTAACTCTGCAGAAACAATATAAAAGAGAATTGACCGAGTTGTTCCGAAAGCTCCATGGCACCATGGTAATGCTCCAAACTTCATACAAATGACATCATCATGACATCATTTGTATGAAGTATGGAGCATTTGGAACATCTCGGTCAGAAAACGCTTTATCTAAAACATCTTAAGAAATCTTAAAAAAATCTCTCTCTAAAGAACGTTCCTCTGGTCCATATTCAAACCATATGCAGAAAACAATATAAATTCATGTTAGAGTGGGTAGACAGATTTTTCTGTACTTCATCACAGAAAATAGAGAAGGGAAAGGAGAGAATGTTGGATGTCATCATTTTCTTCTTTTCTGTCTAATGTTTTCTATGTACAGTGATGTATAATCATGATGTTTATTTAAAGATGATAAAAAGACAGAATTAACTGAATAACAAAGACCGGCAGCCGGACATTATTCATTATGTCCACTGTTTAAAAATCTCTTCATCATTTTTCCCACTAAATTCTGGAGTAAAGTCAATTTCAACAATTTCGCTGAATCCTTCTGCCACTGTTGGAGCTTCATAGTTTTTCTTGTACATGTTGTAGCCGACGTCGGGAATTCTCCTTGTCTGACCCTGAGTCTGGTTTTGACGAACATAGTTTAAATGATGACATAGTGGTAGTGGGGTTTTCATCAAGAAACAGCGACATGGTACACCTGAAATGGGCCATTATTACATTCACATATAGTCACATAATAGTCATGCTTTTTGACCAAGATAAAAGCACTAGAAAACATTGTGGAAAATAAAGAAATTGCTAGTGTAAAGCAATTTCTTCATTTACCACAATGTTTTCTAACGAAAAAGACCAAAAAGCTTAAAATTTCATTCTCTTGAAAATGTAATCTGTAACATTTGAATTTGGACCAGTCTAGAATTATAATGTCATCTGTAACATCTTTGAATTTGGACCAGTCTAAAATTCTACCATCTCGTAACAAATCATCCTGTGTTATCAAAATTAATTTTGATGCTTTCCTAAATGACAAAATTCCTTACTAGATCTAGTCCACATTGAAAAGACTGTTGCAGACAACAAAGTAAATGAGTCGAATATCTAGATCTACATGTCTTAGCAGAGAAATCTTTTCTGCAGACAATCTTTTCTTGGTTGAAGTCCACTTTTTAATGTGATTGGACAAGAAGAAATAAGATAGATATACATTGATATATATATCTAGAAAAGCACCTTGAAGTGGCACAATTACTCAAAAAGTTAGACAAGAAGAAATAGTTCAAAGTTTCGGAGGAGGAAATATTTACAAAGTTTTACTATATACCATAAATGGAAATAGTCACAGTCATTCAAGCCATCTTCTAATAAACATATCAAAATCTTTTTGATAAATCTTATAAAAAAAACAGAAAACAAATGTAATGGAAAGTCACTATATGATCATCCTTGTACAATTTGGTTGAAACCCAGACTACAGTACTGAATGTCAACATTTCTTGATAAATATCCCTCAAAGTTTCCAAAATCTTAACTCATTTTGTCTTTTTTCAAAACCACACACTGTTTGTGAAAGGATAAAACACAAAGAATAAGATGGAGACTCTCACCTTGTTTTTTAGCGAGATCGATGAAATCTTTGCGAGCTGATGAGGATGGATTTGTGTTGTCAGCCACGACCTTCTTGCCGGACTTCAGTGCATCTGTAGCTGCCTGTATATATAGAGAAATACATGACTTGTGTAACTTGGAGCAGAATAAAGGGCACTTAGACCCATTCCCAATCAAGGCCTGCAGTGGCGGATACAGAGGGGGTATGAGGGGTTCAAACAAACCCCCCTCTTTCATTTTCATACAGAAATCAAGACAAAATTGTGTAATACTAGGAAAACAAACCCCCTTTCAGTATATTTGAACCCCCTTCACAGAAATCTTGGATCTACTGCAGATCTGGTTTTGATGTCCCTAAGAAAATAGACATTTTGTCATCTGCAGCAGCTTTCAAACTGGAGCACTCTAAAATGTTGCTATTTGGGAAAGTCATTTATCTAGCGGCACAGAGGTCCTTTATCATAATAAATCTCTTGCACTACAAATACATGTAGATCTACAGCAGTATTATAAATTGTTTGAGACACAGTATAACAGTATAACAAGATATGTTTGTGAAACATGTATGCCCCTTAAATGGCCAATGTTAAATTTTTGGACAGACAGACATCTGGACAAGAGTAAAACAATATGCATCCCTATCTTTCGATAAGGGGCCATAAAAAGACAACAATATTGAGACCTACCTTAATACATTTCTGCATGGTACCCATGGTATCTCTATTCACGGCGATGTACCCGTGTGGCTCGAAGTGACGTTTACGGAATGTACTTTTACCACTGGCTGGAGGACCAACCATCACAACAAGTTCAGGTGTCTAAAATACAAATACATGGCTCAATATATTCACTGTGGCAGGTAACTTGAACGTTCTGCAGAAAACAAATTCAATGCTGGTCCAAATGAAAGTAAATGTAGATTTGCAACCCTTTTTCAGTTTATATGATATATTATGCCAGGAGGGTATATGGTGCACCCCCTTAGGGCAGTCTGGGAGTGAGAAAGATATTGTACAATTTTTAGCCATAACACACAATTTGTTTTTATAAAATGGTTAAGCGCAATGTTCTTTTCAAAGAATTGAAGGTGTTTTGGAACAATAACACAATCATTATGTACAGTTAGAATATGACAGAGTGTTTGGTACAAGATAAAACTTGATCTTACCTTTTTATGGAATTCTTTTTTACCCCCAGTAGCTCCTGGCTTTAAGTATTCAGTTGGATCAATGCTTCCCCATTCAAATTTTACTGGCTTTTCTCCCAGAAAGAACTCATCTGGTGTTTGGAATTCTATGTGAGAAAAATATCAGTCATATGGAATTTTCTTAACATTTTACAACTTGGTAAAAGTTTGAGACAAGAGAGGAAAACGATGCTTATCAGCATTATTTACTTTTTCCTCAATATTTTCTGTGCAATATTGCTCACAAATCTTAATTTGTATAAACATCCATTTTGTGGCCTGCAGTAGCTTTCAAATTGGAAGAGTCTAAACAGTTGCTGTTTCAGAAAGAGGCTAATAGACCTTAATCCACTCCCACACAACAAACTTTTGGTTTCAAGTTTGAAGAAGTTTCCCGAACAAGACCTGGATTTGCTCGACATTTGACAAAAATATTTATCCTCTCACCAATGGATGAATTGCTTATGAATCGTCTCAGTGGGATGAGAAGCTGGTGGTCCATACTGGATGTTGATAATCATTACATTGTCATCTCCAGCAGCTTTTAAATTGGAACTGTCCATTTTTTTTATTGTTTTGAGGTTTAACCTATTCCCACATGATGATGCCTTTTGATGCTTAACAAGATAGAGGCTTTGAAAAAATTATGTATACATAATGAAGAAATTTGCCAGAAGCAATTTCTTCATTACCTCAATGTTTTCTACCCCAAAAGTCATAGAATTTCAAAATTTCATCAAACTGTTGTCTGCATCTTCTTTGAATTTGGACAGGTCTAATATATTGCCGTCAGGTAATGGGTCAAAGTAACTTACCAACGCCCAAGTTGACAGCAAACTTTCTGTCACTACAGGAGAAATCTTTAGGTTTACCAGGCGCCCACTCTTTAGCTCTACCAGCAGCATCACCAACATAAATACACTTGGATCTGTCTACCTGAATATTGGATAACATAAACTTAATTTAACCATTTCTCACACAATGACGTCTTTCGATGCCCCACAAGATAATAGCTTTAGAAAACATTGTGGGAAGTGATGAGATCCCTGTGACAAGCAATTTCTTCATTTCCCACAATGTTTTCAACCTCAAAAGACGAAAAAAGGTAAAATTCCATTCACATAAAAAAGGTAAAATTCCATTCACATGAAATTATCATCAGAGCATCATTAAATTTGGACCAGCCTAAAATGCTGCCATCTGGTAATGGGTTAACCCTGTCTGGGACAACAGGATTAGGGACCTTCTCATATTGGGAGAAATTCAAAAAAAAACAAGAGCTGTCCGAAGACAGTGCGCTCGACTTTCTAAGTTGCTTAGTATAAAGGGGGCTTAACTCCAAATATAGTGGAGCCAGGGTCATGAGCCCTGGTAGTAAGGTAGAGGGTGTGATGGTGAATAAATATTCCAAGTTTGGGTTGAATCCCTTTGATAGTATGGAAGTCATTGATGTTTGAAAAAACTTTAACCTTTGTTGCAAAGCCAACGCCAACACCAACGCCAACGCCGACGCCCGGGTGACAGTATAAGCTCTCATTTTCTTCGAAAAGTCGAGATAAAAATGAGTTTTGCCTTGAATTTCTGTATGTCCCATGACACTGGATAAAATAAATAGGGGAAAAGCAGAAAATGGTGGCTAACAACATTTTTTCTTTTTGCTCAAGGTGTAATATACAAAGGGCAATAACTCCCAAAGCGGGCATGGCAGAGTAATGGTTCTTGAACATGACACTTATCCACAAGTGTCCAAAGTTTAAAGTTGCTAGCACTTATGGTTTAGGAGATATGTTCTGGACAAAAAATGTACGGGTAAAAACAACAAAGGGCAATAACTAAACAAGAGGGCCATGATGGCCCTAGATCGCTCACCTGAAATTTTTTGCCTTGTTGAAATAAACATTTTGACCTGTATAGATCTAGCAGCGAATTAAGAATTTTGCAATAAAGCCCCTTTTCCTTAGTTTTTCAAAAGAATGAAACAAAATTCAGCCTTTTCAAGTGTTTGCTCGTTTGGCCTTTTTCTGATGCCGCTGCACTAAGAGCTTTGATATTAATCAAATTCTTATAACAACTTTGAAAGTTTCTTCACCCAAAGATCATTCATGTGAAGTTTTAAGAATATTGGCCCACTACATGTAGTAAGTCAGAAGATTTTTAAAAGATTTGGCAATTTTCCCCTTTTCTCATGCCGCGGCAGTCAAAGGCTTTGATGGAATCAAAGTCTCTCAAAAACTTTGAAAGTCCTTCACCCAAGAATCATTCATGGGAAGTTTCAAGAAGATTGGCCAACTAGTTGAAGGCAGAAGATTTTTACAAGATTTGGCTATTTTCCCCTTTTCTCATGCCACGGCAGCCAAAGCCTTTGATGGAATCAAATTCTTTTAACAACTTTGAAAGCCCTTCACCCAAGGATCATTCATGTTAAGTTACAAGAATACTGGCCCACTAGTTAGGCAGAAGAAGGTTTTTAAAAGATTTGGCTATTTTCCCCTTTTCTCATGCCGCGGCAGCCAAAGTCTTTGATGGAATCAAATTCTTTTAACAACTTTGAAAGCCCTTCACTCAAGGAACATTCATGTGAAGTTTCAAGAAGATTGGTCCACTGGTTAGGCAGAAGAAGATTTTTAAAAGATTTGGCTATTTTCCGCTTTTCTCGTGCCGCGGCAGCCAGAGTCTTTGATGGAATCAAATTCTTTTAACAACTTTGAAAGCCCTTCACCCAAGGATCATTCCTGCCAAGTTTCAAGAAGATTGGTCCAGTGGTTTAGGAGGAGAAGATCTTTTAAGAAATTGTGGACGGACGGACGGACGGACGGACGGCCGGACGGACGGACGGACGGACGGACGACGGACAACGACCGATCACAATACCTCACCTTGAGCACTTTGTGCTCAGGTGAGCTAAAAAGTGGGTGTGGCAGAGTAATATTTCTTAAAGATGACACTTCTCCTCAATGAGATCTATAACTGTAGTGTACAAAGTTTGAAGTTGCTAGCACATATGGTTTGGAAGATAAATATGGCCCGGACAAAATTGTGACAGACGGACAGACAGACAGATGGACTGACGGAATCGAGCAAACCTATAGTCGCCCAACTGGTATCCGGTGGGGGACTAATAATGGTACCAATTGACCTTTTCAATCACTTTATATTGCAAGCTAGCTAACATGAAAACAAAAACTGTTAAGAATTAAAAGTGAAAATGGTGTAGCCATGTAGGCTCAGTTGTTCTGCAAACTGTTATAGTTCTTTATCCTTTCTCAGTATATTTCAAAAGTTTTTCTCATTCAAGACCTAGTAAACAACAGGTCATATGCTGAAGGTTACAATCCATTATTCACTGACCTTGACATTCTGGTTACAATGTTTTTCCCAGTACTCCCACATCAATGTACTCGGCTTTCTGTAATGGTTCTCTCCTGTACACACAAACGCCTGGTTGTATGAAATAAAACAAGATTGAAAAAGAAACAATGCTGTAAAAAAAATGCTTCAAAATGACCTTGACCAACAATCTTGACCCCATAAGGGATAGATCTTGTTCACTTATTGCAAGCAATACACATGTGAAAATATGAATGCCTATCTTTACAGCTCCAATATTAAATATCCATAAGAGTAATGTTACAGTCTTCTGGAGAAACACTGAACCAGACAGTCATACACCAGATAAAATCTGCACTCCCAAAATCTATTGATTCAAGAACAAAGAAAAAAGAAATTGCGAAAAATATCACATGCAGATAAATTTTTATTTTAGGAGCACTTAAATTTCTGATAATAAGCTCATGTTAAAGAAAATTCTCTCGAATCCACATCGTTTGTAGGCTAGCTATGTGCCTGTAGGTTAATCAGAAAAATGTAGTTCTCTCAAATGTTACAAGATCCCTTTTTCCAGATATAAGCTCAAATAAAATAAGACAGTTCTAAATAACTTTATCAAATATAATAATTTTGCAACCAATTACATTACAAGTTAGGTTTATCAGGCAATATTTTATAATGTCTGCAGCATACTCACTAAGACTGGGATACCCAGCTCTTTAATCATAGTTTCAATTTTGTTAGTGACCTCTGTTGGCTTGACTTTCATTTTCTCTATGCCCGCTTGATTTGTGAAGAATATGACCCTGTATCCATCTTTATCTAGCTGCCGTAACTTGTCTGGTACACTCTCATCCCACCACTCCCAGTCTGACTCACCTGTCACACGGAGCAATTATTAACATATTACCAAACAGCAAATGTTTAGACTGGTTCAAATTCAAAGAGGTTGCAGATGACAATATCAAGTAAATCAAATTTTATATTTCTTGGTCTTTTTTTTTGGTAGAAAACACTGGAAAATGAAGAAATTGCTATTCACAAGCAATTTCTTCATTTTCCACTATGTTTTCCAGAGCATTTTTTCTTGTGGAGCATGAAAAAGCATCAGTGTGTGGTAAAGGGTTAACCCTTGTCATGCTAAATTTAAAGAAGCATGCATTATAGAAAAAGGACAGACTGCATGATTGTATAGTTGTGCAGGCTCAAGGGCGGATCCAGGATTTTTTCCAGGGGGGGTCAAAGCCCAATTGACAGCTTTTAATAAGAAGTTATATAGTCAAAATTCAATTTTCGGCCAATTCCAGGGGGGGTCATGACCCCCTGACACCACCCCTAGATCCGCCCTTGAGGCTGGTCTAGTTCTAATCTGCCTGCCAAAGTGTCCGGAATATTCCAGGATCAGCATGACTAGAGTTACCACATTGCTAGATGGCAAGACTTCGTCGCCTCGTTTTTAAATTGCGCTAACTACCAAAACCACTTTTCCGAGAAAATCGACTTTAAAGATTCAGACCTTCATAACTTTTTTATGTTTGCTTGAAATTGACCCAAATTTTGCATGGCAGTCAGAAATAACCTTATATATCCACATGCGCAATTTAATAAGAAACGATGGAGCATTTTTTTATAAAAATCATTATTTCTGTTTGGAGATAGAGCAAATTCTGTCATTTTCAAAACCGCTTTTCACTTTTAAAGGAGATAGATCAAAACGACACAGAAAAACACTATTTGCTATATAGGCCGACCTTACGAATCATAAAAAAAGACAAACTGTCATTTTGCCGTAGAAATTGGACAACCTATGCGGTTGTATAACGAACCGGTGGCCTTTGTTCTAGATAAAGTAAAAAGAAATATTCGAGTACTAATTGATTTCAACTTTTTATGGCATCGTAAAGGATACAGACTCTAGTCTGCGTAGATTTAAATTGCAACAAATTCATATCATTTTCGCCCTAAAGAAATATATTTTGTTTGTTATAATGGCTACATAAGGTACAGTTGAAAAAAATCTACTTGTTGAAGCACTTGTGTGCCAAGATCAATTTCAATTACATTTTTTTCAAAGACTATCCGGCTATTCTACCCATCGAGGACTGGTAATCAGAATGCCGACATGCATATAGTGTTATTGTGAACGACCATTGATTAAAATAGCATTTGAACTTGTTAAAGATTGACTTGCTAACATATATGTACTTACATATTATCAAAATCGTCAATAGAAATCGATTGTTCACATTTTGTAATCGGAATTCGTGTTTGTGTCACATAACAGGTCACGTGGTTTTTATACTTATTTTCATTGGACGAGAGAAATTTTCAGGCACAGATTGCTTTATGTCCTGGACATAGGATAAGATTAAGACCAATTTGAAGAAAAAATCAGGAGATAGAGCAATATGCATACGCGATTTCTCAAAAACCAGCCCGCCAATCGACGATATCTGGTGTTCAGGAGATAGAGCATAAAAATACGAACACAACGATACCAAATATAGGATTTTTTCAAAAATGGAGATAGCGCAGCTTAAAAACGAGGCGACGACTTGACAATGACAATTTCAAGGGACTAAAATTTATTACATTTTTTTCTTTCTGGGTAAAAAGCATTTTGTGAAATGAAGAAATTGTTTGTAACAAGCAATTTCTTCATTTTCCACCCTGTTTCCCCAAGCCTTAATCTTGTGGGGGCTGAGTTCGACCATGTGACCGGCTGTTGTGTTCACTCCTATGATTCTCAGTGGATTGGCTCTACAGAATTGAAATCAAACATCACCTTACAGGAAAGTCTTTTTTAACCCTTTCCCAAACAAGACCTGGTTTTGACGTCCTGAATAGAAAAGGATTGGGAAAACATTGAAACAAAAGAAGAAACTGCTGATAACCAGCAGTTTCTCCTTTTGTCTCAATATTTTCTATGCCATATTGTACACAAATTCTATCTTTAATAACTTCCATTTTGTCATTTGTGGCAGTTTTAGAAGTAGATCACTCTTTAGAAACGTTTGCCGTTTGGGAAAGGGTTAATTTATCAATCATGTGCCACAATGAGAATGGTTTAGTGATGGACCATTGTTGGATAACACAACTCTTTGGAAAAATAGTGATTTTTTGTCCCTTTCTAAAATGGTAAAAGTTTGAATTATGCCAATTTCAAAGCTGCTGCGGACAACAAACTGGACAGTTTTCATAAAGTTCAGATTTGTGTACAATATTATTTTTATAGAAAAGAAAATATTGAGACAAAAGTAAAGATGTCAAGCCAAATTTTGTATTGAAAAGAGTAAAAGTATGACAATGAAACAATTTTAACATAATACAGTGTACCTACAACATGCGATTTGATTAACTATAGGTGAAACATCATGAATTACTCTTATTTAGATAGCAGTTAGAAAAAATTTTACAATCTACACGTAATTTGATTCTTTTTTTTTTTTCAACAAGATACTACAATAATCCTCCATCAAATTAAGATTCATCCTTTATCACATGTAATTTGATAATAATTTAACCCTATCACAAATGTAAGATAAGGATATTGCAAAATTCAAAACTGTTGCAGAAGACCAAATTAATCGAAATGTCAGAATAAATTCTATCTTTCTTAAAATGGAAATTATTGAGAGAAATGCTGGTAATCAGCATTTTCTTCTTTACCTGCAGAATATTCTAAACACATATCAAGTAACTTCAACTTAGAGTAAGGTTGTTCAAGTTGTAGTGTCAATTTTTGGGAAAGGGTTAAAGTACAGAGAGGCTAAGGCAGCATTATCTTCCTTTTTTCATTTTCCCCAAATGTGTCTGACAAGGTGTCTAAATTATCAGGGTTCCCACTGACTTTTAAATCTGGGGGTGAAAACAGTCATTTTACAGCATACTTGCACCCCTTCTATATGAGACATAGAAGGCTGCCTGCAAAAATCGGAGGTGCAAGATTCAATTTTGGGGGTGCAAAACCCCCATTTGGGAGTTTTTGGGAACCCTGATTATCTGCTTTTTGAGATTACATACCGGTATATCTAGCTCTGACTATTAGATCTACCGGCATATGAACATGTTCATAATTTTCGCATTTAGTCAGACCTTAGTTTATTCCCATACGGCAAAATTTTACTGTTCAAAATTTAAAGATACTTGCTGACTACAAGTTAAAGTGATGATTTTTTTTTTGATTTTTTTTCAGTATAGATCTAGAAAATATTGTGGGGAAATCAATAAACTACGTGTGATAAGCAATTTCTTCATTTTCCACTATGTTTTCTAAAGTCTTTAACATGTGGGGTGTCAAAAAGTGGTGATAATGTGGAAATGTGACACTAGCATTATCAAATGTTTTAGTTAACATGTTTTCTATATTGAAGCACAGTGTGTTTTAGTACAATGTCTAACAGTGAACTATAACTAGTACAAAATGTATTTGATAAAAAAAATTTCATCACCCCCACACCCTTATAACTATTGAAAATGTAGACTTTTTTAACATAATAATGATGAAAAAATGCAGACTTTCTTCTTTTCACAAAGAGTTCTCTGTTTATTGCTGAAAATTTCGCTGACTCAGCCAGATTAACATTGTCGTCTGCACCTTTAATTTTTCAACTGAACCAGTCTACTATTTTGTCGTCTGCAACCAAGTAATGCAATACTGTCCTACCTGCGGCAAATTTCCGCCCGCTCGCCGTTTTTATCACGGTAAAGTCGATGTCGAAGCCGGCTGCTTTTCCCCTGCCGCTGAGAGTCGGAGAACTGAGAGTAAACAGTGGACTGACACCTTTAATGATGTCTCCGATGTGTTCCCATTTTAGACCGTCAGACAGGTCCGTCTCGCCTTTAGCACGCTTTGCCTTCAACTCTGCCGCTTCGGTCGCCTTTCGCTTCATCCCTTTCTGTCTTGATGACATTTTTAATCTGTATGATTTGCAAAACGCAGGATTTCTATATTTATACGCCCATTATTTTCAACCCGGAAGTTGTAATGTTGCTAAACACGGACGGGTAACAAGTTCATACCTGTATAAATGGGAGACAACTTTTAAAATGTAGGTCAAGAAAGTCATAGAAGTTGTCTCTCTTACTTACTGCAAAATTATGATTGAGGAAATATTTTCTTCTTTTCTCCAAAGTTTTGTCAATGATTGAGTGTGGTCAGAACCGCCAATTGTTTCTTAGTGAATCTCACGCACGCAGTCCCAAGACTAATCAAATCAGGCCGTGGAATTCGTGGTAATTAATTATATATATCGATATAGCTCTAACGGACCCTATATCTAGATCTATGTGTACAGACAGCCGAATGAACGCTGTCGAAAGCAGAAAACTCACTGTGTGTGATTTCAATCGAAAAACATTTAGAAACAATAAGAAGTTGCTGGTAAACACTTTCTTGTAATATTTCTGCAAAGGTTAACACGGTGTATTATCACGTGACTCAGAATTTCCGATAATCTTCAATATCTGTTTAAAGAGACATTTCAGAATTTTTTGTCATAAATTTCACTTTTATTTTTATCTGAAAGAGCATATTTCCTTATGAAAATTCTGAAAATTTCAAGCCAAAACATTGCGCCGTTTACGAGAAATTTATATTTTTGCGTAAAAATTGAACAAATTGTTGTGGACAACAGTTCGGATTTATATGCAATTTATCGATTATGTCTCAACTTTAAATGCGTGTTTCTCGCTTATTGGCAACAACTTCAAAAAAACTAATATTATTTATACTCATTAGAATAACCAATCTTGTCATCAAGATATACTTTAAAAAAATGAAACTGGAATGAAATGTCCCTTTAATACTTAACCGATTTGAATTCGGTTTGAAGCAGAGGAGGTGGGAAAATGCCAGGAATAAGCTGGACGTGTTGGATTTTTGAAAAATTAACTGATGAAAAAGTTATTGAAGATAAACCAAAATTTTATCAGTTGATTTTTCAAAAATCAACCACGTCCATCCAATGCGTGACGTCTGTCCACATTCTCTGCTTCAAACCGAATTCAAATCGGTCCAGTAATTACAAAACTATTGAAGATTTTCTGAAAATATTGTATCACGTGATTATACACCGTGCTTAATATCATTATGCGCACAGCCTAAACACGGTACAGAGCCAATGGTTACGCACAGGAAATCATCTGGGGGCTTCTAGAGTTGGCACAATTTTGGTACATTTTTTTTCACTGTGTTTGTCCAAATATTTTATTTTGGTGCTTAAAAGCGAAAAAGGGGGAATGTCCAAGTGCGGATCTAGGTATTTTCCCAGGGGTGGGTTCTGATGTTTAACCCCTTTTTTCGCCAAAGTCCAGGTGGGGTCAGGACCCCTGACTCCCCATCCTCTGGATCCGCGCATGCAGATACATGTCATAACATGAAGGACTAAATATAACAATGGTTTGTCATGGCACACAGGGACGAATGCCGCAGCTTATTTGGGACATAACTAGTAATATTTTTGATAACCCCTTTTTTCGCCAAATTCCGTGGGGGTCATAACCCCCTGACACCCCCCTCCCTGGATCCGCGCCTGATGTCATGCTCCCCTATGACCATTTTGATATCTGTCTGTTCTAATTTTTTTCGGTCTCAAAACTGGCCACGTTTTGAATGGATCATTTTTGTCGTGAGTCCACCCAATGTGATTTTCGTGTTTAAACCTATATCATGTATTCATGAGCATTTAAACGCTAACAACTATCACACAAACATGTTATATTGTAACAGAAAGCTTCTATTTGTAAGAGAATCATTTCCCAGATAACCTTGCCAAAGAAATATTGGATACCCAAGAAATGGGAAGCAAATCCCAAAGTCCGTTCCATATGAGTCAGGATAACACTTTCTACGTCTTTTCTGTTGTAAATTTCTTTTTTCGTGGTGTAGTCATGTTCTGTTTGCATTGCCTGCATTTGTGTTACAATGTGCTATGTCAAAATATTATGCTACTGTTCTAAAAAAGGAGGAATAATAAAGTATAATAACTGGCTACGATGTCCTAACTTGCAATCAATATGTAATTCTGCTTGTCTGTTGAAAACGGATGGTGTCAAAATTAATTATTCTTATTTTTGTAAAGTCACCACCAATCCCGAACCACGTGAATGATCAATCATGGCTGATTTAGCCAATAACATTGTTAAAAATAAAGTTAGATTCTGATAATTAACGGCTCGCTAGTCACGCGCTCTTAAACCATTACCGCACAGTGACTCTTTTTTACGCCAAAAGATAAAGGCTTTGGAAAACATTGTGGAAAATGAAGAAATTGCTTGTGACAAGCAATTTCTTCATTTTCCACAATATTTTCTTCCAAAAAAGACCAAAAGATTTTAAATTTCCTCAACTTGAAATTGTCGCCTGCAACATCTTTGAATTCGGATCAGTTTAAATTTTTGTCGTTTGGTAAAGGGTTAACCCTTTTCAGTTCAGCTTTCCAATTGGAAAGCGCCTGCATGCAGACGAAGAAGTGGATGCTGTACAATATAGCAAAGGAAATGTTGAAGCAAAATGAAAAATTCTGACAATCAGCATTTCCTTCTTTTGTCTCAATCGTTTTCATTTTTTCTTTAGGAGCGTAAAATCATGGCTTGTTGGAGAAACGGTAAAAGAAAGACCTCTCTAACATTTTCCAACTGCTAGGTGGAAACAGACAAAATGCCACATTGACAGTTTTATTCACATACATATGTCCAGTTGGTGATTTAACCCTTCTCCAACAGCAAATTTCTAGGATAAATCAATTTGGAAGCTGCAGCAGAAAATGAAATGAATGTTAAGAGAGATAAACTGTATAATATAGGATGGAAAATATTGAGACAAAAGGAGAAACTGCTGATTATCAGCAGTTTCTTCTTTTGTCTCGATCTTTTCCAAACCAACTCTATTAGGGATGTCAATACCAGGTCTTGTTTGGAAAGGGTTAAACCTTTCTCGAACGCAGAAATATTTGACTGCTCTAATTTGAAAGCTGCTGCTGACGAAATAATGAATGTTAAAAAAAAGTACCGTGTATAGAAGTCTACCATTTTTCAGGCCCGTAGGAACAGGAGAGGCTAGGGGGTAAAAGTATGAATAATTGAATAAATAGTTAATAAAATAATATGAAAGTAGGCAAAGCCTAGAAACGGGCGAAAGGATGTCGACGTCAACTAAACGTTTCCCAGAAAATTAGATCTATCTCGTCAAAATCCAAAGGGTTTTAGACTAAAAGACGTGCATGTGAAGCACAAATGCCTGTTGGAACTTGGAGTAGAGTCTATAGGTCTATGAGGTTCTGTAATTATGACCTTGACATACATGTGTCTTTGACCAAGAACAATGACCTTACAGACTTGTCACACAGACATCATAACGAATTGTATGAATTTTGAAATCCACATAATAAACCCATTCCCAAACGTCAAAATTTGACTTTGGTCCAAATACGAAGATGTTGCACACAATAACTTTAAATGAATCAGTGGAATATACATATTGTTGTCTTTTTTGGGTGGAAAGATTATGAGTAATTGATCTTTAATCAAGGTAGAATACCTGTATGTACAAGTATTTGTAGGCTAATGAGAGATGTAGCAATCAAAATTTTCTCTGGCTCTTCTTCTCTGTATTCCATATCCTTTCCTATTCACGGTGAATAACCCACGTGACTTTTTGGAAACGTTCACACCGAAAGCGATTTCATTTTGAATGTTTGAAGAAACCGTGGATTCGGCACAGAGAGGGTTAGAATCGGGAATGACGCTCTCAAAGGCGCGTACGGTGCACTTTTTCTCGTCAAAGACTAATCAGTATCCAATAATTGGGCTCTTCAACGTAGGTAACTAGGTAGGCCAACATAGATCTAAATCTAAATAGCCTACAGAAGGCCAATGTTGGTCTATAGAGTTCGACGCCCCGTCATTACACAAAAATAGTAGCTCAGCCTCTATTTAGATCTGGCCCCGGTTTCTCGAAAAGACTTAGGTACGCTCTCGGATTCAAATCTGAGCACTATGCACATGTAAATCACACGAAATCCACGTGAACTTCAATTGAATACTAATCAACGTTGATGGGTATTCAATTGAAGTTGAGCATGTACTCATCTCAAGAATATAGATCTACTTATTTTTTTTTTCGAGAAACCGGGGCCTGGTCTGCGGATGACAGGGGAAAAGTGTAATAGGGGAGACCGGGGCAAAGTGTTACATGGGGCAAAGTGGTGTTTTGGTTTTTCAGCTCATTCATGTTTTCTGCCACGATAATTCCACTTAGTAATAAATTCCAGGGGCGGATCCAGGATTTTCGGTTAGGGGGGCGTAACATCATAACGTTGGATACGTCCGAAAACGCCGAACATACAGATTATCAAAGCTATATTTACATCAGCTTTAAACGTAAACTACGATATGTCGTATTTCTGTTCTCATAACATTTAAAAGACAAAATATACTGAGTCAAAAAAGAAAGTGTGCATACTTCTACCTTATATATCTACGTAACCGCTGCAGTTAACTTCACCAAACTTCTGAGGGGAGTTAACTGATCAACTTTTTCATGTCTATTGACATGGGAAGCAACTTTGGGGTATCAAATTGCCTGGCATATCACCAGACGTTGTAAGCACCTTTTTGCACGTGGTTATCAAAACACACGTTTTGTAATAAACATCATTGTCTTAAATCTGTATTCAAAGTGTATAAAGGCTAAATCAAACATAAAAGTTCAATATGCTGAATAGCCAAAGATGCTACGTCTTGGTAAACAAAACATATTTCACACGTTAGTTTTGCTAGTGCCTTGAACCGGCGTAAAAGGTGTCGTTGTCGTTTAAATGTCATCGTAATAACATTAGGCGATTGCAATCAGGTTTCCAAAAAGAGAGGATACACTTTTGATAAGCTTTAGTCCGATAAGCCGAATGCAGCAGAGACTAGACCAGATCGTTACATGACGTTGACGCCCTTACGTCAACGTTTCAAAACTACACCATTTATGGCGATTCAGTACAGCAAGCACATGTAAGCAACATTGGAAATCTGCGAATGTAGATAGGCTGCTCATAAGAGATTTGAGACATTTATGTTTTTCACATTATCATGATGCCAAAATCTTACGTCACGCCTGCATTAGGCACATCGTCATCGGCACGGGACGTGTGAAAAATAATCCTGGGTGTGGTGTATGGCCGAACATCTTTTCCGCATGAGTTTCGCTTTTAGTGTCCAGTTAAAGAAGTTACAGGACGTGGAATACGTCTTGCAATATGAACGCAATGAATCCAAACGATACAATGAAACGTTATATTCAAACAGTGAGACCACACATGTTTGCCCTCATTCATTGAAGACATGTCACAAAAGAAATTGAAACAGGAATCCAAAGAAAATTGCATTATTTTATCTTCTCACCATCGTCAGCAAGTTTTGTGACTTTTGAAACTGACCCCTATCACAAATATCTTAATAAAATCCGAAAAATATTCCATTTTACACAATTAAAAAAGACACCCTCTTATAGGCAATTGAATTATCTTTAATTCGATATCAATAATTATTATAATATCAAGATGCAACATTACGATATAAATCCCAGTTATTCTCTATGCACAGTTCTTTTTCGACTCAGCATATTTTAATAAAGGAGTTTTTCGCAACATGATCTCTTGGTGTGTGGATGGGGAGGGTTTGGGAGGGGTATCCCCTCCCTTCGTGTGAGAAAATTTTCAAAAAGAAAGACGAAATGGTGCAATTTCCGGAATATCCAGACCTATTTAATCGCCTCTTAAATAGGCCTATATCATATATTTCATAAAAATATCTAAATCTTCAAAATTATCATAGGTGACACATTTTTTTCGGGTGTTTTTTACATCATGATACATATTTGTTTGCCTGTTGGGGAGGGTTTGAAAGGGGTGTCCCATCCCTGTGCATTAGATTTTTTTTATAAAGAAAGACGAAATGGCA
The DNA here is from genome assembly GCA_963680895.1 of Fragum sueziense. NCBI lineage: Eukaryota > Metazoa > Mollusca > Bivalvia > Cardiida > Cardiidae > Fragum > Fragum sueziense. The sequence goes on along the minus strand of OY804594.1, from coordinate 36,565,600 downwards.
CATTTTCCGGGACATGCAGACCTATTTCTATGCCTCTTAAACAAACCTATATCTAATATTGCAATACCATATCTAAACCTACAAATTAATTCGCAGAGGCAACAGTTTTTTACCATATTTCATATTGGTTTTCCTGTTGGGGAGGGTTTGGGAGGGGTGTCCCCTCCGTGTGCGTGAAAATTTTTTTGAAAAAGAAAGACGAAAAGGCGCATTTTCCGGGACATGCAGACCTATTTCTATGCCTCTTAAATAAACCTATATCTAATATTGCAATAACATATCTAACCCTACAAATTAATTTGCATAGGCAACAGAGTTTTTTTTACCATGTTTCATTTTTTTTTCCTGTTGGGGAGGGTTTGGGAGGGGTGTCCCCTCCCTTCGCATGAGAATTTTTTTTAAAGGAAGACGAAATGGCGTAATTTCCAGAACATACAGACCTATTTCTTTGCCTCTTAAATTAGCCCATATCTAATATTGCAAGACCATATCTATCTAAACCTACAAATAAACAGAGACAACAGAGTTTTTTTTTTGCGCGTTTTGCACCATGTTTCATATTTGCGTTCCTATAGAGGAGGGTGTCCCCTCCCTCCGTGTGAGAATTTTTTTTAAAGAGGAAGACGAAATGGCGCGATTTCCGGGACATGCAGACCTATTTCTTTGCTTCTTAAATAAACCTATATATCTAATATTGCAAGGCAATATCTAAACATACAAATTAATTCACAGAGGCAATTGAGTTTTTTGTGTGATTCTTTCACCATGTTTCATATTGGTTTTCCTGTTGGGGAGGGTTTGGGAGGGGTGGCGCCTCCCTCTGACGTTCGTGTCAGAATTTTCTTTAAAAGAAAGACAAAATGGCGAAATTTCCGGGACATGCAGACCTATTTCTTGTATAGATTTACTTTGACTGTGAATAATTTCGTTTTTTTATGTTAAAAGAAACTTCCTCAAACATACGTTTTTTAAAAAACTTGTATAGATCTAATAAACGCCCGATCCGCCGTCGATGGGGGTAACAACGGTTTATAATGAGTACTTAGAAATAAGTCATCGATTTATCAACGCTTCGGATGAAAAAAGCGGAAGGGTTGGGGGAGGGATGTTGGCCTGCAACTGCTTAAAGTTAAAGATTATCCACAGTTCGAGGGCTGTTATACGTTTAAAACGAAATCGGTTAAGCCTCAGTGACTACTTGTCGGCGACAATATTAATATTACCCACTTTGTACAAATCGCCGATGTTTTTGACTATTTTCTGTCATTTGAATGTCGTCACGATCATACTGATAGATTTGTCGTTCACATTTTGAAATTTTATCTTTTCCATGCAGGCGCTTGTCAATGTGTCGGCCGATTGCTCGGTTATACGATGCTGACTAACCAAATTAAATAGCGACATCCGGGTGTCGCTTTTATTTGACCATTTGACAAACAGACCCCCGTTTTAACACACACGTACTAGCGTCGGTCTTACATATCAGCCAAAGAAAATGGGAAAACACCGACATTATCAGAGTCATTGCCATAAATTGATTATTATAAGTTTGATAAAATTTCTAACTTTGACTTTAATTGTTCTTTGATAGCCCCTCTTTCAAAAAAAAAAAAAAAAAAAAAAAAACAAAAAAAAAAAAATCTGGCGATTTTAGGGGGGCGCGCGCCGCTTCCGCCCCCCTCTAAATCCGCGTATGAATTCTATGCAGATTTTCTACATTATCTGATTGTTATGGCTTGCTTGGTCGTCAGGGGAGTTCTAAAATCGCGAAATTTACTTTTTGGGGTCAAAAAGTAAATTTTCCAATATTTTCAAAAATGCGTTTATCTAATGCCCATGACAAGATAATTTTTTTATACTCGTGGTCACAGTTTAGAGTAATCACTAAATATTAATTCGATATGTGAGCTATTTCAAAAATTGCACGCGGTTTCGATTTGCGGCGTTATTTTCAACATGACCGTATGTTGGGGCAAAGTGTTACATTGCATGCGGGGCAAAGTGTTACATTCTATTTTTTGTAGTTTTCGCTTTCAAAAGAAGACGCATTATGGGTAAAAATGTGGCGAGTGATGATAAAACACTAAATTAGATCTATCCGTATTTTATAACATATTTTCATTCTATGAATGAATTTGGTCAAAAGAAAAGACCAGATTTTGTAGATGGCTGATATTTTGACGTTACAACAAATAAAAAAAAGATTGAAGTAAATCAATTGATTAATGGACAAATACAATCTAGATCTAGGCCTATGCTATCGTAAATGTAGACCTGCTTTGAACCAAATAAATCTAAACAGATATGTGGCAGAGTTTTACTTGAAATGCAGCCTATTCAAATTGAACGTAAGATATGATTCATTATAAGAATATCTATCTAGCGAAAGATTACTGGTGGCATTACTCCTTTCCAGACGACAATTTGTAAATCTTTTCTTTTTCGCGCCACAAAAACCCAGTTTATTACCCACAATTCAACACATACGATGCGCATGCGTCATGATGTTATTGCAAATGGCGGCACTTGTTATTGTTCCATGGCGCTGAGGAAACAAGGTCATTTCTAGGAACGTTTTATCGCCTCCACAGGTATCATGAACGTCTAACGACATTAGAAATAGAACAAGGAATGTCATATCTTTTATTTCCTGACAAATTTAGATTGCAACAATGTCCTAACAATCATGTTTCACTCGGCTGCGGAAGAGTATGGTGCATGAGCGATTTTTTGCAATCTGACCGATGGGGGTTTGCCGAAGTCGTCTACGAATGCTTACTCTATTTTTATGTTAAACGTAACATGTCACATCATATTCGTCGTTCAATTTGAATGAACTGTCGCCATAGAGTATGCATTTGTATTCAAATTAAACGAATTACGATGGAAAAATTCACGGTGTCAATTTCACGAAACAAAAATGGTGGACGAAAGTAATCCCTTTCAGCGAACAGGGGTTTCTCCTTTGACACCTCACAAATCCACGATAAATGAATCAAGACTTTTACTATGAACCACATTCTTTACTTACATTATCAATTTGTCTCTGTACACACTTTATATCACTGTTAATTTTAGAGATTCACCTTATCGAGTTATCTCCCTTGACAAAAAAAGCTTTGACCTTATTTCTCTGCAGAGAGATATGTCAGACTCTAAGAAGGCGAATGTGCCTACCTGTAGTGTCACAAAGGCATGATTACTCCACATAGCAAAGATTTAAAGTGATCCAAAGCTTGGCATAAAAGTATTTTTTCTCCTTTTTTTGAAACTAGCCAGCACTACAGTAGATCTAGATCGGGTGCATCTACAGCAGGGTTCACTCTGGCTCTCAAGAAGTTGGGGCCATCACTTTCGCCAATTGAAAAAAGTTGGGGCCAACCTGGTGAAAGTTGTAGCCACATTTTGAACAGATGTTTGGGCCGGTACTAGAGGTCTAGATCTAGTTGACAAAATTTTCGACATTTCTCACCCAACTCTTTTCCTGATTCACAGTGTTTTTTTTACCTGCGCATCCTGCTACTTTTACTCACAATTTGGTCTCTGGAATGCAAAGTTTTAATTCAAACGAGTCCCAGGATGCAACAATTTTTACAGATTTCCTATTAAAAATAGTGTATTGGACTCACTAAACTAGTAGCTGGACTCATTGATATGGAATCCAGCGTGTCCCCACGGTCTTAATATTCACCCCGGGACACCCCGGGACACCCCGGGACACTTTATATATGGGGATCGTATCAATTATTGGGTAATATCTTATGAATATATTAGATTATAAGACTGAAATTAACATAATTTGTCGATTTTAACAATAAGAACGTAATTTTTCTACTAACAGAGCTCATTTGGGACACCCCGGGACACTTCATATATAGATAATCCCGTGCCACCCCGGGACACTTCATATAAGGGATTTATATGAATCATTGGGTGTTATTTCATCATTAAATCATCTTTTATCAAGAAAAAATACCAATCTTCGTCTATTCTAAACAATAAAAGCGAGATAGGCCAAGTGAATGGCCCGTAACCAGTCTGCTTTATCCAAAGCGGCCACCAAAGGACACTAGTCATTTTTCACTAAGAATGAATAGAAACGCATTTAGAACATGTGTCCCGGGATGTTTTATCAGTTTTTCCCAAGAAATGATTAGAAATGTGCGTAGAGCATGAGTCCCGGGGTGGATAGTCATTTTTCACTAAGATTGAATAGAAATGCATGTAGAACATGTGTCCCGGGGTGTTTTATCAGTTTTCCCAAGGAATGATCAGAAATGTGCGTAGAGCATGTGTCCCGGGGTGAATAGTCATTTCTCATTAAGAATGAATAGAAATGCATGTAGAATATGTGTCCCGGGGTGTTTTATCAGTTTTCCCAAGAAATGATTAGAAATGTGCGTAGAGCATGAGTCCCGGGGTGAATAGTCATTTTTCATCAAGAATGAATAGAAATGCATGTAGAACATGTGTCCCGGGGTGTTTTATCAGTTTTTCCAAAGAAATGATCAGAAATGTGCGTAGAGCATGTGTCCCGGGGTGAATAGTCATTTTTCATTAAGAATGAATAGAAATGCATGTAGAATATGTGTCCCGGGGTGTTTTATCAGTTTTCCCAAGAAATGATTAGAAATGTGCGTAGAGCATGTGTCCCGGGGTGAATAGTCATTTTTCACTAAGATTGAATAGAAATGCATGTAGAACATGTGTCCCGGGGTGTTTTATCAGTTTTCCCAAGGAATGATCAGAAATGTGCGTAGAGCATGTGTCCCGGGGTGAATAGTCATGTTTCATTAAGAATGAATAGAAATGCATGTAGAATATGTGTCCCGGGGTGTTTTATCAGTTTTCCCAAGAAATGATTAGAAATGTGCGTAGAGCATGTGTCCCGGGGTGAATAGTCATTTTTCACTAAGATTGAATAGAAATGCATGTAGAACATGTGTCCCGGGGTGTTTTATCAGTTTTCCCAAGGAATGATCAGAAATGTGCGTAGAGCATGTGTCCCGGGGTGAATAGTCATTTTCATTAAGAATGAATAGAAATGCATGTAGAATATGTGTCCCGGGGTGTTTTATCAGTTTTCCCAAGAAATGATTAGAAATGTGCGTAGAGCATGAGTCCCGGGGTGAATAGTCATTTTTCATCAAGAATGATTAGAAATGCATGTAGAACATGTGTCCCGGGGTGTTTTATCAGTTTTTCCAAAGATATGATCAGAAATGTGCGTAGAGTATGTGTCCCGGGGTGAATAGTCATTTTTCATTAAGAATGAATAGAAATGCATGTAGAATATGTGTCCCGGGGTGTTTTATCAGTTTTCCCAAGAAATGATTAGAAATGTGCGTAGAGCATGTGTCCCGGGGTGAATAGTCATTTTTCACTAAGAATGAATAGAAATGCATGTAGAACATGTGTCCCGGGGTGTTTTATCAGTTTTTTCCAAGAAATGATTAGAAATGTGCGTAGAGCATGAGTCCCGGGGTGAATAGTCATTTTTCACTAAGATTGAATAGAAATGCATGTAGAACTTTTGTCCCGGGGTGTTTTATCAGTTTTTCCCAAGGAATGATCAGAAATGTGCGTAGTGCATGTGTCCCGGGGTGAATAGTCATTTTTCATTAAGAGTGAATAGAAATGCATGTAGAACATGTGTCCCGGGGTGTTTTATCAGTTTTTCCCAAGAAATGATTAGAAATGTGCGTAGAACATGTGTCCCGGGGTGAATAGTCATTTTTCATCAAGAATGAATAGAAATGCATGTAGAACATGTGTCCCGGGGTGTTTTATCAGTTTTTCCAAAGAAATGATCAGAAATGTGCGTAGAGCATGTGTCCCTTATCAGTTTTTCCAAAGAAATGATCAGAAATGTGCGTAGAGCATGTGTCCCGGGGTGAATAGTCATTTTTCATTAAGAATGAATAGAAATGCATGTAGAATATGTGTCCCGGGGTGTTTTATCAGTTTTCCCAAGAAATGATTAGAAATGTGCGTAGAGCATGTGTCCCGGGGTGAATAGTCATTTTTCACTAAGATTGAATAGAAATGCATGTAGAACATGTGTCCCGGGGTGTTTTATCAGTTTTCCCAAGGAATGATCAGAAATGTGCGTAGAGCATGTGTCCCGGGGTGAATAGTCATTTTTCATTAAGAATGAATAGAAATGCATGTAGAATATGTGTCCCGGGGTGTTTTATCAGTTTTCCCAAGAAATGATTAGAAATGTGCGTAGAGCATGAGTCCCGGGGTGAATAGTCATTTTTCATCAAGAATGAATAGAAATGCATGTAGAACATGTGTCCCGGGGTGTTTTATCAGTTTTTCCAAAGAAATGATCAGAAATGTGCGTAGAGCATGTGTCCCGGGGTGAATAGTCATTTTTCATTAAGAATGAATAGAAATGCATGTAGAATATGTGTCCCGGGGTGTTTTATCAGTTTTCCCAAGAAATGATTAGAAATGTGCGTAGAGCATGTGTCCCGGGGTGAATAGTCATTTTTCACTAAGAATGAATAGAAATGCATGTAGAACATGTGTCCCGGGGTGTTTTATCAGTTTTTCCCAAGAAATGATTAGAAATGTGCGTAGAGCATGAGTCCCGGGGTGAATAGTCATTTTTCACTAAGATTGAATAGAAATGCATGTAGAACTTTTGTCCCGGGGTGTTTTATCAGTTTTTCCCAAGGAATGATCAGAAATGTGCGTAGTGCATGTGTCCCGGGGTGAATAGTCATTTTTCATTAAGAATGAATAGAAATGCATGTAGAACATGTGTCCCGGGGTGTTTTATCAGTTTTCCCAAGAAATGATTAGAAATGTGCGTAGAACATGTGTCCCGGGGTGAATAGTCATTTTTCATCAAGAATGAATAGAAATGCATGTAGAACATGTGTCCCGGGGTGTTTTATTAGTTTTTCCAAAGAAATGATCAGAAATGTGCGTAAAGCATGTGTCCCGGGGTGAATAGTCATTTTTCACTAAGAATGAATAGAAATGCATGTAGAACATGTGTCCCGGGGTGTTTTATCAGTTTTCCCAAGAAATGATTAGAAATGTGCGTAGAGCATGTGTAAAAAGGGATATAAATGCATTTAGAACTTTTATTCTTATTGATAAAACATTATTTATTCACGAAACAACACCAATAGTTGATATAACTCTTTTATATACGAAGTGTCCCGGGGTGTCTTCTCTGGATAAAGCGGACTGTTTATGGGCAATCCACTGGGTCTATTATAACCTTACAGGTTAGAATTTTTTCTATTTATAATTTTTATTGATATAGGTTGATTTGTTGACTAAATAATACTTAATAATTAATATAAATCGCTTATATGAAGTGTCCCGGGGTGTCCCGGGGTGTCCCGGGGTGAATATTAAGACCCGTGTCCCCAGGACTCACAGTCTGGAAATTGTAAAAATATCTCTGGCCTGATTAGCTGTTTTTCCAAATAATATGCATTTCAGAAAACACTGAGGCAAAAGAAAGGAATTATGAAAACCATCATTTTCTCCTTTTTCCATTTTTTTTGTCTTAGACTTAACTCATTGCATGTATGTAGACTTCCACAATTAGATTGCTGAATATGCTTGTACACATGTGGCTGTTCAGGTAATAATGTTGCAAGCATATTCATTAATGTTGAGCTGTCTTTTGATTAACCCTTTCCCAAACAACTTGAAACAAGACTGGGTTTTGACATCTCTATAAGAATAGGGCTTGGGAAAACATTGAAACAAAAGAAGAAACTGCTGATAACCAGCAGTTTCTCCTTTTCTCTCAATATTTTCTGTGTCATTTTTCACGCAAATCCTATCTTCATTAACATCCATTTTGTCATTTGTAGCAGTTTTTGAAGTGGATCACCCTAAAATTTTGTCGTTTGGGAAAAGGTTAAAGAATAAAGAAAAACAAATAGTTTCAAATATTTTATCAGCAGTTCCATGTTCTGTTCCTCCGAACCCCCGAACAGCCCCCCCATCCCAATGCTCGCTTGAAAAATCCTATTTTTTCAATAAAACAAACAGGTTTTAGAAAGGAGAAAATAATTATGATTATCAGGGTCCCGATTAAATTTGTTATTAGGCAGGAATCATGACTAACTTTTGTTGAATATTCCTTGAAGTTCGCTGGTACATTCTCACGATGAAAAGCATAAATCAAAGGTCTAGTTTATTCCAAAAATTTTATGCGATTTAACTTACCCGAAACATTGAAGTTCGGCACCTTAAAACTACGACATTCTTAACAATTATTTGCAACAAGATTGGTTTTGAACAACTGAATTTGGCGTGAAATATGTCGTAAAGTAAACAGGGGTTGAAAAATCCACTCGCCCGCTCGCATTGGCGAGTAGAAAATGCCGTAGGACGAGTAGATTTGGGGACGAACTAGTCCGACGGGGCGAGTGCAAATTTAGGACTTGAATCACGCTGATTGAGGGGAAAAAATTTAATAAAGGATAGAAAAAGTATTTATTTTAAACTTCATATCGGAAACAATAATATTCGCTGTAAATACGACCTTTCCCTGTTTGTGTCGATCAATCCCGTAAGTGAAACTAAACAAGGAAACTAGAGTAAATCTGTGTTACTCATATGCGATGATTTGAGCGAGATTAAAGAGGCCGCAAACACAGTCAATTGATGACGTAGTCATTCCAGTTTCAATATAATCACGTGATTTTTCCGCACCCAAATAAGGTTACGTTTTACTATGATTTGTTTACAAAAGTCGCGCGTGCCAGAAAAGTGCGGGAAAATTGGATGACGCAATGAAAACAAAACGCTATCTACGTAGTAAATACACTGACGTTAGATGGTTTTAACACAGACGCGTTGTCTCTTTCTGTTATGCCGCCTCGCGATTACACAAAGAAATTCTTTCACATTTACCGGGTAGTTTTACATATTAAAATGGTGTGCTCACTCGACCATTTCGACAGCTAATCTATCTTTCGAATTAAATAAAAAGTAAGTGTTTACAGAAATGTTAATCGGTGATTGATTTATGGTAAACGATGGAGTCAAGTCTGAGCCACATTCGATTTATTGACCATCTTTTTTTAATAAAATTGTTGCCTTATTCGCATAGATGACTTTTGAAGTGGCGATCGCCAGCGCGAGCCCTGTTTGTCATTTATACCGAAGAAACTTTACTTGTAGAGTCAAAGAGTTATGTTATTTGCATAATAATGCATCCGTAAGAGCCAACAGTCTAAAATTTTCTTCGTCTTTAAGGGCGAGTTGGGTTGCCGTAAGGGCGAGTAGAAATTCAGAGCTACTAGTCCTACAGGACTAGTAGGTTTGAAGAAATTTTTCAACCCCTGGTAAAGGATTAACTAGGGGATATTCGATAACCATGATAACTCTACCCGTCAATTAAATCAAAACAATATCAAAAGTACACGCCCATAATTATGTATTGTGTAATGCTCTATTAAACTCGACACTGGTACCCGATTATAATTATCGATTTTCCGTCGCTTTGCATATCAATTAGTTGTTGCGTCATATGTGTTTGGACTAACTATGGATGGCAATTAAAGGTAATAAACAGTTATACAAGGTGCCATTTTGTCGTATTGCGTGCCAAGATAATATATTGTCGGTAACGTTCGATAAAGCTGTAACTGCAGCGAGTTAGGGCCATTTGATAATTTTTGGGGCCATTTGATTTTTGTTGGCGCCAGGCATTTTCGCCAAATGAAAAATTCTTGCGCCACTTTTATTTTTTTGTTGCATTTGGCGACAATGGAGATCAGCAGTGCCAACCCTGCTGTCCTATTACCATTACCAGGGTTGCCACGCGTCTGACAGGGAAATGTCAGGGAAATTTAAATTTTTTCAAGGTCAGGCAGCGCTCCAGATAGTGTCCGTATTCCCGTATTTGACGGATGCAAATCTGGTGAATACGGATATATTTTGGCGAATTCCCGTACAAGATACAGAACTTAAATAACATGTACGGAGATTTCATGGGACGAACCCATAATGGTTAGTAAACAAAAGGGAATTTACTCTAGCAGCATTCCCGATAATTACTTGGCTATTCCCGTATTGCCGGTTATTTTCGCCAGACTCGAGAGTTTCCGTAAATATTGAATATACAGACCGTCAGGAAATTTGATTGGTTGGTGCGTGGTGGTGCGTGGGTCAACAAATGACGTAATCTCGCGAGAATCTCTTTAAAAGTAGCGGCTGCTGGGTGATACTTACAAATTTGAAAGGTTTATCGGATTTCAAATTAAATCACACTTCAATGAAAACTGATTTCAACAAAAACCTCTTGCGATCGAAAGGTAAATTTTGATCATGTTGTCAGGTATCATTCTTACTGCATACTAAAGTCTTTGCTGCTGGTCTGCCAACTTCACAAACGTTTGAATATTGACTGTTAAACTTGCAGGCAGTGATCTGCCAAGGCTGCGTTTTTGCGCCATTGTCGCTAAAAATCGTAGATGTCGCAGGAAAATACCCACGGATGCGCCTATGGCGCACTCGATTTTTAGCTCACCTGAGCACGAAGTGCTCAAGGTGAGCTATTGTGATCGCTTTTTGTCCGTCGTCCGTCTGTCCGTCTGTATGTCCGTCCGTCCGTCCGTCCGTCCGTCTGTCAACAATTTCGTGTTTACACTCTAGCATCTACAAATATAAGCCAATCTTAACCAAACTTGGTCAAAACATGTATAACTATGAGCTCTCGGATGAGTTCGAATTTAGGTCAGATCGGACCAGAAAGTCCGGAGTTATCTGCCCTTGAATGTAAAAAATAGCTACTTTTGACATTGTTTACACTAAAGCATCTACAAATATTGACCAATCAATACAAAAGTTATACACAATATTGGTGACCATAAGATCTCAGATGAGTTCGATTTTGGGTCAGATTGGACGAGAAAGTCAGGAGTTATCTGCCCTTGGATTTGACAAAATTGTCGTTTTTGACCGTTTTCGACTTTGTTTACACTATAGCATCTACAATTGTTAACCAATCAAGACAAAACTTTAATACAATGTTAGTGACCATAAGATCTTAAATGAGTTTGATTTTGGGTGAGATCGGACCAGAAAGTCAGGAGTTATCTGCCCCTGAATGTAAAAAATAGCTACTTTTGACATTGTTTACACTCTAGCATCTACAAATATCGACCAATCAATACAAAAGTTGGACACAATGTTGGTGATCATAAGATCTCGGATGAGTTTGATTTTTGGTTTGATCGGACCAGAAAGTCATGAGTTATCTGCCCTTGAATTGGACAAAATTGTCGTTTTTGACCGTTTTCAACTTTGTTTACACTATAGCATCTACAGTTATTGACCAATCAAGACAAAACTTTAACACAATATTAGTGACCATAAGATCTTGGATGAGTTCGATTTTGGGTCAGATCGGACCAGAAAGTCAGAAGTTATCTGCCCTTGAATGAAAAAAAAGCTACTTTTGACATTGTTTACACTCTAGCATAGATCAACAAAATTAATATTGACCAATCTATACAAAAATTGGACAAAATGTTGGTGAACTTATATAAGATTTCGGATGAGTTTTTGTTTTGGTTTGATCGGACCAGAATGTCCTGAGTTATCTGCCCTTGAATTTGACAAAATTGCTGTTTTCGCCTTTGTTTTTACTCTAACAACCACAAAATTAATGGTGACCAATCAAGACAAAACTTTGATCTTGGATATAATGGTTAATCACCATAAGATCATGGATGAGTTTGAACTTCAGCACAATTAGACAAGCAGTTGCTGAGTTATCTGCCCTTGAAATGGACAAAATTCTCATTTTTGACTTTGTTTTCACTCTTTACAACCAGATATATTGACCTATAAAGACGAAACAGGGACATAATGTTGATGACCATAAGTTTGTTTTCAGTCTTAATGTCACAAATATTAATTGATTCAAACATAACTGTGGCTCATATCATCTTGGTTCAGGTGAGCGATATAGGACCATCATGGTCCTCTTGTTGCTTGAAAACTTAGTAATTTGTTAAATTGTATTTCCCATAATTACTTAATGACTTTGAAATATGATTTTCCAATAATGAATTTGATTGCATTTAATGGTATTTGAGCTAATCTGTACAAAATGCATTCAATCTACGGAACCATATAAATTGAGTTTCGCGGAAAACTGTCAACAATGTTGTTGTTGTTGTTTTTATACTGGTGGTTTATTTTCCGGCTCCCTTGGTCCAGCTTGGCTTCTAATTAATACCAATTATTCTTTTATTACTCATTTTAATGGAAGAAATCATTCTGAAATACGATTCCCATAAGGTTGAATTGAACATTTAACCCTTTCCCGAACAAGACCTGGTTTTGACGTCCCAGGAAGAATAGGCTTGGGAAAACATTGAAACAAAAGAAGAAACTGCTGATAACCAGCAGTTTCTCCTTTTGTCTCAATATTTTCTGTGTCATATTTTACACAAATCATGTCTTTATTGTCATAATTTTTGTCGTATGCAGCAGCTTTCAAATTTGATCACCCTAAAATTTTGCCGTTTGGGAAAGGGTTAAACTGCATCATCAATATTTTTCTTCCTGTATATAATCCTTCTACTATCTACTTTTGCCGACTTGCGATCTTTTTTCATCTAGAAAAATTCTATTTCTTTGAATGAAAACAAAGTAAACAGACCGAATGGTAAATATTCATGACAGAAAATCTGATTTTGCTATCTAAATGTTGTTAAAGAATAAGTTCTAATTCTTTGTTTTGACACACCCAAAGGGAACTGTTTCTCTACATTCGTACCCAAAATAGTTCAACCCCAAAATTAATTTAATATCTTTAACTCCCCATTTCTTAAACAATTTGCACAAAATGATACATGAAACAATTGGGAAAGTGATAAATATGAATTTCTAATAGAAATATTAATGAAGGCTTACAGGAAATCAAACATGGTGAGGAAGAAATGTTTTTTTTTTAATCTCTATAACAACTTATAATGACCCCCAACAATTGATCCTGGGAAAAATTGTTCATAATGATAGTGTGTTTTGTTTCGACTGCATTATACCAAAGTTTGAACACTGAATACCGAAATACAGTCTAAAGATATTCTAGATATTTTTTGTTTTAACCCTTTCCCAAACAAGACCGGGTTTTGACGTCTCTAAAGGAATAGACTTAGGAAAACATTGAGGCAAAAGAAGAAAGTGCTGATAATCAGCACTTTCTCCTTTTGCCTCAATATTTTCTTGGCTGTAACATAAATATTTTCTCCTTTTGATATGTTTCATTTTGTCGTCTGCAACTCCTTTCAAATTGGACTACCCTTAAATTTTGTCGTTTGGGAAAGGGTTAAATGTCATTAATTTTTGTGTGTCCCATCCATTTCATAAAATGTCCCCACTTTTTTTACTCCATGGGGACATTGTCCCCTTGGTCCCAAAACCTTGGCAGATCACTGCTTGCAGGTGAACCATCTCGGGCGCCTCTACAATTTATTGCAATGCATATTGGTTCACAACAAGCAACTTTGTTCGCAGTTTGCAAGACTGTGTGGAATCGAGAAGTAGGTGAAAATAGCAATTATTACCGGAATCATTGAGAATTAGATGGCTGACTGTAGTGAAAATTTAATGTTTTATTGAGCACTAACTGTAACATATTAACTATTTGATCTTCGGACATCAAAATTTAGCGATTGAAAGTGAAACTAGACTAGAGTTTGAGTCTCTACTCCCGACATGTGACATGTTTAAATAAATGTCAATTGATGATAGATCTATTTGTATTTTCAGCAATTTATAAATATTCAATTCCTAAATGTTGGTACTGATCCAAAATATCAGATACGGATTCACAATTATAATGGTCCGTATTGTACTGATGGCACTTGAAATTATCTGGAACACTGGTCAGGGAATTGTCAGGGAATTTTGTGAACTGTCAGGGAAATTTGAAAATACAGGCAAATGTCAGGGAATTGTCAGGGAAATTTGAATAAATAAAATGTATTGCCACATGATTAATGATTTCAATGTCGCCTTTCAAAATTGTCTCAAAATGTCGCAAGTTACTGCGAAATTACCGTGTAGAAACATGTCAGGGAATTTTCCAATTTTGTCAGGGAAATGTCAGGGAATTGTCAGGGAATTTTATTTCGACTGACTAGTGGCAACCCTGATTACCGAACACCTAAGCCGCTATTTTAAATGTTCGCAAATACAATCACCCTCGCCGAATTCTTTGTTCCCTATGGCAACTTTGTTTGCAATGACGTCTTATTAACAAGTTCTCACCTAAAATAGTTTTCCATTTTGTTGCTTTATAAAAACGTGTTGATGTTTTCCCCAAAGTTGGAAGATGAAAATATACAAAAAATTGAAAAAATACATAAAATGCCAAATATTTTAATATTTATAACAAGCAAGCCAATGGATTTAGTGTCATCTTAACATGGGCTCATATACAAAACATAATGTTTTAAAAAAATTTGCGAATTATTTACATTATTTACATTTAGATAGAAAATTGATTAATAAGAACCTTGGGTACGTGTGAAAAGAATTACCCCACCCACTTTCAATAAACAATATACACCAAACCAAAGGTCCGTTCGATTCAGACTTTTCGGCAAAACACGTCCCCTTTATGTATCTATTTGTACTGAAAATATCATTGGAAAATTTAGGTCCCAGGCAAATGGCCTTATGGAAACCCCTCCTTTTCTTTAAAAAATGTTTGTTAAAGGGACATTTCATTCCAATTTCAATTTTTAGCTCACCTGAGCACAAGGTGCTCAAGTGAGCTATTGTGATCACCTTTTGTCCGGCATCCGTCCGTTGTGCGTCGTCCGTCGTCCGTCAACAATTTCTTTAAATGACATCTCCTCCTAAACTACTGGGCCAATTTCAACCAAATTTGGCAGGAATGTTCCTTAGGTGACCCTCTTTCAGAACTGCTAAAAAAATTGAAATCCATAAAAAACTCTGGTTGCCATGGCAAGAGAAAAGGAGAAATTTGACTGAATCTCAATACTATCTTTGAACGACATCTCCTCCTAAACTACTAGGCCAATTTCAACCAAACTTGGCAGGAATGTTCCTTAGGTGACCCCCTTTCAGAATTGCTAAAAGAATTGAAATCCATAAAAAACTCTGGTTGCCATGGCACCATAAAAGGAGAAATTTGACTGAATCTCAATACTATCTTTGAAAGACATCTTCTCCTAAATACTAGGCCAATTTCAACCAAACTTGGCAGGAATGTTCCTTAGGTGACCCCCTTTCAGAATTGCTAAAAGAATTGAAATCCATAAAAAACTATGGTTGCCATGGCAACAGAAAAGGAGAAATTTGACTGAATCTCAATACTATCTTTGAACGACATCTTCTCCTAAACTACCAGGCCAATTTCAACCAAACTTGGCCAAAATATTTCTTAGGAGGTCCTCTTTCAGAATTGCTAAAAGAATTGAAATTGACTAAAAACTCTGATTGTTATGGCACCAGAAAAGGAGAAATTTGACTAATTCTCAATAATTTCTTTGAACAACATCTCCTCCTAAACTACTTGGCCAATTTCAAACAAACTTGGTAGAAATATTTCTTAGGGGGTTCCTTTTAAAAATTGCTAAAAGAATTGAAATCCTTTAAAAGCTGTGGTAGCCATGGCAACAGAAAAGGAGATTTTCCACCAAATCTCAATGACATCGTTGAATGATATCTCCTCCTAAACTAACAGGCTAATTTCCACCAAACTAGGCAGAAATATTCCTTAGGAGGTCACATTTAAAAAATTGCTAACAGAATTGAAATTAATAAAAAAAACCAACTCTGGTTGCCCTGGCAACAGAAAAAGAGAAATTACACGAAATCTGTCAGAAGCAATTTCTCAATAATTGCAGAGCCAAATTTGACAAAACTTAATATTTGCATTACTTATGATATTGCTAAGTGGTGCTTTTCTTTGCTTTTCAAAACCTTGTTACAGAAAAAGGGACTTCGTGTTAAAATCTGCTTATCAGGGGCATAGCATCAACATTTATGCATGGATTTGAAAAAATGTATGGGTAAATGTGTTCTTTATCATGAGTAGATGTTCTATTTGAAATATATATTTAGGTCAGTTCAAGGTCATAGATCTAGGTCAATTTGTTAATTTCTGTTTGTCAGTCTGTATATATGTTTTATTTTAATTCCATCTGTCCAAAGCAATTTCTCCATAACCACATAGCCGAATTGGATGAAACTTCATATTTGAGTTACATATGATATTGCACTAAGGTAGTTTTCTGGGTTTTCTATGGTTTGAAATCGCATAGCGGCGTTCATATGATCTTTGACCCTTTATTACCTGTAAGAAATCTGATCTGTAAGTGTTATAAAACCCCATCTCAGGTGAGCGACCTAGGGCCAACGGCCCTCTTGTTTAAAGTATGTATTGATGCCAAGATTTATTATTCTAATGAGTATGAATACTATTAGTTTTTAGCCCACCTGAGCACGATAGTGCTCATGATCAGGTATTGTGATACCGCTGTGTCCGTCGTCCGTCGTCAGTCGTCCATGGTCCGTCAACCTTTGGCTTGTGTGCATTCTAGAGGCCACATTTTTTGCCCAATCAACCTGAAATTTGCTCAGAATGATTGTCTTGATGAAATCTCGGACAAGTTCGAAATTGGGTCATCTGGGGTCAAAAACTAGGTCATGGGGTCAAATCTTAGAAAAACCTTGTGTGCACTCTAGAGGCCACATTTTTTGCCCAATCAACCTGAAATTTGCTCAGAATGATTGTCTTGATAAAATCTCGGACAAGTTCGAAATTGGGTCATCTGGGGTCAAAAACTAGGTCACGGGGTCAAATCTTAGAAAAACCTTGTGTGCACTCTAGAGGCCACATTTTTTGCCCAATCAACCTGAAATTTGCTCAGAATGATTGTCTTGATAAAATCTCGGGCAAGTTCGAAATTGGGTCATCTGGGGTCAAAAACTAGGTCACAGGGTCAAATCTTAGAAAAACCTTGTGTGCACTCTAGAGGCCACATTTTTTGCCCAATCAACCTGAAATTTGCTCAGAATGATTTTCTTGTTAAAATTTTGAACAAGATTGAAATTGGGTCATCTGGGGTCATAAACTAGGTCATGAGATAAAATCTTTGTAAAACCTTGTGTGCACTATAGAGGCCACATTTTTGCCCAATCATTCGGCAATCAACCTGAAAATTGATCAGAATGATTTTCTTGATCAATTCTAGGTCACAAGGTCAAATCTTAGTTAAACCTTGTGTGCACCCTAGAGGTATACAAAAAGTTATATCAGGTGAGCGCTTCAGGGCCAATGGCCCTCTTGTTTTGAAGTTGTTGCCAATAAGCGAGAAACACGCATTTAAAGTTGAGACATAATCGATAAATTGCATATAAATCCGAACTGTTGTCCACAACAATTTCTTAAATTGTAACACAAAAATATAGATTTCTCGTAAACGGCGCAATATTTTGGCTTAAAATTTTCAGAATTTTCATAAGGAAGCATGCTCTTTCAGAAAAAATAAAAGTAAAATTTTTGACAAAAAATTCTGAAATGTCACTTTAAAAACACTGTTGAACTGTATAGAAATTTTCTTTCCATAGTTTGGGGAAAAAATCGCCCTTTTTGGCATTGGGCCCATGGATAAGAAAAACACTGAAGAAAAAACACTGAAAATGTCTTTACCCCCTTCTTATCTGTAGCTCTTCCATCGCCCATTCCAGATTAAACAATGAAAGTTGTGAACAAAATCATTTACAAAAGCAATGAAATAGATTTTCAATCCCCCAATCTTCAAATGTGCAACGGGAAAGGAATGGCAAATTGTTAGTTTTACGTAAAACGGCTTGAGTTTGTTATGCCCCGTATCAAAGATTGGGGCATATTGTTTTACTCGTGTTCAGATGTCTGTCTGTCTGTCTCTGTCTGTCTGTCTGTCTGACTGAACACATCTTGTTTGCAAGTTCAAAATTGTAAAATGATATGAAAAATGCCAAATCTGATCATGTAAACAGAATCGAGAATTTTAAGTTGTCATTCCTTGTTAATGTCACTTTATAGTAAAATATATGTGAATGAAAATACTGTACATTTTGTCAAAATTGTTCTTTCAGTATTTAAGCCTTGAGAGACAGATACAGTCCCTGGACTTTTGCACAACTCACTGAAAAATTTTCTCCGAAGCCTCTGACATTTTATGGCTATTCAATTATTTGTTTAAGATCTGATAAGCCCATCACACTGTAATTAGAGATGTCATGTTTCAGGCAGTTTGCTGGACAATACGAATACACACTCAAACTCTCTGTTTCTTGGAGTTAAACATAAATTCTCTCATGGCTGTATCCGCTCTGGGGTGGAGATGTTATTTGCAATATTTTTTATGTAGCCCACATGTTTGAGTGAAAGTCCTTCCAATTGATGAAAAGATTCCATAAAAACAAAGGCAAAGCATAGATCTATCCAATTTATTTTAATCCTTTCCAAAACGACAAAATATGAAGGTCGTCCAATTTTAAATCTGCAGATGACAAAATGGGTGATTATGAAGATAGGATTTGTGTATAATAGGCTATAGCTCAGAAAATATTGAGGTCAATGAAGAAATTTCTGGTTATCGGCATTGTCTTCTTTTGCCTCAATGTTTTCCCAAGCCTTTTCTGTTAGTGACATCAAAACCAGGTCCTGTTTGGGAATGGTTTTAGACCTTTATACAATTTCATTTTTTGAGAAATTGAAGATCTGTTGTTCCCTTGAAAGAGGAAAGATTAAAATGACAATTCTTTATCTATCACTCCCTGTATTATGAATATTGTACAATATTCTACTTAATGAGCATGTGTATCACAAATTACATTTGAGATTGGAATTGGAAAAAGGTCATTTGGTTATTTTATCAACTGGTGCATAAATTTTATATGGACAAGTGCTGATAACTAAAATTTGCTATTATCATGTCACCGTTTAGTTGTTTGGGAACATAGTAGATCTTGATCAAATTGCATGTTGATCTTGATGCATGTTGAAATTAGATACCTTATGATTGATAAGGTTGATAAGGCCAGGATTTTCGCATGAAATAGTACAGAAAAGTTGAGGCAAAAGGAGAAAATGCATGTTATTAGCGCTATATTTTTCTACAAAGGACACCAAAATCACATTTTGTTTTGGAAAAGATTAAGGACCAACAGAACTTAGAAACTTATTGCAATAAATTGATTGATTTATTGGTGTTTTACGCCGTTTTAACTGCTATGGTCATATCGCGACAGCTGGAATACCTAACCATGGATTACTGCTGTTTCTCTCACCAATACCTCTACAATATCTAAACCAAGCCTCCAGCTGCTCTCTAGCATAGATGATTCGCATAGATGATTTTCCCCCATTGGTGAGAAACAAATGACTTGTCAAATGTCAGAATGGATACTGGTCGAGCCGAGGTTCGAACTGGATTGAGAGACGCCGATGTTACCGACTGAGCTAACGGGGCTCGGCATATTGCAATGAAAGTTTTTTTTCTACTTTTCCCTCATCGTTTTTATGCTCCCCGAAAAAATTTCGGGGGAGCATATAGTCGCCATGCTGTCCGTCCGTCCGTCCGTGTGTCCGTCCGTCCGTCCACAGCCATATCTCAGCAACCCTTGGACCAAATTGAATGAAACTTCACATGTGAACTCCCTGGGTCAATACCTAGGAACCTATTTCTCCGTTTGTAAATTTAAGGCTGCGTCATGGAAAAAGGGGCCTTAGTGTAAAAATTAGTTTTCCTCTTATTTCTCTTCATCTAATGGGCAGAATTTAATGAAATTTTGTGCTCATGTAATAAATAGGATGTTCTAGACCATATTCTTTAAGTAATGTGTGTACAAAAAAGCTGTCGTGGGAAAAGGGGGCTTAATGTATGATAGTTTTTATTTTGTGACAAACACTTATTCGGGGAGCATAATCCGTCTGTGACGGCTCTTGTTGACTTACAGCACGGAAACAACTTTTTTTTACAAACTCCTATTTTGACCTTTGACCTTTGTGACCCAAATTTTCATGATCATAGGTCAACCGATTCTTGACTTAGAGCACGGAAATGGATTTTAAACAAAGTTCGGTTCTAACCATGACCTTTGACCTTCGTGACACAAAAACAATAGCACACCTCTTTGGGTCATGCGCAACAACTGTGTAAAGATTCACGATCCTAGGTCAACCCGTTCTCCAGTTAGAGCACGGAAACGAAAATGTCTAATGACGGACGGATGGGCGAACAGGCAGACAGACATGGTTAAACCAATATACCAACTCTACTTCGTAGGTGGCGGGTATAATGATCTTTATTAGTCTTCAACTTATCAATTCATTTTGTTGTCTGCAACCCCATTCATTTGCTATGATATAAATTGTGGAGGAATTGTAATCAAAACTCCTTTAACCCTTTCCCAAACAAGAACTGGTTTTAATGTCCCTGATAGAAAATACTTTAGAAAACATTGAGACAAAAGGAGAAACTGCTGATAACCATCAGTTTCTCCTTTTGTCTTAATATTTTCTGTGCAATATTTTCCGCAAATCTTATTGTTATCTACATCTATTTTGTCCTTTGAAGCGACTTTCAAATTGGACCAAAATAAATTTTTGTTATTTGGGAAAGGAATAAATCAATACATCTTTTCAACAAAGATGCATAGAAAAGAGAAATGTTAGAGAAAATGTGCACAATGTCCCTAGAAATGGTAAACACTTTCCCAAATGGCACAAAATTAGGGGTACCCCAAAATTAGACTGTTACCACTTCTGCAGAAGACAAAATAGATTTATATAAGGATGTAAAATATACACGTTGCGCAGAATATATTGAGGTAGAAGGGGAGAATTTATTTTCGTTTGCTTCATTTTTTCAAACTTATTTTTCTGAGAGGGATCTCAAAGCCATGTTTTGTTTGAGAAGGATTAACAAAATTAAACTTACAATGATAATCATAATGATATCTTAAAAAAAATCTTATAGACCATGATCAAAGTGTTTGTATAATTCAGGCTTGTCTTTGTAGGCTATATGTTTCTTGCGAAAATAAGAATATTCTTTTTCGTAAGATTTCAGCATGAAAAGGAATATTTTCCCTGTTCTCAAAATGTGTAGTTTCTGCTTTCAGTCCTGCATGCATACTTCTCATATTACACTAGCCTAAACAAATGGTCAGTGAGGTCAGCATGCCCAATGTTATTGGAATTTTATCACTTAAAATGATCTGATTATTGAGATGTGTGACTGATAAGGCAAAGCTACTCAGAGTAGCTGTTTGCTAGCATAAGTCTATAGACTAGATAGGAAAACGATTTAAAGTTGCTGAACATTTACTTGTTTCGACTACTCCATAAAGGCTTAGAGTTTAACCCTTTCCCAAACAAGACCTGGTTTTGTCGTCCCTAATTGAATAGGCTTGGGAAAACATTTAGGCAAAAGAAGAAACTGCTGATAACCAGCAGTTTCTCCTTTTGCCTCAATGTTTTCTATGCTATATCATTTATAAATTTAATCATAATCAATGTCCATTTTGCTGTCTTCAGCAGCTTTTGAATTTGACCAAACTAAAATTTCGACGTTTGGGAAAGGGTTAATCCTTTTACAAACAACACCTGGTTTTGATGTCTCCAGTGAATGAGGTATGGGAAAACATTCAGACAAATGAAGAAAATGCTGATCATCAGCATTTTCTCCTTTTGCCTCAATATTTTCTTGGTTAAATAATACATCATGTATCCAGAGCTTCAGATTGACAGTGGGCCCGGGCCATTTGACACACTATTTGCAAATATGGCCCATCACTTTTCAACTCCAGGGGCCAAGCGGCCCAAGCTTTTACAAATTTTTTATATCACTATGTTTATTTTCATTGCTATGGCCCATCATTTCCAAAAATGACCCATCAAATTTCCCTGCCATGGGTCATTTCGACCCACCATTCTTCAAATAAATCTGGAGCTCTGTGTATCTAACATTAATTTTATCAACATATTTCAGCCTTTCTCATTATCACATGACAATATTTTGTGTGTTTTCAGGCGACTCCAGTTGACTATGGGTCCTCAGGAGGACTACATTGAGACTGTGTTCACCTGTGAGGGGGATTTTCACGACCCCCACCTTCAGGATCGCCTTGAGGACTTCAAGAAAAGTCTCAAAGAACTCTTGTTAACAGGTAAATGTATTTATTGATTACTTTCCTAAGCAACAATAAAGTTAAAGATTGAAATATGTGAGGGGAATTTTCACGACCCCCCCACCTTCAGGATCGCCAGGTCGACTTCAAGAAAAGTCTCAAAGACCTTGTTAACAGGTAAAGGTTTTTATTTGATTACATTCCTAAGAAACAAAATATTGAAGTTAAGGATTGAAATGTTTCTTTAACCCATTAACAGACGGCAAAATTTTGGACTGGTCCAATTTGAAAGATATTGCATATGATAATTAAAAGTGTACACAATTTTAGAATTTCTTACATGTTTGAGTAAAAAACATTGTGGAAATTCAAGAAATTGCATGTCACAAGCAATTTATTCATTTATCTTTCATGATGTTTTCCAAAGTCTTTATCTTGTAGGGAGTCAAAAGGTGTCACTGTGTGGTAATGGGTAAATAAGGTAGAAAATATTGAGTGAAAATGAGAAAATACATGTAATCAGTATATAATATATGATAGTTTAGTAAGTTTTAACATCATGTCTAGGGAGCTAAAGTTACATGTCTAGTATTTAAAGCATCAATAGCATCTTGTCAGTATTAATGCTAAACCTTGTATCTCATTTTTAGCTCACCTGAGCACGAATGTGCTCATGGTGAGCTATTGTGATACCGCTGTGTCCGGCGTCCGGTGTCCGGTGTCCGTCGTCCGTCGTCCGTCAAACTTTGCCTTGTGTGCACTCTAGAGACCACATTTTTTGCCCAATCAACCTGAAATTTGCTCAGAATGATTGTCTTGATGAAATCTCGGACAAGTTCGAAATTGGGTCATCTGGGGTCAAAAACTAGGTCACGGGGTCAAATCTTAGAAAAACCTTGTGTGCACTCTAGAGGCCACATTTTTTGCCCAATCAACCTGAAATTTGCTCAGTATGATTGTCTTGATAAAATCTCGGACAAGTGTGAAATTGGGTCATCTGGGGTCAAAAACTAGGTCACGGGGTCAAATTTTAGAAAAACCTTGTGTGCACTCTAGAGGCCACATTTTTTGCCCAATCAACCTGAAATTTGCTCAGAATGATTGTCTTGATGAAATCTCGGACAAGTTTGAAATTGGGTAATCTGGGGTCAAAAACTAGGTCACGGGGTCAAATCTTAGAAAAACCTTGTGTGCACTCTAGAGGCCACATTTTTTGCCCAATCAACCTGAAATTTGCTCAAAATGATTGTCTTAATAAAATCTCGGACAAGTGTGAAATTGGGTCATCTGGGGTCAAAAACTAGGTCACGGGGTCAAATCTTAGAAAAACCTTGTGTGCACTCTAGAGGCCACATTTTTTGCCCAATCAACCTGAAAATTGCTCAGAATGATTGTCTTGATGAAATCTTGGACAAATTAGAAATTGGGTCATCTTGGGTTAAAAACTAGGTCACAGGGTCAAATCTTAGAAAAACCTTGTGTGCACTATAGAGGCCACATTTTTTGCCCAATCAACCTGAAAATTGGTCTGAAATGGTGACTTCATGAAATCTCGGACAAGTTAGAAATTGGGTCATCTTGGGTCAAAAACTAGGTCACGGGGTCAAATTTTAGAAAAACATTGTGTGCACTCTAGAGGCCACATTTTTTGTCCAAATGTACTCATTTTTGCTCAGGAAGTGTGTTTTGATGATTTCTCGGACAAGTTTGAAAATTGGGTCATCTGGGGTCAAAAACTAGGTCACGGGGTCAAATCTTAGAAAAACCTTGTGTGCACTCTAGAGGCCACTTTTTTTGCCCAATCAACCTGAAAATTGCTCAGAATGATTGTCTTGATGAAATCTCAGACAAGTTAGAAATTGGGTCATCTTGGGTTAAAAACTAGGTCACAGGGTCAAATCTAAGAAAAACCTTGTGTGCACTCTAGAGGCCACATTTTTTGCCCAATCAACCTTAAAATTTGTCAGAATGATTGTCTTGATGAAATCTACGATAAGTTCGAAATTGGGTCATCTAGGGTCAAAAACTAGGTCACGGGGTGAAATTTTAGAAAAACCATGTGTGCACTCTAGAGGCCACATTTTTAGCCCAATCAACCTGAAAATTGGTCTGAAATGGTGACTTGATGAAATCTCGGACAAGTTCGAAATTGGGTCATCTGGGGTCAAAAACTAGGTCACGGGGTCAAATTTTAGAAAAACCTTGTGTGCACTCTAGAGGCCACATTTTTTGTCCAAATGTACTTATTTTTGCTCAGGAAGTGTGTTTTGATGATTTCTCGGACAAGTTCGAAATTGGGTCATCTGGGGTCAAAAACTAGGTCACGGGGTCAAATGTTAGAAAAACCTTGTGTGCAGTCTAGAGGCCATATTTTTTGTCCAAATGTACTCATTTTTGCTCAGGAAGTGTGTTTTTATGATTTCTCTGACAAAATTGGGTCATTTGGGGTCAAAAACTAGGTCACGGGGTCAAATCTTAGGAAAACCTTGTGTGCACTCTAGTCTCAGGTGAGCGCTTCAGGGCCAATGGCCCTCTTGTTATGCTTCCTGAAAAAATTTCGGGGGAGCATAATATTATAGTCGCCATGCTGTACGTCCGTCCGTCCTTCCGTCCATCCACAGCCAGATCTCGGCAACCTTTGGACCAAATTCCATGAAACTTCACATGTGAACTCCCTGGGATAATACCTAGAGACCTTTTTCTCCGTTTCTTAATTTGAGGCTGCGTCATGGAAAAAGGGGCCTTAAGTAAAAATTAGTTTTTCTCTAATTTCTCTTTATCTAATGGGCAGAATTTAATGAAATTTTCAATTTGTACATATGTAATACATAGGATGTTCTAGACTATATTCAAAATGAATTATGTGTGTACAAAAAAGATGTCGTGGGAAAAGGGGGCTTAATGTATTATAGTTTTTATTTTGTGACAAACACTTATTCAGGGAGCATAATCCGTCTGTGACGGCTCTTGTTCAGAAGGTTTTAAAGGGGTAGAAAAGAATTCAATATTCTTTCCAAAACTGAATGGTTTTACTTGAAATTCTTATTGTTCACATATCATTGATACTTGTAAGTAAAGATATTGCAAAACCTGGAAGAATTTTCTAAATGTGACATACAATGTTTAAACTTTGAAATTCACAAAAAATGGCATACAAGGTTTTGCATTTACACCGATGATATGCATCTGTGAAATGGAGGAATTTTAAACTGACCTGACCTCTGTGTAAACTAATAAGAAAGAGCTTTGATATTTTCTACGAAGACCTTTTATTTGTTGGCTATCACCTCTGCTGTTTCCTCTTCTAATCCATTTGATCTGTAAACTGTATACACCATCTTCATGTTGGATAATCACATGATGCAACATTTCTTCAATAATTTTGTTAGTACGGGACCGATTTGAATTCGGTTTGAAGCAGAGAAGGTACACAGGTGTCACATATTAGATGAACGTGTTGGACTTTTGAAAAATCAACTGATAGAAAAGTTATTGAAGATAAACCAAAATTTTGAGTTATCTTCAATTACTTTTTCATCAGTTGGTTTTTCAAAAATCCAACACATACAGCTTATTCCTGACATGTTTCCAACTTCTCTGCTTCAAACCGAATTCAAATTGGTCAAGTATTGACAAAAATATTAACAATTGTCTGAAATTCTGAGTCACGTGATTAACCATCGTGATCTTGATTATTTCAGACAAGTCCAAGCTGATTCTAAAGAAGGTGGAGCC
Organism: Fragum sueziense; assembly: GCA_963680895.1. Classification (NCBI taxonomy): domain Eukaryota; kingdom Metazoa; phylum Mollusca; class Bivalvia; order Cardiida; family Cardiidae; genus Fragum; species Fragum sueziense. Next base: position 36,539,710 of record OY804594.1, on the reverse strand, counting down.
TTGGAATAGTGTGCGGGTCACATTCAACATCCCCCGTGAAGCAGCGGTACGATTAAAACAGTTGGCTCAACAAGGCAATACACGCTTGAAAAACCTGGGTGTGCTAGCTGTACAGATACAAGATCAACATATATCGTTAACTATCGCTGGCCGTAACAATGAACATGCTCAGTTGGTGTTTAGGACTGCAGAGACAACAATGGCAACAACTCCCACAGTCTCTATCTTTGATACTAACTCTTCTTCTCTGGATGAAATTGGACCACCCGGTCCTGGGCCAAGTTATGCGGATACAGCTAGCAGAAGTATTGCGGAGTACTTACGGCAAGGTTTAGACTCTATATTAAATCCATCTGGTGATAAACCTTTCCAGCATGGCAACTCTGGAAACGGACATAAGGGCAAGCCGAACAACATCATTCAATCATCATTAGACCGTGGATTAGGGAAGCACAAAACATTTCAACAACCATCATTACAAACTAGTCACCATGGCAACCCACCAAGGTCAAGTCCATCTGTCAATGCCACAAGTCCAAGAAGGAGCCCAGCGGGTCCTGCAAGCCTAGAATTTCCACAATTGCCAGGGCTGCCTCCGGGGTTACCCCCAGGAATACCCCCGGGGCCAAAACATCCGCTGGATAACCTGCCCCCACCTCCCCCATACCCACAAGGCAGCTCATTTGTGAACAACTTGCAGAAACTGCGGTTTGCTACAGACACTAATCCATTGTTAGTTAACTTACTTCATCAACATGATCCAAATCTCTCAAATCTACTTCAAGCCGGGCTCCTACCCCCAGGCTTGGAGTCTGATTCATTACAACAACCACTGAAAAAGAAAAGGAAACCTCGTAAACCAAAGGAAAAGAAGAAAGTTGTTGATGGAACACTACCATCATCTGCTACAACTGTTGGAATACCCAATCCTATGGTGTCTGTGCATATTCCAACATGTTTACCATACAGTGTAACAATGGCCCAAGCCTCACTAACAACTACTTCATTTGTCAATAAGGAAGTTGTGTCAAGTGTAAAGGAGCATAACATTCAACATTTTCCTCAGTCTGTGCATAATATGAAGTTTCAAAATCATCCAGAGCAAATTCTCCCTTTGTCTAGCCCAACAGGATCAAAACGGACAGATGACAGTGATACTGCTGGAAAAATAATCAACCCTGTTACGGGACTGCTAGAACCTATGGATAACTTGTCTGACACGAGTCCAGCAAAAAGTGACAATGGGAAAAATTCTCCAAGGTCTTTGGGACAGAAAATAAGCCATTTAGGGGAAGTGATTCCGACATCAACAATGAAAGTGGAAAGTAGTTTAAGTAATCAGGGCAAACAACCTAGTTTACATCCTAGTATCCAGAGAAGTTTATCAGAACATTCACGCGCTGTCAATCCATCAGCATTAGTCTTAGCAAATAAAACTCACCATTCTAGTCAGTCAAATATTTCCAGTGATTTGTTACAACATAAACAGTATCATTCAGAGATTTTTAATAAAGAAACAATGGCAAAGTCTCAAGTGAAAAATGATCTTATACCATCGTTTGACAAACTGGAACCAAAAGTTCAAGACAGGCTGGTGGCTAATTTGATAAGTGTGGAGAACAAATGTGATAATGTTAGTGCTCCCCATGTTTCTGTGAAGGCAGAACCTGGGAAGATAGTTGGATTACCTCAGGAAAGTGATATAAAATCAATTCCCCCTCAATTGCTCAATAAACCGTTGTTACAAGTTAAGCATACAGACAGTGCGAGTAGTAAACCGTCAGGCTCTCCAGACAGTAATGGTGACTCGGAATGCTCCTCACAGGGCATAAACTTGGATACTCAGAATGGAGCGGAATTAGGTAGTCAGTCTGGACAGCCGCTGGACCCAAGGTCCTACAATAATGACTCAGGGGTGGGAAGTAGTTCCGAGAGATCAGATGACACGCCGTCCGAACCGGGTGATAGTGACTTTAAATCTGCTAACACAAATTCTTTTGAATGTGCCAAAACTCCAGCTCTTGATCCTCTTAAACAAACTCCGCCCACTTCAAAAATAGTTACTGTTGGCTTTGCAATGAATGAAATTCACAAAAATCATAAAGTTGTCTCACAATATATTGGTTCAGACAGAACTGTGAACTCCAAATTAAACATGAAATTTAAATCAGAAAAATCAGACTTGTGTTCACCTAGTCAGTTACACGGTTTACATTGGACAACATCTGATGACACAATACGAGGAAGTAACAGTGTGGAGCAGTATGTAAAACAGGTTGTTCAGGAGACTATCAACAGGAAGAGTCCAAAATTGTCCTCCTTGAATGTGAATGCTCTATTGCCGAATGTTGATGGCATCTCTATGCAAGGTTTGTATTCAGTATCAACTTTATGATCGTTTTCATACACAAGTTCTCTAGATATACTATAGGTGAGTTAAGGCAGATAAATTTTATTTCACTTGATCACAAAGTGAGAGGCAAGCTATTGTGATAAGTCAATGTCTGTCCATTTGTAATTTGTTAAGAAATCTTCTACACCAAAACCCACCCACTTTCTCTCTATCCGTTTAATAGTCTGCTATCCTGTACCAAGGGTTGAACCAATGTGCTCATCTTAAATCCTCGGCATGGGTGGATCTAGAGGAGGGGGGTCGGGTTTGGGGGGGGGGTGTCCGGAAATTCCTAAAATACTTGGCAGAATTGGATGAAATTTAAGAGATATGATTCTTGTGTCATCCTTCAAAAGAATTTGAATCGGGATCAGAATGGTGTCAAAAATTAGGTCACTAGGTCAAATCTTATACCGTATAGCACTTAATTTCTGCGGGGACTTTATTTCTGCTATTTTATGGACGGCACCGCAGAAATAAAATCCGCAGAATATTAATCCTGAATGTAGAGGTTGTTGTCATTCTGTAATTTTAGTCAGTACATGGACAAGTTAAACTATTACTACCCGATGGAAAGAACAAAATAATATCAATGGAGTGCTTTCCTTTTAAAAAATGGTGTAACTATAAAACCCCAAATATTGACCATATTCTAAAAAGACAGGAGCAAACGCAGACCCATTAATAGGATTTGGTTTTGTAGGTTTAACAAAATATAGGCATCCAGCCTGTCAAAGGGTAAATGTATTGAACAAAATGGTGGAATCATCCTGAATATCAAAATCAAATTTAATTCATAAGTTAACTATTCATTCATATATGACCAGTCAGATGTAACAAACAGAAGTGGAACTGTAACAAACAGAAGTGGAACTGTCTACTAAATACAGGATTTTCATTAAGAGGCGGCAGGCGGCCAAAATGACCGCCTCAAATCAAATTTTGGCCGCCTAGAATTGTTTGACAAGGGGTGCTGTCCCTATTATCCTTGCTGGAGTGAGGACCCCCCCTGCCTCCTACAGTTCCTTTTCAGCCTCCTACTTCAAATCTTAATGAAAACCCTGTAAATAGCAATAGATCTATTGTATATTCTATAATGATTTAGTTTATTACTACAAAGAACATTTAGGACTGGAATTTGATTATTCAGAGTTCCAATGCTACCCAATAAAAGGGGAATACATTTGGATTTTTGTATAACCCATTCCCAGTCTGGAAGTAGTGTTGATTTTATCAAATCTTATAAAAATTGGGAAAAGTCAAAGAAAAGTACAAAACAATTTGGGTACAAACCCCTTCTAGCCCCCCTGCCTATAGGAGTATTTCTTATTGTAAGTAATAAAAACGGAACCTTATGCAAGCGTCTGTCAAGAAAAGTAAAGATGTCATGCTCATACTGTCTGCTTAAAAACTTCTACACGAATGTTTCGCAGGTGTAATTTCTTCAAACTAGACGAACACAACACTTCAAGTAAGCTAGTATTTGTACTTTTATTTGGGAGTCCCATGGGACGCACAGACTATATTTTTAAGAGTCCTGAACACAATTTTGAGAGTCTAGGACGCAATATCCTGCGTCCGGGAAAATCTTGGGTTAATGTGGGTGTGGCGGGCGGGGCTTATCAAACTAGTATCACAAAATATCTCTTTAAAAATCAACCATCTGGCCAATTCTAACCAAACTTGAAAAAAATGAACCTTTCGTGACTCAATACATAAATTGTCAGTGATACCTTGATTTGCCCATAAATGTGGGCTTGGCAGGGCGGGGCTTATCAAACTCGTAGAAATCACAAGATAGTTCTTTAAAAATCTTCTCATCTCAAACCAGTGGGCCAATTTTGACCAAACTTGGCAGAAATGTACCTTGGGTGACTCTTTACTTAAATTGTCTGTGAAATTTTGATGGGTCCATAAATGTAGGCGTTGCAGCGCAGGGCTTATCAGACTTTTAGAGAAATCATGAAATAATTCTTTGAAATAAACCAATTGGCCAATTCGGACCAAAATTGACAGAAATGTTCCTTGGGTGACCCTTTTCAAGATTTGGCAGTGCGAGGCTAACAAGAAATGATGAGATTATTCTTTTACTTTAGCCAGTGGAGCGATACAGGCCCTCTTGGAACTCTTGTTGTCTGATTTGCCTCACACTTGACAGAAGTTTACATAGGAATCTGAAGACGTGCAAGGCACAACTTTTGCGAAAAATAATGTAAAAGTTATTTTTTAATTTTTTACCCCAGTCCATCAACTTACATTTATTGATGGTTTGGGATTATAACAGAGTCATAGTCACCTGGGGCCCGTATTATCAACAATTAGCGTAGGATTATTTTTTTGCGTAATTACTTGAAGCAACAGACCTGATTGGCTGAATCTGATTTCTCATGCTATAAGATGTTTTGTTACTCAGTTTACATAAAATGTGGTCATAAGCCTGTTGATAATACGGGCCCCTGATCGTACACATAATGTCAGGTTTTGCAATATGATGCTGCATAATGGAAAAGGAGTGCTTAATGCACAGAAATATTTGTTAGCAAAGCTGATTTATTTTCCCTTGATAATGAAGATATTCTCAGCAAATATTGCCAATTCTTTATAATGATCCCAAGTTTCACTGAAAAAAAAAAAAACAACTAAATTATTCCATTTATATTGCAGGTTTATCAGAGCAATCTATGCAGAAGAAAAAATCAAGCCCACGTAACAGCCCGAGAGGCAGCCCCAGGAACCCAAGCAGTCCTAGAAATACCAACAGTCCACGGGGCTCAGGAAGCCCCAGGGCTGCAGATAATGTAGGAAACTCTAGACAGGCCTTTCTTACAGCCCAGGAATATGCTGCGCATCTTCCACTACGAGAATCTCACAATAAATCCCCATACAATGATAATGGAAAGTCATCACATGGTGATCAGAGGAAGTCTCCGTTTAACTTTTTACTAACTCCCCAGACTCCAGGAAGTGGAATTAAATCAACTCCTAGTGGATCACATATTCTCACAGGGGATCGAAGAGACCATCATAGTGTAGGTGTGGATTCTTTACGGCTTTCACCTCAGTGCAATATTGACAATGTAGCATTGTTAAAATCGCTAGAAGCTGCACAAGGATCCTTATCTCTACAAGGAAAGGAAGCGAGTATTTTACACAAGTTGGAGGAATTTCGTCCCTACTTTCAAAAACTTCAACAGCAAGCTGCTCAAGCAGCAGCAGCTCCGATACGAAATGGAACTGAAGTGTTAAATCACTTAACCCGATCTCCAGTGCCACATGGCCCTATTAATAAACTTGGTCCCCCGCCTAACATGGAGGATTTACATGGTCCTTTTGATATAGCTATTCCAAATAATTTACACAGTAGTGTTAGTAATTCTATGTCAGGTGATCGAGAAAGTACTGTTGTGAATTGTGTCAATTCAAAGGGTAGTAAAGAGGATCAGAAAGGGGCCAGTACCCCAGCCGCTGGGTCGCGGAAGTCCCCCGGGGCTGCCACCAGTAACACTGTCTCAACCTACCCTAATGACTCTTCATTGTTACCTCCCCCTAAACTCTTAACAGAATCAGTTCAAAAACTCTTCCCAAACCTGTTGGATAACACGCTACCTCATAATGTTATGAATAGGAGATCTCCGAACAGTTCTGCTTCAGTGACTCGTGTGAGTGCACCAACGAGCACGTCTGTGTCAATAGCTAACTCTCGTGGACAACTCCCTCAAGTGTCACCACGATCATCAGGAAGCAAAACTCCTATAAGTGAGCTGGATTTGGATTCTATCACACCTTCAATATCTGGGTTTGGGTTTGGACCATCTGACTTTCAAATTGATACCTCTCTACCATCACATATTGGTTTGCCTGACTCTGTGACAATGCCCAAGTTAATGATGATGATGGACTCATTACAGCCGAGTACAGTATCCACGTCTGCAGTGAAGGTTGTTCCAGCGGTCCTTGGTTCTATCACCTCACATAGAGCCTCTGCTGGAGACTCCGTGTCTAGAAGCTCAAGTGTGCCCCACAACCCTGTGTCTAGTAACGGTAATTGTAGTATTAGTTCTAGTGATTGTCTAACAAATGTTACAAGTGCAAATAGTGATACAAATATGTCTTTGTGCAATAGTGATCCCAAAATGGCAGGTGCGATGGTCAGTCACCGGAACTCTCCAACACTGGGGCCCCCTCTCCTGCATCCACAAGTTGTAAAGTATCCCAAAAGTATAGAGGAGCCTAAGAGTCCATATCAACAAATGGGTTTGTCCGAGATGTTACAGGAGACTGCAAACCTACAATCAATATCTGCGGGCAGAACAGACTCTCCTAGTACTAACATATCTAGTAACCAAACACACTCTCAATCTACAGTGCTAAAGTCAAATCAGGAGTCAAGAGTTAATAAGTTATTAGATCAAAACAAAAAAGTGGCAACCTCTGCCCCTGTGGTGGAGAAAATTCAGGTGACTCTAGATTCCAAGTTAGGTGAGAATCATAAAGCTGGTGAAACTGGTTTGTCAGACGGTATTAGTAATGGTGATTCACAGGATATTCATGGAAGTGTTGAGAATGCTGGCATCCCAGAATTAAAGTGTCAATTAAGTAATGTTAGTACGGGTTCATCTATACCAAAAGATACTGTCACATCAAACATTGTATCACAGAGATCAGATCCTGCTGACAATAAGTGTCCAGATATATCAAGCTCGGTAGACCCCGGAGGTCAGTTTTCAAACAAGGACCCATCACCCCCTGTATTAATTGCAGTAGTATCTAGTAATTGTGAATCGATCAGCCTACCAACAAGTGATCCTATATCTAGTTATAAAGCCCCAGTAAATACTCTACCAGTGCATTCATCTAGTGCTACAACATTGACTGCAGGCGACTGTGGGTCAGATACAAGTATATCAGACCTGTCCTCCCCACATACAAACTATCCAGCTGTCATGGCAACAGAACAGGCGTCAACATCACCTGATACAGCTAGTACTACTGGAGACACGCTAGATCATTCTGTGTTAAATATGCGATTGTTAAGAAAGAGGAGGGGTTCATCGGAAAGTATTGAGGAGAAATCTGAAGGGTCAGATGTGGCACCTAGACAGTTGCGTAGTAGAAAGAGAACCAACACTGGTGAAAGTGATAATGCTAGTGAAGATTCAAAACGTTTAAAACTGGATGTAAATTCTGAATCATCAGTAAGTGGTAGAACAGAAAGTGCTAAAGATACTAAGATAATAGCCCATAGTGTCAAAACAACAGTGCACACAAGTGTAAATACAAACTCAGAACCTAAATTAAGTGATGAAACTAATACTCAAGATTCGCTTGGTGTGAAGGGGGGATTAAGAACGCGAACTACTGTGAAAAGTGTTCCAGCAGACGATAAAGGCAAACCTCCTTCAGGGCGGGAGAGCAGAAAAGATGGCAAAGTGATCTCAAACAAGTCCATTCCTGAAAAGAAAACTGAACAATCAAAAGTTGACGATGTAAAACGTTCGCAGCAGAGTCGGAGAAACAGGCAGTCCCCTTCTGCTCCTGCGGACAAACTTGTCAACACTATAGGTAGGCATCCTTAAACTATTACCAGACAGCAAAATTTTGAACTGTTCAAAATTCAAAGATATTACAGACGACAATTTAAAGTTAATTAAATTTTACATTTTTTGTCTTTTGGGGTAGAAAACATAGTGGGAAATGAAACAATTTCTTCATTTTCCACATTGTTTTCCAAAGCCTTTTTCTTGTTGGGCGTCAAAAGGCATCGCTGTGCTGTAATGGGTTAAAATAACTTTGTTTACATCATTACCAAACAGTGACGCCTTTTGCTGCCTCACAAGATTAAGACAAGCCATTGATTGTGACAAGCAATTCCTTTATTTCCCACAGTGTTTTCTACCCAGAAAGTTGAAAAATGTAAAATTTCATGCTTTAAAATTGTCCGCTGCAATGTCTTTGAATTTGGACCAGTCTTCTGTTTTGTTGTCTGGTAATGGATTAGCTTCGTAAGAATGGTACTAGAAAGAGATTCAGATGATGAAAATAGATTCTTACATGGAAAGTTGATTGCTTACAGTACTATTCAACAGTTTATGATGGAATAAACAGTTAGCAGGGGTTTCAATAACTTTTAAGTTAAAGTAGGTGGGGGATTTTCTATGTTTTCCCTATTAACCCCATACACAGTTTTCAAAATTAGCAGGGGGATTGTACCCATTTTTAGTCAAATAGGAAGGGCAGGGTTGCCACGTGTCAGGTACAAGTCAGAGAAATTTAATTTTTTTCAAGGTCAGGGAATTGTCAGGGAATTTTATGAACTGTCAGGGAAATTTGAAAATACTGGCAAATGTCAGGGAATTTTGAAAAAATGATATGCAGTGCCATATAATTAATGCTTTCAACATCGCCTTTTAATATTCTCTTAAGACATCGTGACTTACCGCGAAATTACCACGATGAAACAAGTCAGCGAATTTTCCAATTTTGTCAGGGAAATTTCAGGGAATTTTGTTTCCACTGACTAGTGGCAACCCTGATGGGGAAATCCCCGCCCCCGCCTCTTAATGAAACCTCTGATTAATGGCTGCAATGGATATTCGTATTGGTTTTGGCTTGACAAATGAAGGAGCACATACTAGTTAGGTGCTCCAGCAGTTTAAATCATCTAAATGTATATGAAAGCTGATCAGAGCGACAGATAAAAGGTGATTCTGATGTCTTTTCAAAACGAAATATTTCACTAAACGTTCTTCAAACTCTATGCTGTGGGTACTCATTAGAATCGTCTCAAGACAATTCAAATGAGTACCAACAACATGATGTTCGGATTTGAAATAAACAATAGAATGTCATCTGGGCGCCTCCTCTTATCTGTTGATTGCTGATAAATACATGTATAAGTATCGCCTGTATATTGCAGCTCCTCGAGACAAGTCTCCGTTGAGAACGAGTCGGTCGCGGGGTCACAACTCCCCGGTTGTGGTGGAGAATAATGAGGAGACTCAGGAAAATAAACGTACAACCCGCTCTGCAAAGTCCAAAGGTATGTACAGTAACTGTAGGTTTGTTTTAACATCAGAATTATGAGGTGGAACTTGGGTGAGTGGACATTTTGGCATTTAAACCCTTTCCCAAACGGCAAAATTTTAGGGTGATTCACTTCAAAAACTGACAAAATGGAAGTTATCAAAGATAGAAATTGTGTAAAATATGGCCTAGAAAATATTGAGACAAAAGGAGAAACTGCTGATTATCAGCAGTTTCTTCTTTTGTTTCAATGTTTTCTCAAGCCTTTCCTATTAGGGACGTCAAAACCAGGTCTTGTTTGTGAAAGGGTTAAACCCTTATTCAAATAAGACCTGGTTTTGATGTCACTACTAGTATAAAGGCTAAGGAAACCATTGAGGCAAAAGAAGAAAATCCTGATATCCAGCATTTTCACCTTTTGCTTGAATATTTTCAGCGCAATAATGTACAATGTACACAACTGATATCTTTGTCATCCTCCAGTTTGTTGTCAGCAACAGCTTTCAGTTTGAGTCTAAAAAGTTTTTTGTTGTTTGGGAAAAGTTAACCCTTTCCCGAACGACGAATTTTTAGGGTGATCCAATTCAAAAGCAGCTAAAGACAGCAAAATGAATGTTGATTATGATTAAAATTATGTATGATATAGCATAGAAAACATTGAGACAAAAGGCTGGTTATCAGCAGTTTCTTCTTTTGCCTCAATGTTTTCCCAAGCCTATTCAACTAGGGACGTCAAAACCAGGTCTTGTTTGGGAAAGGTTAAACCAACATGAATACAGATCCTTGATGGTCTGTTTTCTGGTAACTTCATCATGAATTACAGGAAGGGTGTAGATAGAACTACACATACAAACAAACTGATCGTGCACCATCATTATCTTTAACCCATTACCAGAGGGCAAAATTTTGGACTGTTCCAATTTGAAAGAAGTTGCAGACGACATTTCAATGTTATGAAATTTCAAAATTTTATTGCTTTTTGAGTAGAAAACATTGTGGGAAATGAAGAAATTGCTTGTCACAAGCAATTTCTTCATTTTCCACAATGTTTTCCAAAGCCATTATATTGTGGGGAGTCAAAAGGAGTCACTGTGTGGTAATGGGTTAATACTGAAAGGCCCCCATTTGCCTTATCAGGTCATATAGACGTTTAAGATCCCGTCTAGGCAAGCTTTGTTGGTAGATAACTCTTGTTACTACTGGTACTCCTATTAATCTTTGATTCTTCTTCCTTGAAAATGCAACACTGCTTGTGCCAAACTTCTTGGTCATATTTGTATATCAAAATATAAATTTACCAATTAATTGACAAATTTTGTCTCTGATTCTCATTTATCCTGACATTGATATCATGTGACACAGAGACAAATGAAAAATTGGCTGGTTTACTTCTTTTCTGATTCCACAGTTATGCCATGGTATTGATTGGGAGCATATTGTCTGTTTGACAGTCCACACTAATGGTAGTCTGCCACTTATGAGATTCACAGGACATCATGAGTTTTCCTGCATCTTTGTTAACATTAGTTGATGCGTCTGTCATCTGAACTTATTTAGACAACGGCGTAAATAATGGGCGGTGAAACCCACCACGGCTGAATGTTTAATATGCCGCCTGAATATATCCGATGTCATGTAATTCTGGTTTGGGGTGGACTAACTTAACATAAAAACATAATGAGAAAACTCTTAATGCAGGATAACTTATGTTTAACAAACACATCTTGTTCTTTCTCTCTACAGCTGAACCAGTTGCTCAAACCTCTGCGAAGGCAATGACGGCCAACAAGCGACGGAGAACGTCTCAAGATCACAGATGATTATGTAAACAAGGGCAGAGAATCTAGTGTTATACTATCATCATTCTAGTGCTATTATCACATACTGTCTTATCTTTATCTTTACTTACAACACATAATTTACAGTCTTTTAATAATTAAAGCCTTTCTCAAGCAAGACCTGGTTTCGACATGTTTATAAGAATATGATTTGGAAAAGATTTAGGCAAAACAGGCAAATTCTGTAAATCAATATTTTCTCCTTTTGCCTCAATATTTTCATGATTTATGCACAAATACGGTCTTTATAAACATTCAATTTGTTGACTGTTGACAGCAGCAGCTTTTGAATTTGACCACCTTAAAATTTTGCCAATAGGGAAAGACTTAAACCTTTCCCTAATGACAAATCTTTCTAGTGGTATGAATTTGAAGGTATTGCAGTAATAGCTAACGAACTGTCAATAAAAAATTGAAATTTATAGCATACAAAATTAGAAATCCTTTAGGGAAAGGATGCAAATATGTGTTATTAGAATTTTCTTCCTTTCCCTCAACATTTTCTAGCACACTCTTAGTTGTGAAGTCAAGGAGTTGTTACTGAAAGGGTTAAGGAAGCCACAGCCAATATAAAATGAAATTGCATCTTTTCTTTCCCCAAAAAACCAAAGTACGGAGCAGTCCAAATTGAAAAGATTTAAAGATGATAAAGATATGTCAACTAAGATAGGAATTTTGTAGGAAATGTAATAAGAAAATATTAATGGTAAATATTTTCTCTTGATATTTTCCCTTTCTCAACCAGGAATTGTTGACCAGGAATTGTTGCTCGAAGGATTAACCCTTTCTCAAACAAGATATGCTTTAGATTTAAGTAACATGGAAAGCTCGAGAAAGCATAGAGGCAGAAGAAGTAACAAGTTGTATCTTCATTCCCACTATGTTTCCTATTCAGAAAGACAAAACAATGTTAAATTTCATTCACATTTTTGTCAGCAGCATCTTTGAATTTGGACAAGTCTATAACTTTACCATCTGTGTATGGGGTAAACAAGTTAACAGAAGCTACTTCAACCACTGTTTTACAGTTGTTATTCAGTGATAAAAACCCTTTCCCAAACAATACAGTTTCAAGACATTTTAGAGAAATAACATGAAAAAAGAAATATTGCTGAAAACCATTAATTTCTCCTTTCCATCAATATTTTCTGCACAAAAAATACAACTTTACTACCTTTGATCTTTCAAATTTTTTTTTGTAATGTACATTGGCCTACAAATTAAACCTCAATGAAAGAAATATGTTATTTGGGAAAGAGTTGAATAAATTTCTTTGAAAAAGAATTCATTTGATAGTTCTCATGCATTCAGTAACATACTCAAGCATTGATGTAATCTCCTCGTGAGATACTATTTGTTGTTTGAAATTGAATTTACTATAAATTGATTAAATTTGTCAACATTGAAACATGATTTTTAAAGACCATGGAAATGTGAATGTGACTCTGTGATAGATTTGGAAATAAAGAGGAATTTTGCAGAATATGAATAATCAGATGGGGATCACAGATTGTGATTCCAGAATTAACCCTATCCCAAACGACAAAATTTTAGGGTGATCCACTTCAAAAACTGCCATAAACGACGAAATGGATGTTATTAAAGATAGGATCTGTGTAAGATATGGCACAGAAAATATTGAGACAAAAGGAGAAACTGCTGGTTATCAGCAGTTTCTTCTTTTGTCTCAATTTTTTCCCAAGCCTTTTCTATTAGGGTCGTCAAAACCAGGTCTTGTTTGGGAAAGGGTTAATGGAACTGAAAATTGAAAACCTCCATGTTCCAGCATAGAAAAGCTTGAAGGAAAAGGAGAAAATGCTGGTCATGAGCACCTTCATCATTTTCCAGAAATGTTTCTAAACCTGTATCAAGTGGGATTGTCACAAAGAGACGCTGTCTGGTATAGGGTTAATGGTTTCATGAAAAACTAATTGTTGAATAAACTTTGCTGGCAAAGAGTTGAAATGTAACAATATTTTATTTTCTACATGAACTTCAACACTATATATCCCTTTTCCATATAACTCTGGATTACCTTTAATTAATACCATTGGAAGAACATTGAAAATGCTGAGTTTGACTCTTTCCTTTTCCATTCTGTGATAGGGTTATCAAAACCAGGAATTATTTGGGAAAAGGTTAAAAAACTTACTACAAAATTATTTGCTACTCTATATTCAATCAATTGTGGATGATTGCTTGTTAAAAATCAATTGCTTAAATTTTACCCTTACAAAGTATGAAGACAGTTCAACTTGTAAACTTCTTTATTCTCATGCAAAGCCCTATTTTATCAATACTTACTTGAAACATCTTGATATGACAACTAAGATAAGTTAGATTTTCCTAATAAGCAGACAATTAAACATATGTTGATTATTATGGAATTTATGTACATTATACCACAAAATATTGAACTAAAAGGAGAAAAGTCTGATTATTAGTATTTTCTCCTTTTACTGTGTTTTTCTGACCATTTCTTCTTCAAGACATTGAAACACAACCATTGAGAAATTGATAAAATGGGGCCTTACCAGTAATTCTTTTAAAGCATCAAATGGCATCACACTTCAGATCTAGTGCTCTCTATCAAATTAGTTTTAGTCTACATTTTGTTACCTGAATCATTGTGCAACATTTGTGTTTACATTTGCATCACAGACTTTGTGTAACTCATCGTCTTTTCTTACAAACATTTTTCACTTTTCACCTTGTTAAAATTTAAAAAGAAAATAAGAAAATAGAAGAATTGAATTGTAAATTGTAAAAACTATGTGCGATGTTATGATATTGTGTTTCTGGTATTATTATACCTTAAAAATGATTAACTAAGCTATGTGTGACTTATCTCATACAAAGGAGCGTTTTGGGAACTTGTCTTAACCTCTTCTATGCTACAATGCACAAATATTGATGCTTTTCAGCCTAAATCTCGTAACTGCAGCTTTAAACAAGCTGCAGTTACGAGATTTTGGTTGAAAAGTGACCATATTCTACTTACTGTAATGTCTAAATTGTGGGTCTGCGCATGCTTTGAGTAGTCCAAAGTTTTGTTGTTTTTGGAAAGGACTAAAAGTCTGGTAAAATTGTCTTATCATATTTTCGAATCCACAAACAGCCTGAAGTGTTGACCCTGCTCAGCTTGTACAGTTAGCTTTGCCTGACCAAGGTTAATACTTTCTGTTATTCCCAATAAACTCCTTTTTGTGTTATAAGTCACAATTTGTTACATTATATATGTTTTGTCTTTGCATACATTTTGTTTTTCATTGCTGTAAATAAGTACTATGATGTAAATATGAAAATAATTGTTAAATATTTAAGAAATCATGTACATCCTATGATAAATAGATATCCTTTCAGTAAACTACATATAAAGTGATTTTTGTCATAAAAATCACAAATGTGATTATACTTTGTTACTTTATCATTTTAGAGAAATTTAGATTTTTCGGTTTAATATAAATAAGCATATGGTAACCTGTTGGTTAAAGATTTATTATGTTAAACTATAGGAGATATATTCATTTATTGTGTTATTTAAGATGTTTTCTCTTTAATCAAAAGTCTGATTAACTTGTCTCTATGATTCTTTTGCAGCTATTTAGCTATCTTTACAAATTGATTCTAAATCTTCAAATGCTTTTATAACCCTTATCCAAATGAAAAGATGTTTGACTAGTCCAAATTTATAACCACTTGCAGAAGACTAACTTGCTCTAAATTTTTGTATAAAATTTTCACATATTACAAATAATATTGACAGAATGCTAAAGGGTTTGTTCGGAAAAAGGTTAAACCTCACCAACAACCTTGGAAATGTGGATAAGATAAATGAGATTAACTTACTTCATATAAAAATTGAAACAGAAATCTAGGTAAACACTTAGCGTAGAGAAGAGGATGATTTAAATCAGAACAAGCTTTTCAGTATTTCCAACTATATTTGATGGGATAACAATTTGTGAATTGATACTGCAATTTAGGGAAGCTTAGATTATGCTTCAGTAAAGACTATGATGAATTTAATGATTTGTCAAAATTAATGTTATACTGCTCTTGTGATTTGTGTCTTATTGTAAAAAAAAAATGGACTTCAACCTTTTCAAAACAAGATCTAGTTTTGACGTCCCTAATATAGCCTAAAAAATATTGAGACAAAAGGAGAAACTGCTGGTTATCAGCAGTTTCTTCTTTTGTCTCAATGTTTTCCCAAGCCTTTTCTATTAGAGACGTTAAAACCAGGTCTTGTATGGGAAAGGGTTTAACATGCCTACCTTTTTAACCATCCAAATATATAACATGCTTCACTTTTGGCTGTAACTTTGAAAATATTTGTTGTAACTAGCAAACTAACTCTTCCTCTAAACATGACTCGGTTTTGACATGCCTAATGGAAAAAATATATTGAAGCATATGGAGAAAATACCTATCTGTCATGAGCTCCCTTTTCCTGGATATTTTATAGGCTATAACATTCAATATATCTGTCAATGCTATAATTTTATCATCAGTAACACTTGAATTTGGACGAGTCAGACATTTCTAGCTCGACTTTTCGAAGAAAATGAGAGCTTATACTGTCACCCGGGCGTCGGCGTCAGCGTTGCAACCAAGGTTAAAGTTTATCAAACATCAATAACTATACTATCAAAGGGATTCAACCCAAACTAGGAATACTTATTCGCCATCACACCCTCTACCTTACTACCAGGGCCCATGACCCTGGCTCCACTATATATGGAGTTATGCCCCCTTTATACTAAGCAACTTAGAAAGTCGAGCGCGCTGTCTTCGGACTGCTCTTGTATTGTTTTGGAACGGTTTCATTTACTTTTGACTTCAGACCTGAATATGTTGAAGGGTAAATGCAACAATATTGTAAGTGCATATCCAGTGTTCTCTCCAGCCTGATAAGCTGTATTGGCCCCACTACAGCTTCATGTAAATCACTATTATTCCCCTACAGCTTCAAAGTTACCCCTACAGCTTAATTCTCCAATATGGTCACCTAATAGAGAAATTTAGAGGTATTCGTGTCAAAAACTGATAAATAATACATTCTTATACATTGAAATGTGATAATTCTGTATATAAACCATAATGGGAAAAGAAGAAATTGCTCAAATTGAGCAATTTCTTCTTTTCCGATTATGTTTTTATTCACAATTATTTGCATGGACACAATTTTAATTTGCCCCTATGGCTTACAATTATTCTGTGGAGAACCCTGACTATGGTAAGTGCATATCATCAGTGGGAAGTCAAAACCTTGTAACTTAAGAGATTTTGACCTCCCATCGACAATATGCATTCATGCACCTCTACAATAGTCTTGTGATAACCTATCATCAGTTTTATGTGTTGTTGTGGTGTTTTTACAATTCTTGACCTCTTTCCACATGGTTATGGGATGACACAACCCTGCTTCTCTTTCTCTCTCAATGTATTCACGGTCACTAAACCCCCTATCTTGATGGTTTTAACGATTTGAGAAGAAGAAAAAATCAGATTAATCCAAATTACAGTTTAACCTTTCATTATACTGAGTGTGGATTACTTCGAGTTTTCTAAGCAACATAGATTCAGATCAGACTGCTTGTTTGTGCAATCTGATCTTTGAACAGTGTTAGCTGACTTAACTCATTACCACAGTGACACCTTTTGACGTCCCACAAGATAGAGGCTTTAGAAAACATAGTGGAAAATGAAGAAATTGCTTTGACAAGCAATTTCTCCATTTCCCACATTGTTTTCTACCCAGACAGACAAAAAATGTAAAATTTCATTCACTTTATATTGTTGTCTGCAATATTTTTATACCCCCCAAATTCAATTTGGGGGGTATATAGGAGTCAGCTTGTCCGTTGGTCTGTCTGTCTGTCTGTCGGTCTGTCTGTCTGTTGGTCCGTCTGTTGGTTTTTTGTCCGCTCTATTTCTCCTAAACTATTGGACCAATTTTGTTCAAACTTCACATGTGAACTCATTACCAAGTGCAGATGTGCATATTAAATTTTTGTCACGGTCCATTGATTTTTGACGGAGTTACAGCCCTTGAGTGAATTTTCTTGTCCGCTCAATTTCTCGGAAACTAATGGACGAATTTCAAAAAAACCTTACAGTTATGCTTAGTAGCTCTCAAATATGTGCATATCAAATTTTGGTAAGGATTCATTGATTTTTGACTGAGTTATGACCCTTTGCTGAAAATTGCCATTTAACGCAAAATCAATGTGTGTTGATCGGTTTTTCAATTTTTTGTCCACTCTATTTCTCATAAACTATTGGACCAATTTTGTTCAAACTTCACATGTGAACTCATTACTAAGTTGAGATGTGCATACTAAAAAATTTTTCACGGTCCATTGATTTTTGACGGAGTTACGGCCCTTGAGTAAATTTTCTTGTCCGCTCAATTTCTCGGAAACTAAAGGACGGATTTCAAAAAAAACTTTACAGTTATGCTTAGTAGCTCTCAAATATGTGCATATCAAATTTTGGTGATGATTCATTGATTTTTGACTGAGTTATGGCCCTTTGCTGAAAATTGCCATTTTACGCAAAATCAATGTGTGTTGATCGGTTTTTCAATTTTTTGTCCACTCTATTTCTCATAAACTATTAGACCAATTTTGTTCAAACATCACATGTGAACTCATTACTAAGTTGAGATGTGCATACTAAATTTTTTACACGGTCCATTGATTTTTGACGGAGTTACGGCCCTTGAGTGAATTTTCTTGTCCGCTCAATTTCTCGGAAACTAAAGGACGGATTTCAAAAAAACTTTACAGTTATGCTTAGTAGCTCTCAAATATGTGCATATCAAATTTTGGTGATGATTCATTGTTTTTTGACTGAGTTATGGCCCTTTGCTGAAAATTGCCATTTTACGCAAAATCAATGTGTGTTGATCGGTTTTTCAATTTTTTGTCCACTCTATTTCTCATAAACTATTAGACCAATTTTGTTCAAACATCACATGTGAACTCATTACTAAGTTGAGATGTGCATACTAAAAAAAATTTCACGGTCCATTGATTTTTGACGGAGTTACGGCCCTTGAGTGAATTTTCTTGTCCACTCAATTTCTTGGAAACTAAAAGACGGATTTCAAAAAAACTTTACAGTTATGCTTAGTAGCTCTCAAATATGTGCATATTAAATTTTGGTGATGATTCATTGATTTTTGACTGAGTTATGGCCCTTTGCTGAAAATTGCCATTTAACGCAAAATCAATGTGTGTTGATCGGTTTTTCAATTTTTTGTCCACTCTATTTCTCATAAACTATTGGACCAATTTTGTTCAAACTTCACATGTGAACTCATTACTAAGTTGAAATGTGCATACTAAAAAATTTTTCACGGTCCATTGATTTTTGACGGAGTTACGGCCCTTGAGTGAATTTTCTTGTCCGCTCAATTTCTCGGAAACTAAAGGACGGATTTCAAAAAAACTTTACAGTTATGCTTAGTAGCTCTCAAATATGTGCATATAATATTTTGGTGATGATTCATTGATTTTTGACTGAGTTATGGCCCTTTGCTGAAAATTGCCATTTTACGCAAAATCAATGTGTGTTGATCGGTTTTTCAATTTTTTGTCCACTCTATTTCTCATAAACTATTGGATCAATTTTGTTCAAACATCACATGTGAACTCATTATTAAGTTGAGATGTGCATACTAAATTTTTTTTCACGGTCCATTGATTTTTGACGGAGTTACGGCCTTTGAGTGAATTTTCTTGTCCACTCAATTTCTTGGAAACTAATAGACGGATTCTAAAAAAAACTTTACAACTTTACAGTTATGCTTAGTAGCTCTCAAATATGTGCATATCAAATTTTGGTGATGATTCATTGATTTTTGACTGAGTTATGGCCCTTTGCTGAAAATTGTCATTTAACGCAAAATCAATGTGTGTTGATCGGTTTCTCAATTTTTTGTTCACTCTATTTCTCATAAACTATTAGACCAATTTTGTTCAAACATCACTTGTGAACTCATTACTAAGTTGAGATGTGCATACTAAATTTTTGTTACGGTCCATTGATTTTTGACGGAGTTACGGCCCTTGAGTGAATTTTCTTGTCCGCTCAATTTCTCGGTAACTAATGGATGGATTTCATAAAAACTTTACAAGTATGCTTCCTGCCTCTCATATATGTGCATATCAAAATTTGATTATGGTTCATTGATTTTTGACTGAATTATGGTCCTATGTTGAAAATAAGCAATGTTTACAACATTACCATGTGTTGGTCAGTCTTTTTTTTTGTTTGCTCTTTTTCTCACTTGTTTCACAGTTCATAGGAAATGTACATCTCAAAATGCACAAACACAGCGCTTTTGGGGGGTATGATCACTTTCAGTGATATTCTAGTTGAATTTGGATTGGTCTGAATTTTTGCCATTTGATAATGGGTTAAGTATCTAAAAACATGCGAGTTGAATAATTTACTATATAGTAATGATGTGTTGTGGATTTTGATAAAAGGGCTTTACCTTTACTTTTGTCATAACTTTGGACTGGTCTATTATTTGCGCTGTTGAGACGACAAAATAGATGTTGAAGAAAATCAAAAGTTTTGGGTGGAAAATGTAGAGAGAAAAGGAGACAATGTTGGTTTATTTTCTTTTCCCTCAATAGTTTTCCATCACATATTTTATAGAGTCGTCAAAACCAGATGTTGTTTAGGAACAACAAGTTCAAATGTGCTAAGCCTGTGCAACATGTCTTACTGATAGATGTTGATCCATGTTTCTTCAATGATCGTTGAACAATCTGTTTACCTTACAAGATGGGCAATAATCCTTTCCCAAACAAGAATTTGATATGGCGTCCATAATGATGAAACAAGTGCATTGATTTAAAAGGTGATTAAAAAAATAGAATTAGCTCGTTTTCCACTCATTAACATTTTATGTAAATCTATAGTGTATTCAAATTGTTATGAGATTATCATCCATCTTGAAGAATGGCTTTCAGTTTGGACTGGTCTAAAATTTTGTCATTTGGGTAAGGTTAAGCATTTTTGGAAAGGATAATAACGTTTGAAGTATATGGTTATTGGCTATATTTTGTTAAAGTTTCCAGACTTAATCTTTCTAGAAGTGTAGGGGTGATCAAGATATAAGACCTTTAACTCTTTCCAGAAACTGTCAAAATTTTAGGATGATCCACTTCAAAAACTTAAAGAAATGACAAAATGGATGTTATTAAAGATAGGATATTTGTAAAATATGGCATAGAAAATATTGAGGCAAAAGAAAAAACTGCTGATTATCAGCAGTTTCTTCTTTTGTTTCAATGTTTTCCCAAGCCTTTTCTTTTAGGGACGTCAAAACCAGGTCTTGTTTCGGAAAGGGTTAATGCAGTATATATCCACTAACGATCATTTTGCACGAAACCATCAAAATATTTGAGGGCTTAGTTCAAAACGTTAGTAAGTGTTTGTAATATTACATGCTCTTACTGTTGTAATTCGTTATCGCATCTATATGACGAAGGATGGATTAAAAAATATTGTATAGGTCTGGATAAATGACATGGCATAGTATCTCTAGCTTTTAGATTTTAGCTGGAGATGCTCTTCCAGATCATATTTTGATGACTCAGCGCGAAACGTTCGTAACTGCCCATAAACATATAGACAGTTACAACCGTTTCACACTGAGTCATCGATTTCAGGACCTTTAAGTGTGTAATTTTACGCGATGTTACTGTCATTCTTCTCTTACTCCTCAATAATGTGCTGTTTGTGTCCTACGTGCGTTTCTTGACTTTAAACTAGCGGGGTTACCATAATATAGAATCGTTGAATTTGTTGCGGTGAAAACTTATTTCTGTTTATGTACATTTTGTAAAGATATATAAAGTATTTGCCGTACTAAATGCTCTTTTTGTCTTTAATCCCAAAATTCCTTTCCAAAATAATCCCTTGTTCTGAAGACCTTTTGACACAGCTTTCGAAAGAGAAAATGCTGCAAATGCTTGTCAATAGATTGATCTATTTTCTGATGCGCGGTGGCCATGGCGCTGTTGGTTACACATTTGCCTCTCATTCGAGCGGTCCCGGGTTCGATACCCGTCCGCGGCAAATACCCTTTGTGACAAAATGTCACCCATCAATGGTTTGATGTCGTGAATCTATACTGAAAGAAACTTCCAACGCAAAACCAGCTTCAATGTTGTATATTTCATTTATGTTTGTATAACTCGTAACCAAAAATGGCATATGCAAAGACTAATATTCTTTATAATGCCACTGACAATAATAAAAGTACTGAAATGCACCGTATCACACAGCCCAAAGCGCCAATACACACAAGGGGTCAATTTTGAGATCCCCAGGTATCAGCATCACATTGAGTTTTTTGTCTGATTTCTTGTGCCCCAGTAGTTACTCCACCTTTGCAAATCAGCCATGTGATCTGAAAGAGCAGAAAATGGGTCTAAGGCATTTCGTGGTGGGTGGGGGTGTATGGACTAATAGTGCAGTATTTTGTTTAATGCTTTGATGAGCTAATCAGAATTTCATTATGGTGTGTCTACCTGACGTGTTTAACGTTTGCCAAGGTCTGCAAACGGTAGATATTGCACAATACAACAAAACGGCTACAGTTGCGAATGTTATTCCCGCCTGGCGCATTCCAATGGCGCACACTCTGACTTCAGTGCTCAATCTTGGCATATTGTGAAGAGGAACTTTGAAGAAATGATTGTAACTTAACTCAGCTATCGTTTAACAAATTCGCTGCATACATAAAAGTTGAAATCGGTGTTCGAATTGCACGTGCAACACAAAATTGGGTATTTGTGCACAGCCGCACATGCGCAATGATGCATGACAAGACACTCAAGTTTTTAGTGAACAATTATAGTGCATGTGTAGGGATAACAATTGCAATAAATATTGTTGTCAAAAATTCAAGCAGAAAGATTTTGCACGCAAAAAAGCATCTTGCGTTAGAAGTTTCCTTCAGTATATATGGGCGAGCAGCTGGAGGCGCGGCTAGGTTGTTGTGGTAATACTCGTGAGCGAAATAACAGGAATCCATGGTTAGGTGCTCCAGCTGCCGCGATATGACCTTAGTAGTTTAAAACGGCGTAAAACCCCAGTAAACCAAACTATTTTCTGATGCAACTTCTTTACATCAAGTCCAGACAAGATAGCTCAGTTGGGAACGTCGGAGTCTATCAAGCGGTCATGGGTTCAAAGCCTTGCTCGACCAATATTCTTTCTGCATTTCACAAGTTGTCTCTCTCTTGCCAATGGATGTGAATCATTTGAGTGAGAGAGCAAGAGTGAAGTCGGATTGGATGTTGTGTTAGTACTGGTGAGATAAACGACAGGAATGCATGGTTATGTGGTCCAGTCGCTTAATATGACTACTAAGTATATGCAATTGAAGTGGCGTTAAACCCCATTCAATCAATCTTAAGATGGGTCTGAAGTGTAATCATTAGCCATTCCCACTGGTATTGACATACATGTTGTATACAAACATTGGATCAGATATATTCTGATTTTTAGCTCCACTGGCCGAAGGCCAGCGGGGCTTATGTCATAGCCCTGTGTCCGTCGTGCGTCCGTCCGTCCGTGCGTCCGTGCGTCCGTGCGTGCGTAAACAATTTTCAAACATCTTCTTCTCCAAAACTACTGGACCAATTTCAACCAAACTTCACAGGAATCATCCTTGCATGAATCTCTACCAAATTCCTTCAAAAGAATAAAATCTATGCAGAACTTGAATTTTAATTAATTTAATTGAATTAAATTTTCGAAAAATCTTTAAAAATTCTTCTTCTCCAAAACTATTGGACCAATTTCAACCAAACTTCACAGAAATCTTCCTTGTATGAATCTCTACCAAATTCCTTCAAAAGAATAAAATCCGTGCAGAACTTGAATTTTAATTAATTTAATTGATTTAAATTTTCGAAAAATCTTTAAAAATTCTTCTTCTCCAAAACTACTGGACCAATTTCAACCAAACTTAACAGAAATCTTCCTTGCATGAATCTCTACTATAGTCTTTCAAAAGAATAAAATCTATGCAGAACTTGAATTTTAATTAACTTAATTGAATTAAATTTTTGAAAAATCTTTAAAATTTCTTCTTCTCCAAAACTACTGGACCAATTTCAACCAAACTTCACAGAAATCTTCCTTGCATGAATCTATACTAAATTCCTTCAAAAGAATAAAATCCGCGCAAAACTTGAATTTTAAATAATTTAATTGATTTAAATTTTAGAAAAATCCTTAAAATTTTTTTTCTTCAAAACAACTGGACCAATTTTAACCAAACTTTACAGAAATGTTCCTTGTATCAATCTCTTCTTAATTCCTTCAAAAAAATAAATTCCATTTATAACTTAAATTTTAAATAATTTAATTAAATTGAATTTTCGAAAAATCTTTAAAAATTCTTCTCCAAAACTACTAGACCAATTTCAACCAAACTTTACAGAAATGTTCCTTGCATCAATCTCTTCTTAATTCCTAAAAAAAAATAATTCTATGTAGCACTTAAATTTTGAATAATTAAATTAAATTGAATTTTCAAAAAATCTTCTTTTCCAAAACTACTGGACCAATTTTAACCAAACTTCACACAAATCTTCCTTGCATTTATCTCCTCTAAATTCCTTGAAAAGATAATTTTCGTGTAGAACTTAAATTTTAATAAATTTAATTAAATTGAATTTTTCGAAAAGTTGTCAAACAATCTTCTTCTCCAAAACTACAGGACCAATTTCAACCAAACTTCACAGGAATCTTCCTTGCATGAATCTCTTCCAAATTCTTTCACGATCGGATTAAAAACTTGGCTGTTGTGGGCTAGGCTTTTTTTTTGGCTATATGAAACAGTGTAATTTTAAGAAAATTTTAAAAACATTTCTGCTCCTCAATCACTTATTGGATTTCATTCTGGTGTAGCATGAATCTTCTTTGAATAGACCTCTATTGTATTCCTTGAAGAAGTTCGTAGTCTAAATGTCTAAAAGCCAGTGGAGCGATACAGGGCCATCTTGGCCCTCTTGTTTTCGGGAGACAGGGCGGAGCCTAGTAAACGGTTCATTACATTTAAGCTTGAGGAGAAACAGCCTTCTCGCTTAGCGGTACATCGTCGGTATTATTGCAAAACATTATAACTACAGCGTGAATCAGGCTGTAGTAACGAGGTTTTATAACAACTCATTTTACAATAGAACGCTCTTTCAATTTCTAAATGTGTTCATGCTCGTGCCGCACGATTTTCTCTGATATCAACCAAGATATCGAGAAGTAAACTCGTCGAATAACCTCTTCGCTTAGCCACACCCTGTGAGGTGAATAAAAATGGATTATAACAGGCTCGGAAAAGAACATTCTGGTCGCAGCAAACTTGTTACCTACCAACTGATCATAAACCTATGTGAGCGATCAGATGGAGGCTCCGAAAGGATGTTATGCTTGTACTTGCGAGAGAAACGAAAGGAATCCATGGTGCTCTAGCCGTCGCGATATGATCATAATAGAGTTTTGCGTCTTACGTGGACTTCGACTGTGGACATCGGAGGTGGACTTTTTATCGGGGGTCGTCTCAGCCTTTTCATATAACGGTACATGTACTGGTATCATGATATGGGGTTTAAAGCAAAATAAAGTAAAATTCAGTTTAATGCATATATTTTAGATTTCGGTTTGCTCGAATATAAATCTGGCTCTCAAAACAGTGAAGATATTTTGAACTTGATAAATCTATTATGATTGTTTAATTGTTTTTAGTCATTATACTTTTTCTTGGCATTCCGTTTCGAATGGCGTATTTAAGGAATTGGTTCGTCTCCACTGCAGAAGCAGATTGATCAGGGTGATCACGAGATGTCCCAAAGAAAACGGTCTTGAATTTGCCGCACTCCTACAAAGCACATCTAACTAATTCGTCGGATGAGCCAAATAACCTCTCAGAATTCAAAATTATTAGTCCCCTACCGGCGAAGCCGAAGGGGACTTTAGGTTTGCACTCTGTCCGTCAGTCTGTCCGTCCGTCAGTCCGTCTGTCCGTCAGTCCGGTGAATTAGTTTTCCAGACTTTTTTTCTAAACGGGGGTAGCTATTGAGCTGATTTTTGGTATGTAGACCCGCATTGATGAGTTACAGAACAAGTTTGAGTTTCGTTCCGGTCCAGTGATTTTTGAGTAAGATATGGATGCTGGACTTAGAAAATTACTGGGAAATTACAGTTTTCCAGACTTTTTTTCTAAACGCTTGCAGGTATTAAGCTGATTTTTAGCTCCACTGGCCTTCAGGCCAGCGGGCTATTGTCATGGCGCTGTGTCTGTCGTGCGTGCGTCCGTCCGTGCGTCCGTCCGTCCGTCCGGTCGTCAACTTTTTCTTTAAAAATCTTCTCCTCAGAAACTACTCAATGGATTTCAATCAAACTTCACAGGAATGATCTTTGGGTGGTCCTCTCTCAGATTCCTTCAATTGATTCTGATTGAATCAGAAAATCTGGAGTTATCTGCCCTTGAATTTAAAAAATTGCTGTTCTGGCTTTTTTTCACTCTAGCAACTACAAATATTGACCAATCAAGACAAAACTTGGACAGAATGATGGTGACTATAAGATCTTGCCTAGGTGCAACTTTCAGCTTGATCTGACAATTACATCATGAGTTATGTGCCCTTGAAATTGACAAAATTGCCATTTTCAACTTTATTTTTACTTTGTTTTCACTCTAGCAACTACAAATATTGACCAATCAAGACAAAACTTGGACAGAATGATGGTTACTATAAGATCTTGCCTGGGTGCAACTTTCAGCTTGATTTGAAAATTGCATCATGAGTTATGTGCCCTTGAAATTGACAAAATTACCATTTTTGACCTTATTTTTACTCAAACGACTATAAATATCCAACAATCAACAGGAAACTTTGTTATAATCTTAATTGTCCATAAAATCTTGCATGGATGTAATTGTCAGCTTCATTAGAATCGTAAATCATGATTTATCTGCCCTTGAATTTGACAAATTGTAGTTTTCAACTTTATTTTCATTCTCTTTTCAACCACAAATAATGATCAATCAGGTCAAAACCTAAAACAAAATGTAAGTGAGGCAAAGATCTTATTTTAGTGTGATTCTTAGCTTTAGAGTAATATAACATTCCCAGTTATATGCCTTTGAATTTGACAAAATTGCCAATTATGACTTCATTATCAAACTAGATCAGTCAAATTCACTCTAATCAAAACAAATCTTGGTAACCATTAAATCTTATATGAAGGTATTTTCAGCTTTCTAGTTACTTTTTTATTGCTCTAAGACCCAAAAGTATTGAAAAATCTTGTAAAAACTTGGATTTGAAATTACAAGAAAATCAGGGCTTTCTGGTTATTTTATAAATAGGGTATTTCCCCAAATCTATTTTTAGAACAATGAAATCTATTTTTAGAAATATGAACTATTTTGGAGTAATCAATGATAGTTTAGATCTGTTTGGTCGAAGGAAAAATGATCATTGCCAGTATCATCCTGATCTGGAATTTTCTCTTGTTTCCTTTTACCCTTTCTCAAATGGCAAACAGGGTTTTACTCTCTTTGCTCAAAGAACCACATGTTTTGTACAATCTAGTTTTACTTTCTTTTTGCTCTTAGAAACACAACTATTGAACAATCTAATCAAAACTTGGATTGAATATTTAAAGAAATTCAGGCCTGTGGAGCGACTCAAGACCTTCAGGTCTTCTAGTTGGTATGTAGACCCGCATTGATGAGATACAGAACAAGTTTGAGTTTCGTTCCGGTCCAGTGATTTTTGGAGAAGATACAGATGCTGGACTTAAAAAATTTCTGGGAAATTACAGTTTTCCAGACTTTTTTTCTAAACGCTTGCAGGTATTGGGCTGATTTTCGGTATATGAACACATATTGATGAGATACAGAACGAGTTTGAGTTTCGTTCCGGTTCAGTGATTTTTGGGGAAGATACAGATGCTGGACTTAGAAAATTACTGGGAAATTACAGTTTTCCAGACTTTTTTTCTAAACGCTTGCAGGTATTGAGCTGATTTTCGGTATATGAACACATATTGATGAGATACAGAACGAGTTTGAGTTTCGTTCCGGTCCAGTGATTTTTTGGGGAAGATACAGATGCTGGACTTTGAAAATTTCTGGGAAATCACAGTTTTCCTGACTTTTTTTCTTAGTACTTGCAGCTATTGAGCTGATTTTTGGTATGTAGACCCGCATTGATAAGTTACAGAACAAGATTGAGTTTCGTTCCGGTCCAGTGATTTTTGAGGAAGATACGGATGCTGGACTTCGAATTTTTTTGGGCTTCTTTTTCTAAACACATATATAAAGCCGGTAGGGGACTTGGTATTGTTTTGCAATACTTCAGAATGCTTGTTCCTTTATCGTTTTTTTCTTCATTTCGTTTGCAGAACGACAGCTTTAATGTGCATATACATCGGCATGCACAGAAAAGGTTGTGAACTTTGAGTCATGTATTTATCATGTTTACAAATTTAAATAAATTCGCTTATTAAGTACAATGTAATCATTATTTCTGAAAAGATTTTCTTCTTGGCCATAAGATGTTTCTAAAACTGACTTACATAACTATCATTAAATAAATGAATAAGTCACAAGTTGAAATTAGTCTAGGCAATGGTAGCAAAATATGATAAGAATTATTCAGTAAATGAAGAAAGCATGATATTGAGCAAATTCAAATCGGAAACGTGTTAACTGATTTATTGAAGACTTTTTTTCAATTATGCTCCGGATAAAACGAAATATGAAAAACAGCAAATGACAATAACTAAAAAAATAAGCAGGACAGAGTTATGGTTCTTATGCGCTGCATTTCTCCTTGGTGAGATCTATCCACCAATGAAGCTTCATGAACCTAGCTATTATACTTTGAGAAATGTACTCATGACAAACTTGAAGAATGACAAACAACAATAACTAAAAATTTTGCCAGGCACAGTTATTGTTCTTATACACTGTACTTCCCCTTGATCAGGTCTATACACCTATGAAGGTTCATTTTCCTAGCTATTACACTTTTAAAGATATACTCCGGACAAGATAAAAGTATGAAAAGCAACAAAGGGCAATTTAAAAAAGTGGACTAGGTAGAGTTCTTGTGCACTGCACTCCGCAATGATGAGAAGAATACAACTACAAAGTTTCAAGTCAATCGGACATAAGGTGACAGAGTTATGCTCCGGACAAAGAAGTGACCACTGCCCGGACACACAGACACCGGACACCGGACGCCACGGGTGATATCATGATACGTCCTATTTTCGACTGGCGTACAAAAAGGAAAAGTAGTCTGTCGTTTTATACATTGTGTAATGAACCCATGTTAATTTACGCAATCTGTATTTACAACTTTCAATTAATTAACTTGTAATTTTTAAAGTTCACTTTTTAAACGGTACAAATAGAAACAAATTGAGTCGGTCTAATATAATGAACACGAGTCTATTCGCTTTCGATTTTGACCGGTACATTTTTACATGTACCGTTATATGCAAAAGGCTGAGACGTCCCCCAATAAAAAGTCCACGTCCGATGTCCATTGTCGATGTCCACGTAAGACGCAAAACTCTAATAGTCGTAGCTGCGATATGACCATACGATAACTTGATGAAATCAAAGGGAGGCAATTAATGCGGCGAAATTACTAAAATATCAGCAGTTACCTCCCTTTTACACATTTCGATTGACGGGACGATGAAGCGCCTCTGAGTAATTCGGGATACATTTTCCCACCATGAGGCAAATACAAAGGTTTCAGCGTTAGTGTCTGTTGAATGTAGAAAGACATGTCCGAAATGTCAGTATTCACACCATCTCAGTAAAATGTAGGGACTCTACTTCACAAAGCAAATCAGTGTAATGCCACTACATTCTCAGAATTACCCCGCAGCTTCCACATAGACGAATGTTGATGCATTTCATGACAGAATCTGATTAACAGCGTAACTATAGGTCTAGTTATGATTTGTCTTCGACACGACCATATCTCTAGTTCTTACCCAAATGGCAAATTCAAGAAGGGGTCCAAATTGAAAACTATTTCATGGCCTATGCTACTGAAAATGTAATCTTTCGTTTGTGTCGAATAAATTGTTACGGAGAAAAGAGAAACATATCATTCTGATTTTCTTCTTTTTCCTCGAGGGTTTCCCCATGCATCATTTTAGGGTCGTCAAAAGTAGGCCCCAGAAACATTTCATCCACACAATGGCGCTAACAATGAGCAGCATGTACAAAATCATCTCACGTACACACGTGCATATAATGTATTGGATAGTCGTGTCAACTGGGGAATAGAACCCACAACCTAAAGGATACAAATATCGCACTTTACCAATGAGCTATTGAGGCCGATAATTTCACTATTTTGTAAAGGATTATTCGGCCCGATTTCAACGACGGGACCGTATCGTTACGACAAATTTTATATCGACGTTCCCCGACATTCCAAAGTTTATTTCAAGCATAAAAAATTCACAAATCATCTATAAACTATTTGCCAATATTTACCGACCTGGGCAAAAGTCATTCGTCTGCATAAACCTTTCTCCCATTCCCATGATTCCTTGTCAATTTTATACGCCCGAAGGATCGTATTACGTTATGACCTAGGTAGTCCGTCCGTCTGTCTGTCCGTCCGTCCATCTGTCTATCCGTCCGTCCGTCTGTCCATCCGTTAGCAATTTCTTGTGTGCTCAACTCCTACAGTTTTGATCGGAATTTGATCAAACTTACCACAATGAATCTCCATGGTGTCTAGTTCTGCACGCCGCTTATGGAATTCGGATAACTTTTTTCAATCTTGAATTATCTGCCCTTGAATTAAAAAAATGCCCATTTTCTTGTGTGCGCAACTCCTCCTACAGTTTATATCAGAATTGGATCATACTTGCCAAATGAATCTCCATGGTGTCTAGTTGTGAACACCGCTTACGGAATTCAGATATCTGTATTCGTTCTTGAATCATCTGCCCTTGAATTTAAGGAAAAATGTCCATTTTCTCAAAAATGCCCATTTTCTCATGTGCGCAACTGCTATGTACAATTTCTACCAGAATTTAATCAAACTAGCTACATTGAATTTTTATGGTGTCTGGTTGTGCAAACAAAATTTTGATAACATTTTATGTTTGAATTATCTGTCCTTGAATTGAAAAAAAATGGCCAATTTGTCTGACAATCTCGGGCGTAGGCCTATATGCGCCGCTCTGCGAAGCTCTTGTTTATCATGGTTTTGACTCTTTCCCAAACAACCAAATTTTACACAAATTCGAGTTTAAAGCAGCTTTCATGAACACTCGTTTATAAAGTAATCACTTATAAGCGTACGGTCCCGTGTATCGAAAGCTGCATGTGACTAGTGCTGACAAATAAGCCGATGGTGGCGTGGTTTTGAATACTAGTAGCTACCTAACGTGCAGTGTTTGACCTATTTTGACTCTGTTTCTATATTTTTGCATCAAATTGCGAAAAAATATGGGTTTTCTCTTCAATGTCTGACTTGGACCTTTATCATTTAATCAGTTCGTATGAAGTTTGAAAATGATAATATTCCGTTCGTTTTTGACGAGTTTTTGGTCCAAATCTGCGTTAAAGTAGCTTCAATACCGAACACAATTTGTTTCAATTGTGATTCTGTTTTTTTTAGCCCAAATTTGATATCATTTGATTTGTATGCATTACATTACTTCTTTTAAAGTGCTGTAAATGCATCTTATAAATACTTTAGCATCAGCGTTTTTGTTTCCTAACTGCGATATTTTTATAGCCACTTTAAAAACGACAAAACATCCTATTTTATGACATACACTACATGTATACCTTTCAGCACTCCCCGATTTTTAGCAAATTTTTACATTACTACCCCCTTATTTGATTTGAAACCTTTTCTTACACGTTAAAGAAATGTTTCAGACTTATTAAAATTGCAGACAGATTCAGACCACAGCAAGATTGTAACAATTTTAGTATAGATCACGATAAGTGACTTGGCAGATCAGATCCAGCTGCAAGTTAGAGATGCTTTGCCAGGTCATTTACCGTGAGCTAGTCATGTGCATGTAGGCTATATGTAGGAAAATAGATCGAATATCGATCAATGAAAGACGAATTGTCATTTTTCCATTTTCTTTTTCGTTTATATAGGCGAGCAGCAATATAAGATTAGCCTGCACATGAACAAAGTCTTACTTAATTCAACACCTACTTGACTATAGGCTTACTCGATCGCCTAAATTTCCCGATCAAACCCGATTAAACTGTATTTACACGACTTCTTTTTAGCTCACCTGAGCAACATGCTTTTGTGATCACCCTATGTCCGGCGTGCGTCGTGCGTTGTGCGTCGGAAGTCGTCAACAATTTCTTTGAACATCTTCTCCTCCTTAACCACTGGGCCAATTCTTACCAAACTTGGCAGGCATGTTCCCTTGGTGACCCTTTTCAAAACTTGTTTTCAAATTTTTGATTCGTCAAAAAATGTGGGCGTGGCAGGGCGGGGCTTATCAGACTTAGAGAAATGGTTAAATAATTCTTCAAAAATCTTCTTCTCCCTAACCATTGAGTCAATTTTACCAATGTTGGCAGAAATGTTCCTTGGGTGACCCTTTTCAAAAATTGTTTTCAAATTTTTGATTCGTCAAAAAATATGGGCGTGGCAGGGCGGGGCTTATCAGACTTAAAGAAATTGATAAATAATTCTTCAAAAATCTTCTTCTCCCTAACCATAGAGTCAATTTTTACCAAAATTGGCAAAAATGCTCCTTGGGTAACCCTTTTCAAAACTTGTTTTCAAATTTTTTATTCATTTAAAAAATGTGGGCTTGGCAGGGCGGGGCTTATCAGACTTAGAGATATTGATAAATAATTCTTCAAAAATCTTCTCCTCCCTAACCATAGAGTCAATTTTTACCAAAGTTGGCAGAAATGTTCCTTAAGTGACCCTTTTCAAAACTTGTTTTCAAATTTTTGATTCGTCAAAAAATATGGGCGTGGCAGGGCGGGGCTTATCAGACTTAAAGAAATTGATAAATAATTCTTCAAAAATCTTCTTCTCCCTAACCATAGAGTCAATTTTTACCAAAATTGACAAAAATGTTCCTTGGGTAACCCTTTTCAAAACTTGTTTTCAATTTTTTTATTCATTTAAAAAATGTGGGCGTGGCAGGGCGGGGCTTATCAGACTTAGAGAAATTGATAAATAATTCTTCAAAAATCTTCTTCTCCCTAACCATAGAGTCAATTTTTACCAAAGTTGGCAGAAATGTTCCTTAAGGGACCCTTTTCAAAACTTGTTTTCAAATTTTTGATTCGTCAAAAAATGTGGGCGTGGCAGGGCAGGGCTTATCAGACTTAGAGAAATAGTTAAATAATTCTTCAAAGATCTTCACCTCCTTAACCATTGAGTCAAATTTTACCAAAATTGGCAGAAAAGTTCCTTGGGTGACCCTTTTCAAAACTTGTTTTCAAATTTTTGATTCGTCAAAAAATGTGGGCGTGGCAGGACGGGGCTTATCAGACTTAAGAGAAATTGATTAATAATTCTTCAAAAATCTTCTTCTCCCTAACCATAGAGTCAATTTTTACCAAAGTTGGCAGAAATGTTCCTTAGGTGACCCTTTTCAAAACTTATTTTCAAATTTTTAATTCGTCAAAAAATGTGGGCGTGGTAGGGAGGGGCTTATCAGACTTAGAGAAGTTGTTAAATAATTCTTCAAAAATCTTCTCCTCCTTAACCATTGAGTCAATTTTTACCAAAATTGGCAGAAATGTTCCTTGGGTAACCTTTTTCAAAATTTGTTTTCAAATTTTTGATTCGTCAAAAAATTAGGGCTTGGCAGGGCGGGGCTTATCAGACTTGGAGAAGTTGTTAAATAATTCTTCAAAAATCAAATCTTCTTCTCATTAACCATTGAGTCAATTTTATCAAACTTGACAGAAATGTTCCTTGGGTGACCTTTTTCAAAATTTGTTTTCAAATTTTTGATTCATCAAAAAATGTGGGCGTGGCAGGGCAGAGCTTATCAGATTTAGTGAAATTGTTAAACAATTCTTTAAAAATCAAATGTTGATCCAATTTGTACCAATCTTGGCTGGAATGTTCCTTGAGTGACTGTCTTCACTACCTGTGGATGAATTTTTAATTCGTCAAAAAATGAGGGCGTGGCAGTGTGAGGCTTATCAGGCTTAGAGAAATTGTTAAGTAATTCTTAAAAAATCTTTTTCTCCTTAACCAATAGATCAATTTTTACCAAACTTGGCAGAAATGTTACTTGGATGTCAAAATTTGTTTTCAAAGTTTTGATTCGTCAAAAAGTGTGGGCGTGGCAGGGCGGGGCTTATCAGACTTAAAGGAATTATGAAAAAATTCTTTAAAAATCAACCATTTGTCAAATTTAAACCAAACCTGGCAGATCTTTTTCTTGAGTTACTGTTTTCAATGTGTGTTCATGAATTTCTTGATTTGTCAAAAAATGCAGGCGTGGCAGGGCGGGGCTAATCAGACTTGGAGAAGTTATTAAACAAATCCTTGAAAATTTTCTTCTCCTTAACTGTTGGACAAATTATATCAAATTATCCAGGAATGTTCCTTGGGTACCCTTTTTAGCTCACCTGAGCACGAAGTGCTCGAGGTGAGTTATTGTGGTCACTTTTTGTCCGGCGCCCGTCCGTCCGTCCGTCCGTCCGTCAACATTTGGGGTGTTTACACTCTAGCATCCACAAAAGTTACTCAATCTTGATCAAACTTGGCCAAAACAAGTACGACTATAAGTTCTCGAACAAGTTCGATTATGGGCCTGATCGGACCAGAAAGTGCGGAGTTATCTGCCCTTGAATGTCAAAAAATGCTGTTTTTAAGTTTGTTTACACTCTAGCATCTACAATTATCAATCAATCAAGACAAAACTTGGACATTATGTTGGAGACCATAAGATCTTGGATGAGGTCAATTTTCAGTCTGATCTGACCAGAAAGATGAGAGTTATGTGCCCTTGAATTGGGCAAAATTGCCACTTTTTGCTGTATTCAAAAGAGTTAATCTAAGGGAAGGAACTCTGACACTACTTTACTTCAGTATAAGTAGAGTTATCTAGTTTGATAGAGGATATAAATAGATTCTAAGGGAAGGAACTCTGACACTACTTTACTTCAGTATAAGTAGAGTTATCTAGTTTGATAGAGGATATAAATAGATTTACACTCTTATTAACCCATTACCAAACAACAAAATTTTAGCCTAGTCCAAAATCATAGGTGTTGCAGACGACAAGTTCCATTGAACAAAATTTAACATTTTTTGGTCTTTCTTGGTAGAAAACATTGTGGGTAATGAAGAAATTGTTTGTCACAATGTTTTCCAAAGCCTTTATTTTGTGGGGCATCCAAAAGCGCCAATGTGTGGGAAAGGGTCAATCAAGACAAAACTTGGACACAATGTTGGGGACTTTAAGATCTCAGATGAGTTTGATTTTCAGTCTGATCTGACGAGAATGTTGAGAGTTATGTGCCCTTGAATTTGACAAAATTGCCATTTTTCGGCTGGTTTCGACCTTGTTTACATTCTAGAATCTACAATTATTGATCAATCTATACAAAACTTGGACACAATGTTGGGAACCATAAGATCTCGTATGAGATTGATTTTCAGTCTGATCTGATCAGAAAGTCGAGCGTTTTGTGCCCTTGAAATTGACAAAATTGTTGTTTTCGGCTGTTTTCGACCTTGTTTATACTCTATAGTTGTCGCCACATCGTATGGCACGTGTTTGTGTTTTGTTTAACGTTCAATTACATTTGAACAAAATATAAACATTGTGCCATACGATGTGGCGACAACTGTAGAATCTACAATTATTTATCAATCAAGACAAAACTTGGATACAATCAGGGCTACAGATAAGTGGAGGTGAAGACATACTAACATTGTTTTTTCGAATTCAAATCCTATGTTGTGGGTACTCATTTGAATCGTCTCGACGAGAAGATACAAATGAGTACATGTACCTACAACATAGGGTTGGGTTGATCACTGACAGCATTATTGCAGTTTGAAAAGTCACCACCCCCTCTTATCTGGAGCCCTGTACAATGTTTGGCACCATAATTTAGATCTTGGATGAGTCAGATTTTCAAAACCTTATTGACCATAAGTTCTTTTTATGCCCCCGATAGGGAGGCATCATAAATTTGACTTGTCCGTCCGTCCGTCTGTCCGTCCGTCTGTCTGTCCGTCTGTCTGTCCGTCCGTCATTCCGTCCAAAAACTTTAACATTGGCCATAACTTCCTTATTACTTAACATATTCGCTTCATACTTTACCACAACATTCCTTGGTACATTACCTTTCTGTAGGCACATACTTTGGTGACCTTGACCCCTGGATGACCTTGACCTTGAACATATATTGGCCATAATTTAAAATCAAAGCGGTGTCGGGGGCATTGTCATCTTACAGTGACAGCTCTTGTTCAGTCTTAAATTAATAAATATTAATTGAATTGAACAAAAGTGTTGCTCATATCATTTAGGTTCAGGTGAGCGATATAGGACCATCATGGTCCTCTTGTTAATTTTTTTTACAAATTTGCGATTTGTTGAAAATGTGGGCATGGCAGGATGTTTATTCGACAAGGAGAAAAGACAAGAAAATTCTTTAAAATCAACTGTTGGGCCAATTTGAACCAGGGATGTTGCTTGAGTGACTTTTTTAACAATAATATTGTTTGTGAATTTTTGATTTGTTAAAAAATTTGAGTGTGGCAGGGTAGGGCTTATCAGACTTCAAAGATAAAAAAATATAAAGAAATTCTTCAAAAATCAATCATTGGGCCAATTTAAACCAAGAGAACAAAATGCTTATTGAGTTACTCTTTTCAAACACTTGGTTATAAATTTTTGATAGGATAATAAATGTTGATGAGGCAAGGATGGGCTTATCATATTAAGCGTATTTAATGCTTGTAATGTATCATTCTGATGTTTCAAAATTGCAAATTGTTAAATGTAAAAGTTTAATCTTGATGATAAAAATCAAACTGGAACAGCACAGGATATTCAATTTTAAAGATGTATGCAAATGCTACTACATGCAATATGATTGAATACTAATGTGACTTCACTGTATTCATTGGAAATTATGAAACTTAATTTACAATAATTTGATACGACATACATATTTGTTTACAACAAAATTTATAGTGTACACAATCAAATACAGGAAGAACTCAGGTGAGCGATATCAGTGCCTTTCAGGCACTCTTGTTTATTTCTTGTCGATTAATTCCCGATCATTTTTGCCGACCACGCTCGATCGTCCAGATCACTCTTGCCGACCAAGCTCGATCAGTACTCTATCGCTTGATCGAGTTGATTTGGTCGGCAATGGGAACGCGCCTTTAGGTGTATTTCATAACAATCGTCGAGATGATGTGAAACTCGGGTGGAAGAAGTGAGAGGTCATGTAAAGCTTAAACTATTAAAGACAACCCCTTCGCAAACAATCCCTGTTTTAGACACAGGAAATGCATTGTAGAAAAAAAGAAGAAAAATGCCAATTACTAGAAATTTCTACTTTTCTAGCCATATTTTTCAGGTGCGTATAATGTATATGAATCCATTTTTTAAAATAAGATTCGAAATGGATTTCAAATTCATAGCAGTCTATAATAAAATCGTGTGGGTGTGGGTAGGGGTGAACACAAATAAACCTCCTACGTTATTTTGTCTAGGTGACATTCTATCTCACTACACCGATGTGTCCCATCCATCTCTATGTCCGTCAATATATATCAGCCTTACCCTTTCTGTCTGTCTGCCTGCCTGTCTGTCTGTCCCAGGTTCAGTGGTCTCGCGTATCTCACATATCGTCGGTGGAAGGTCAAAACCTCGTAACTATAGCTTGGAAAAGCTGGAGTAACTAGGTTTTGACCTTCCACCGACGATATTCTGTCTCTACTTCTCCGCCATCGGGTAACAGCATAAACAGTCTATCCAGGCCCCGGTTTCATCAAACTATTCAAGACGTATTTTTGTCTTACCGATGACTTACGACAAGTTTGGGGCAAGAAACGCGTATCACCAACCAATCAAGACATGTGTTATTCGGTTGTTGTTTTAAGCGATATTTAAGACCTCGGTAAGTCAAAAATGCGTCTTAAATGTTTTGATGAAACAGGCCCCAGGTATTTAACCACTTGGCAATTTGATTAAAGTCCGATTTCAACTTTTCAATAACACCTGAGACGCACCCGTTAGGGGTCATCTTCCATGACCCCTAGAATCCTAAACGGTGCAATTTAGGGTGGTTGAAATTTAAAGCTGCTACGGTTGACAAAATGGATCTAAAAAGATGGAATTTACTTTAACCCTTTCCCAAACAAGAACTGGTTTGACGTCCCTGGTAGAAATGGTTTGGGAAAACTTTGTAACAAACGAAGAAACTGTTGATAACCAGCAGTTTCTCCTTTTGCCTCAATATTTTCTGTGCCATATTTTGCACAAATCCTATCTTTAATAACATCCACTTTGTCGTCTGCAGCATTTTTGAACCCTAAAATTTTGCCGTTTGGGAAAGGGTTAAAATGTAGCATTGAAAATATTTATGCTATGTTCAAACTGTTCAACTTGTTTTGTCTGTTTTTTGGGGGTTTTTTCTTTCATGTTTTGAAATCTTATTTTAAGTCTATTACGGATGATTTCACGAAGAGACGGTTTCACTTTGTATGAAGGGTCATACATAACTTAAAAATCCCACAAAAAGCGATTTATTCGGTATAGCGAGTTTTTGCAACCAAGGATCAATATTTTATTCATTTATTTTACAATTTAAGGGTCGGTCACACAGCCTTCCGCGAGTTGATCACGTGTAATTTTGCCATTTTTTTTACATGAGGTGAAAATCAGCAAAATTGTCTCAAACGTGCTAGACACACGAATGACAAGTGGACAAAACGCGCGCGTATGCTCCGCGTGCCCATCGCTTGTCCACCACGAGTCCTCCGTGTGCGAGCGCTTGTGGTCAGAAAATGGAGTCACCAGTGATCTGAGAAAGCCTTATGCACGCGAAACTGTGGCGCGCGAATAAGGTCTAAAGTCAATATAGCGCTATACCTGTAATTAGAATAGAGGAAGACCGCTAAAATTAGTGGTGTAGCGTCATATTTTTAGCGGTAAACCAATAAAAATATAGGTCTACCTATAAAATAAGGGTAGACCTATATTTTTATCGGTGTACCGCTAAAAATATGACGTTACACCGCTATTTTTAGCGGTCTACCTCTATACAATTATAGATATAGCTCTATATATTGACTTTAGACCCTATTCGCGCGCCATACGAAACATGTTTTCACATGTGCTAGGAACGCTGTAGACAAGCGGATCACAAGTGGATGACAAGTGCTACACACACAATCACACGAAGAAATTTTGCGTATGCCCACGAGTGATCATTTGTCGTCCACTTGTGACCCCTGAGTCAACCAGGTGTTATCGCGTTTCGTCCGCGTTTGTACCGCGTTTACACCACTTGTGCGACTCGCGCTGGCCGTCGCGCCTAATTTTTTGTGCTGCTCAAAAATAAGATCGGGCGCCGAGCGCGTGTAAATTTTTTCGCGCGAGTGCGCACTTTTTATTCGCGAGTCCTTCACGTTTCATTCACGTGTCATTCACTTGTGACCGCGTTTACTTCGCGTTTGACAGTTTTGTCTCGCGATACACTCGTGATCAACGGAAGGCTGTGTGACCGGCCCTTTAACCAGTAGATCTACTTTGTGGGAAATAGAGCGGACAAAAAACCGACAGACCAAGTTAAGGATGATGGAAGCCAAGTTTTTAAAGTATTGCATCAATCATCAATTAGATACCAAACTCTTCGTGCATCTTTGGTTGTCATACCTGGCAACGGAAATTGACGAATACCCTCATCAATAACCGGGCGTCAACCGTGGCACCGGGAATTGACAATCG
This sequence comes from Fragum sueziense, assembly GCA_963680895.1. Taxonomy (NCBI): domain Eukaryota; kingdom Metazoa; phylum Mollusca; class Bivalvia; order Cardiida; family Cardiidae; genus Fragum; species Fragum sueziense. The sequence continues at coordinate 36,500,431 of OY804594.1, read as the reverse complement.
CGGTTCCCAAGAGTATCATGCTACCACCATAATATCCTATCCGAGCCTCCAGCTACTTTCTCACTCAGATGATTCGGAGACAAATGACTTTAGTAAAATGCCAGAAAAAATATTGCCCGAACCAGGGTTAGAATCTGCGATCCCTTGATTGACAGACCCCGACGTTACCGACTGAATTATCCGGGCTAGGTACTTTATATGTGGAGGGGGAAGATGGTTGATATGGATGTAGGGGGATATACATGTACTTGATTTTACATATTTATTCATCTTGTTTTCACGCATGACTAAATAAGTGATGAAATATGATATGTATACCGTATATAGATTGCGCTGTTTTCTCATGTACATATGACACTGGGCACATAACCAGGTATATTCGAAACGCGGGTCTTTATAACAACAATTCGTGTGTTTTGTGTGAAATGTCAGTCATTTTGTAATTTAAAAATACATAGGTAACGATAACTGAACTCGCAAAGCATCTATAGCTATTATCTAGAGATGCTCCGCCGGGTCATTTACCGTGACCCATAACCAATGTTATATGCCCATCTAGAGCTCTCGAGGCACTTGGTCATTACAAATGATCGATCGCCATTTTCAATCAAAATATCTATTAACCAACCAGATGTCTCATTTAGTCACATGTCAATCACCGATACTAATATCTTTCTTTGTCCAAGCGTGATCGAGTTGTAGTTTCAAATTAGCGTTGTCTAGTGAATTTATAAACCCTTTCCCAAACGAAAAAGATATTTTAAGTTATCTCTTACACCCAGTAAACTGCTGACATCTTCAGTCACATATAAACAGAGTTATTGAAAATTTCAGAAATTGCTGTGGCACGTGAGTCCCCACCGAGAAATAGCTTCCTAGCGCCCAGTGCGTAATAGTTCTCATAACCAACTTGGAAAACGGCTCCAACTCATTCAAACTTTCCCCCAAACACCGCAATTATAGATTGCTTCAATTTGAAAAGAGTTGCAGACGAAAAAATAATTGATGCCAATTTATTTCTAAAAAATGCATAGCAAATAATGAGGAAAATGGGCACTTTTGATTGTAAGATTTTTTCTTCTTTTCTGCTTTTCTGGCTTTGTTTCCCAATCCATTTTTTTCAGGAGACGTCAAAGCTTAGCTTCATTTTTGGAAAGGGGTGAAGGTGATTTGTGAGTTTTAAATCTTACTCAAATAATCCACAAGTTCGATGTCAAACTAGTGAAAAGTGTTCTGCCTTCTTCGTCCCACAATATACAGACATTCTGTTTGAGATGGTAACTCGGACAATTGTATTTTAGCTCCTTTGCTTCAAAAACATTGAACATTACTCCACAGCGGTGCCATCAGAAAACGCTTTTTCCAATTTTCGTTCTTCAATAACTTTTTAATACTGTGTGCAGGGACGTGAAATTAACATCCGATGATTGCTTTCGTTAAGGCGGGGGCACTCCACGTTCGTTTTCCAAAATCGGTCGTGAATTAGCGGAAATATTTGATAAACACTTACCCGAGTAGAGGGAATTTCGCTAAATTACTCCACAGCGGAGCCGAAATTATCCATAATGCAGTTCGAACGTTGTACACCCTGTGGTAAAGTAGCTAGTCCAACCCTGATATGCATACGAGTCATAAAAAGTCCATGGTTTCTTATTTTGGTGAGTATAGTTGTATATTTGAAAGTACAGGTAAATACACATTTCGTCACGGGATATTGTGGCCACATCACACAGTAATACGTCAGTCAATATAAAGGTGTATAACGTGTCGGAGGGTGTTGGCTTGGATAACTTGATCAAATACTAAATATGGTAAATAAAACAGTTTTGTACTTTATTTTTTTTTTGTAAAACAACAACATCAACTCCCCATACATGGTAAACACAATCTGGTTTTATGCCGTTTTTGAGAAGTTACGAGAAACATTCTGATAATTAGGAAGAAAATGAAAATTGTTGCATTAGGTTTTTTTACCCTTACCGATGCGGTATTTTTCTCATTCATTTGGACAACAACAACAGTGTAAATTGGTATAAGTGTGAAAAAAACATCGAAAGAAATTATTGCTTATCATAACTATTGTATTTTTTATCATTTTCCAAAAATGCGTTTCCCATACTTTCTCTGTAATGTAAATATATAATTATATAGGCCTACGTATGTCAACAACAGGCGTTGTTGATTTGTGTGGAAGTCTGTTGACTATATCCCAAACAACCCAAGGGTCGGAGATGGTGCAGAGATAACGCGCTGGACTTGAAACACAGGGGTCGCTAGTTCGATCCCCCGCTTCTACAGTCTTTCGGATGAGACTGTATAAACCGAGGTCCCGTCTCCATATAATATGACCTTAGCTGTTGAGTGGGAAAATCCAAACAAGCCAAGGGTCCGTTTTAATGTGACCAGGCAGTAGGCCTAGTGAATCTGCAACATAAGAAGGAAATGCTGACAAGCAATGTTACAGTATTCTTATTTTGTTTCAATGCTAAAAGTGAAACAGTGAACTGGAAACATCTTTTTCAGTAGCATTTATTTTATGATCTACAACAACTTTCATGATTGAAGCTGTCTAACATTTTGACGTTTTGGGATAGGATTAATTGCAATATTTTACGGTTACAAACATTGTAAATATTTAATTACACGCGTATATGGTAGACTCCTCTCGTCTCTTGGGGGAAATTTTGCACTTTCCTATACACTCCTTTATGACCTGGTAGGCTCGTGGAAGAAAAAGAGTTAATTCATTCAAAAGTAGAATATATTAATCCTCGGATACCCCGGAGTCCGTTACGCTTCATGTAGCGTAACGGACCCCGGAGTATCCGTGGATGAATACGTGTATATTGGTGACATACGATTTTATCGTATGGTACGTATGTAACTTGCTCGGGATTTCGTATATGTCAGCAACGATTTTGAAATTAACAAACAATACTGTACTTTTCTTAGTGCTGTAATTACATTCGAAAGCTTACTTTCTAAATCTAACACGATGAGCAGATAACATTTTTGAAATTGTTCATTTTGTTTGTTTGTTTATCTACCTGTGATGCACCTGTTATCCGACGTGGGCGTGTCCAATCTAGATATGATAAATTGACGTCATTTTACTACACGTTAAAGTGGTCTGGTTAAGATGCAAAGAAAAAGATCTACAGCTTTGTTCTTTGCAGACTGTTTTTAAATAATAATATTTTGGATTAATTTACCATTGCATCAGTTTCACACCAATTTATCCTTCAAAGTTATTAAAAATAGTTGAATTGCTATTTAAAAAACCTTTCATCTGCGCCGATAGACATAACCGAACCGAGTTTTAATATTAAATTGCCTTTTTAATCACTTTCTGAATAATACTGGTACCACAACGTTCCCAAGCTTCAAGAAGTCTTAACAATCGCCTTGGAAGACAGTATAGAATGAGATCCGCCTGTACATGTATGCGTTCAGTCTGGCTCATGTACGTTCCCAGGTTCGATCAGTGTCTCTTCCCCAGAATTACACTTGATAGACTTAGCTAGCGGATAAAGTAGAAAGATTGAATAAAGTGGTGGATAGAATGGTCAGGTCTAAGTTTCTATCAAACGCTATAGGAGGGACTTATCATGCAGGGTTTCAATCCCAAATAGCCTACATAGCCTATAATGTTAACATTAGCTGGTAGCGGTTTGGAATAAATTACATGTAGCCTACATAATATTTTTTTCAGAAGGATATTTTGTCAGAATGTGTGGTTAGACAAAGACAAGATAATTACAGCCTCTAAATGTCATCACATGCAAATGACTCAACTAATGACATATAAACCATTTCCGGCAAAAATTTGAAATGCTCAAGTTTGAAAGTTGCGACAGACGACAAAGTTGATGTTGATAAGATAGAATTTACATAATACATACCTCAGAAAATATTGAGGCAAAAGGAGAAAATGCTGATCATCAGCATTTTCTTCTTTTGTCTCAATGTTTTTCAATGCATATATTCTCAGACACGCCAAAACCAGATTTTTGACCTTGCTTGGGAAAGTGTTGATTGTGATTAATTGACTTAAACTGACGCATCGGATGTACGCAGGATGTTAAGCCACAAAATGTGGGCCTACACCTACTTTCTTAAGAACAGAGCACATTCTCTCTTCATTCCATTATGATAGAATGATGATCATATTTGATGGTTAATCAATAGACCTCGGCTTTAGAGAGTAGCCTACACCATGTACATATTGTATTCGGCTGTTAGAACTGTCTGCAAGCAAGCCCTGGTGTCGACGTATAGAATTAAGAATAAGATAACATCTAGATCTATAAGAATGATATTTCTTACAATTCAACCAGTTACAACCCGTTTTGTAATAATTACCCGTTTTGTAATAAATATAACAAAGTGGGGGATTATTACAAAACGGGTTACAATGTCTAACCCGTTTTGTAATAACCCGTTTTGTAATAAAATTATATATATTTTCCGATAACTAGTACAGTATTTACATATAATACTCAATGTTAGCTATTTTAAACATTCTCAGAACAGCTGTGCGAACTTATATTGAAATAATTTTTGTCTTGAAATGAAATTAACAAATGTAGAAAAATGATATAACGCAGTTTGTGATAATGTATTACAAAGTGGGGGATTATTACCAAACAGGTTAGAACGCCTAACCCGTTTTGTAACAAAACTAATACAATTTTCACATTTTTTCAATAATTGATATTTGCATAAATTATGCAGTGTAACGTAATTTTAACACTTTTCAAACTATTGTACGTCTGTAAAGAAAGCAATTTTCATCGTAAAAAGAAGATTTCATCCGTAGAGCATTGATATAACGCAGTTTGTGATAATGTATTACAAAGTGGGGGATTATAACCAAACGGGTTAGAACGCCTTACCCATTTTGTAACAACCCGTTTGGTAATACAATTTTCACATTTTTCAATAACTGATATTTGAATAAATTATGTATTGTAACGTAATTTTAACACTTTCCGAACCATTGTACGTCTGTAAAGAAAGCAATTTCCATCGTAAAAAGAAGATTCCATCCGTAGAGCATTGATATTACGCAGTTTGTGATAATGTATTACAAAGTGGGGGATTATTACAAAACGGGTTACAATGTCTAACCCGTTTGGTAATAACCCGTTTTGTAATAAAATTATTATATTTTCCGATAACTACTATTTGCATCCAATACTCATTGTTAGCTATTTAAATCAATCTGAGAACAGCTGTGTGAACTTTAAATTGAAATAGTTTTCGTTTTTCAATAAAATTAACAAATGTAGAAAAATGATATAACGCAGTTTGTGATAAGGTATTACAAAGTGGGGGATTATTACCAAACGGGTAAGAACGCCTAACCCGTTTTGTAACAACCCGTTTGGTAATCAAATTTTCACATTGTTTTCAATAACTGACATTTGCATAAATTATGTATTGTAACGTAATTTTAACACTTTCCGAACCATTGTACGTCTGTAAAGAAAGCAATTTCCATCTTAAAAAGAAAATTCCATCCATAGAGCATTGATATTACGCAGTTTGTGATAATGTATTACAAAGTGAGGGATTATTACAAAACGGGTTACAATGTCTAACTCGTTTGGTAATAACCCGTTTTGTAATAGAATTATATATATTTTCCGATAACTAGTATTTGCATACAATACTCAATGTTATCTATTTTAATCACTCTCAGAACAGCTGTGCGAACTTTAAATTGAAATAGTTTTCGTTTTGCAATGAAATTAACAAATGTAGAAAAATGATATAACGCAGTTTGTGATAATGTATTACAAAGCGGGGGATTTTTACTCAACGGGTTAGAAAGCCTAATCCGTTTTGTAACAACCCGTTTGGTAATCAAATTTTCACATTGTTTACAATAATTGATATTTGCATAATTATGCAGTGTAACGTAATTTTAACACTTTCCGAACTATTGTACTTCTGTAAAGAAAGCAATTTCCATCTAAAAAGAAAATTCCATCCGTAGAGCATTGATATGACGCAGTTTGTGATAATGTATTATAAAGTGGGGGATTATTACAAAACGGGTTACAATGTCTAACCCGTTTGGTAATAACCCGTTTTGTAATAAAATTATATATATTTTCCGATAACTATTATTTGCATACAATACTCATCGTTAGCTATTTAAATTATTCTCAGAACAGCTAGCTAACATTGAGTATTGTATTCAAATACTAGTTATCGGACAAATATATAGAGATTAACTAACTGAAGATATGTAATATGAAAATTATTTCACGAGAATGGGGTGTGATGAGGTTGAAAAAACGAGTCCGCTAGGACGAGTTTTTTAACCGCATCTCACCCCATTCGAGTGAAATAGTTTTCATATTACATATCTTCAGTTAGTTAATCTATTTATTACATACCTATTCAACGAATTTAACCCTTAATTTGGGCCAAAAAACGTTTTTATTCCAATCTAACCCAATGCTTCTGTACACCGCGCATATAAACATGTTCTATGTGAATTCAGAAAAAAATTGACTGCCATTTTGTTTAAATTTCGAAGTGAGCAAAGAATGAAGCATCTATCTTGCCTGTAAATCATCAAAAACGACTCTAATGACAGAACAAAAAGCGAACTGAATAAAATTCAACCTTTCTAGTCTAAATTTTCCAAAATTTCAGTCTAAGGTAAAAAGAAATGTTCAACAACAACAAGGTCAACAACCGGAATGACAGATTCATGAAATAAACAGAATTTTCAGCGGAAAACTATTGATTTAGCCTGTTTTAGTCAAAGGGGATGGTCTTGTAACAATCTTTATCAAATTCTGTGATGTGTCGTTCGGTTGCTTTGAGCAGACGTAGAAATAACGGTATGTTCGGGTGATTTGAATGTATGCCTAGCACGGAACAAATTTCGTCATGTTTCCCTTCAACACTCCAGCGCTGGATAGATCTTCGCTTCCATGATAAAATATGTAGAAAAAGGGCGAAAACAAAGAATAAAGGTTAGTTCTCTGTAGATGTTTTTCGTTTTTGCAGGTAGATCTAGATCTTATTTGACATACATTTCCGATGTTATGCATGCATGGGATCTGTAAAGGATAATGAATTAATGGGGAGAAAAGAATAAAAAAAGTAGTTTCGGCAGGAGTGAAATATTTCACTGCAGTGAAATATCAAAATTTATTTCACTGTGAAAATCCAGGATTTCACTGCTAGGAATGTAATAAATAATTTTATTACAAAACGGGTTATTACAAAACGGGTTAGACATTGTAACCCGTTTTGTAATAATCCCCCACTTTGTTATATCTATTGCAAAACGGGTAATTATTACAAAACGGGTTGTAACAATGCTTTCAATGATGAGGATGTGTGTGTGTGTGTGTGTGCTATAGCATGGAAAGTATTTTTGAGAAATGGACAAACACTAGTCATCAGCATTTTCTTACTTTCTCCCTCATTATATGCATGGCTATCTTCGTTAAAGACACCAAACTCGTGTTTGTGTGGGGAAAGCGGTACACTAATCCTAGGCCAAGACCCTTTTTAACTGTTTTAAAAAGGCCTGGGCACATTCAATTCTGCGTCCACATTGCCGTCCACATCGCGTCCAAAATATGCTGTATGACTGATCTTTTTTGGACGTGACTCAGTCGTGATTTGGACGCGATATTTTTTATATGACTAGACATTCGCGTTAAAGTGCTTGTATGTCTATTTCTCCGTTTTATCGAACTTTTCATGTTGATTTCAACTTTGAACCACAAGTGTTGTTTCCTCCATATTTCACATACAGATTTCCTGTGATAAAGCTTTTCCTTTGACACCCATGTCTAGGTCACCACTAGTATTACAATTATTAGCTCACCTGAGCACGAAGTGCTCAAGGTGAGCTATTGTGGTCGCTTTTTGTCCGTCGTCCGTCCGTCCATCTGTCCGTCCGTCCGTTCACAATTTCTTTCAACATCTTCTCCTCCTAAACCATTGAACCAATTTTGACCAAACTTGTCAGGAATGTTCCTTGGGTGACCATTTTCAAAACTTGTTCGCGAATTTTTGATTCGTCAAAAAATGTGGGCGTGGCAGGGCTTAGCTTATCAGACTTGGAAAAATCACAAGAAAATTCTTTAAAAATCAACCATTGGGCCAATTTGAACCAAACTTGGCAGGAATGTGCCTTGAGTCACCCCTTTTTAAACTTTATTCACAATTTTTTACTTTTGTCAAAAATATGGCCGTGGCAGGGAGGAAGGGGCTTATCGGACTTAAAGAAATCATAAGAAAATTCTTTAAAAATCAACCCAATTGAACCAGACTTTACAAGAATGTTCCTTGAGTCACTCTCTTCAAAATTTGTTCCATAATTCTTACAATTGGCACAAAATGTGGCCGTGGCAGGGAGGAAGGGGCTTATCGGACTTAAAGAAATCATTAGAAAATTCTTTAAAAATCAACCATTTGGCCAATTTGAACCAGACTTTGCATGAATGTTCCTTGAGTCACTCTTTTCAAAGTTTGTTCACAAATTTTTATATTTGTCAAAAAATGTGGGCGTTTCAGGGAGGAAGGGGCTTATCAGACGTGGAGAAATCATTAGAAAATTCTTTAAAAGTCAACCATTTGGCCAATTTGAACCAGATTTTACAGGTATGTTCCTTGAGTCACTCTTTTCAAAGTTTGTTCACAAATTTTTACATATGTCAAGAAATGTGGCCGTGGCAGGGAGGAAGGGGCTTATCGGACTTAGAGAAATCATAAGAAAATTCTTTAAAAATCAACCATTTGGCCAATTTGAACCAGATTTTACAGGAATGTTCCTTGAGTCACTCTTTTCAAAGTTTGTTCACAAATTTTTATATTTGTCAAAAAATGTGGGCGTGTCAGGGAGGAAGGGGCTTATCAGACGTGGAGAAATCATAAGAAAATTCTTTAAAAATCAACCATTAAGCTAATTTGAACCAAACCTGGCTGGAAAGTTCCTTGCGTGACTCGTTTCAAAATTGTATCTTGATTTTTTTATTTTCTTAAAAAGTATATGGGTGTGGCGGGGTTGGGGAAATTGCATGCATTGATAATTATACTTTACTGTGGGTTGTCAATGAGACACTTAAGTTTTCTCTTATCTATTTCTCTTATCTGTTGCTCTGGCTGGCCCCATGTTTATCTTATGTAAACAAATAAGAAGGGTTAGCATTAGCTTATCAGATGATAAGCTTTCCCTATATTCTTTCGATCACAGACCAAATCTTGTTAATTGAGCCTATCATAAATGATCAATCTCTAACAGATCAGTATGCTTTGAAAATTAGCCCTATGTTGTACATTGCGGAATCATGAAATGACTATTGAAAAAAAACTCAACAATTGTGCTAACTCATACCCATATTCAACCCATACCCAGGATCGATTGGAACAAAATTATTACTTAATTGTTTCCAAACAGAAAGTCCTTGTAAGTTTCATGCCTTTGAATTTGACAAAATTGCCATTATATCATTTGCCATCTTGATTCAGGTGAGCATTTTAGGACCATCGTGGTCCTCTTGTTAATATTGCCATGATTTCGAAAAAGTGCCACATACACATAATTATACTTGTTATTCATTTGTAACTTGTGGTTGGGAAACCGTATTTAGGTTATTGCCTCTCTTATTCCATCTTTGTTGTCCGAGGTCGAACACTACTACGTCCTTATTTACACTTACAGACACGACGTTACCTCGTTTTTCATTTGTCAAAGAATGAGTCGGGATCTGGAAAAAAGGCTGTTACGGCGTTTGAGACCAGCATGGGTCCAGATTAATCCGAGTTTTCTCTGATGAAATTCGCTCTTTGATATGCTGATGTCGCTCATTTATATAAATTCGCTCTTTGATATGCTGATGTCGCTCATTTATGTAAATGAGCGACATCAACATATCAAAGAGCGGATTTCAGCAGAGAAAACTCGGATTAGGGTCCAGATCTGCCTGTATCATGTGTAGGGTACATACGCAATGGTACATGCTGTTCTCTTCTTCATTAATCATGATAACTCCAGGAGAGCAGCAATATATTTTCCCCCCTCTCCTGGCTGATGCATGGTTTTCTTTGGAATAAATACCCACTCCCCCACAAGATACCTCCGGTCAGTACCTAACAACAGTCAATGGTTTGTCTTTAATGGTCCACCAAAGTATGAATAATCTGTATTATTACGATGATGAATAAATCAGATTCACATTGACCCAAACAATCTAATGTTTTTACTACTAGGAAAAAAGCTTTACAAAATTTACAGAAGTAAAAAATAATTGCTGATTTAGTAGATATATATTTGCACTTTTCCCCAAAGTTCTTTTTTCTATGCGACATCATTCATTGCTACTAACATTGTATCAGATATACACATGTACATGTATCATGTGCATTTGTGCAATACCCCCCCCCCCCCCCCCCCCCCCAAAGCTTTAGCTTTTGAAACACTTTAAACTTTGCCGTTTGCCACATAATAAAAGTATTTTGCACTGTACAATGTTATCTATGTATTTATCAAGCAGATCAAATCCTTGTTTGTTTCATGTTTTCTAATTTTAAATTCACTATATTCCGGCGATATTGACACAATGTTATTTTGCTGAACAATGTTGAGTGTAAATAGACGAATCAATAATGTATATCGCCATTTCGTTTTTGTTTCTGCTAGTCTATTCCCTTTTTAAGAAAGATAATGTAATAGTCTACCATGTGTAAACCGAGGGATGCATTTCTTTGTTTCATATAAGTTCGAATCCCGACCTGGTCGAATTCATTTTCTGCATTTGACAAAATTATAGGCACCCCAGAATTGTGTATAAATCGTCTGCGTTGACTGATAAGATGTTGAACACGACATTAAATTCACGTTAACAATCAATCATGTGTTATCTAGCGATCCGTCAGTTAACTATACCTGTCGGCAAATAAGGTTAGTCTACTCATGAGGCTTAAACATACCGCAAATATTTCACGGTCGTAGGCGTCCCTAATACTTTATCAATATGCATGTATATCATGGTATATGTCAGGTTACAAAATCAAAGGTTGTTTTAGAATGTGAACGGCATCGATTTTCATCAGCATGTACACTGGGATCAGTATTTTAAAAAGTTCTTTTTGAAATGATTTTTAATACTTTATGTAAGATTATTCTACCGCGCTATACATTCTAAATGGAAATGTCATTGAAGTGTTTAATCCTTGCCTTTTCTTCAAGGAAAATATCTTTTCCAACACTTGTCTCACATGAATGCATGGATAATCTGAAAGTGCAGCTGTAGGTTCTATCGGGTTGCTGTGTTGGTTGATTGAGAACCCAGATCAGCCTGTGCATACTTGAAGTCTGATCATGATCCATGTTGGTCTCATGAGCTTCATGCTTCGGCAAACTTTGTTAAAGAAAACCATGAGTCCTCGTCAGACGTCAGACTACACGCCAAAACAAGTTGATCTAAAAATTGAAAGTCTAAAGTGCAATAAAGTGCTATTTTCCGGATCATTGCCCATTTTCCCGACACATTTGAGTCGGAATCTGTAAAGGGGGCTATTGTTACACTTGGGACCATAATATATACTGGCCAAAAGTCCTAACCGGCCACTTTAAAAATGACTATAACTTTTATAAAAGTTATTATATTTTAATGAAATTTGATATGTTAATTTTTAAGCATAATGCCCGTGGATTTCCATGATGATTTATCAATAATTGTCAAATTTTGATGTGTAATAAAGGAAAAGCTCAAAAAGCTCTAAATCTTAATAGAGCTCGAGATTCTACACTTTCAACAATTCAAAGTACACAAATCGTTAACTGCAACCCAGACCAAGAAAAAAATGGAAAACATTGTCAATTTTGTGTGACTTTTTGACTTAAGAAGAAGCAGAAAGAATGGGAGGCATGGTAAAATGGTGTTTAAATTCAAACATCAAGCGAATATGCTCAAATATAGTCTGGTGTGGAAAAAGGACGCAACAAACTTATTTTTACACATATTCTACAGTTTGTAGCTCGCCGTGAATCATCAGTCTATATTTAACGCATTTTCGTACAAAAACGTGTTTTTGATGTTGTCTTTAAGAACCGTTTTTATGCATACATGACCTCTTTCGGTTTCTTTTACGGCCATATTCTGCGCACAATTGTCAAACATTTTCAATTTTTTCTTAGTCTATGTTGTAGCTAACGACGCACGAGACTAAATATACTACATTGACACTATTCTGAGCTCTGTTTGAATTTAGAGCTTTTTGAGCTTTTCTCACGTTGCGCTTTTATTTCAATACAACAGCGGTAACTTTTCGCCAAAATCATCTGGAAAATTGCTTAAAAATTCACATAGCAAATTTCACGAAGATCCAATCACCACATAAAAAAATTCTTTGTTTTATAAGTGGCCGGTTAGAAGTTTTGACTAGTATAGATTTAGATCTGTTCATAAGAATAACTGATAAGGTGTCATGCTGATTTCAAACAGTTACAACTATGAAGAAGTTATTGAGAAAGAAATGGATCATGATCAAATTCTATCTGATGCATCTAATCTTGTACCCTCCAAGCAGGGGTCATGATTCATTATCATTTAATCATTGAAAACGTTTAGCACATACAATGTATGTATATTTATAAAGGTTTGAGCGGCGTTCTAAGAGAGTACTAATCTTGATCCATGTTGTTCTCATAGGCCGTACAATTTGCACAGCTCAGCTCAATCATTATTATCGTTATAAAGAATTTCTAATGGGCCGACACAATTTCCGCTATTTCGGAACGAAGCTTTTAAAATAAATAAGGGTCGAAATATTGGGGGGGTGCCCCTTCAACAAATGGTGATTTTAGGAAATAGTGACTTTTCAAAGAGTTGAAAGATCTAATAAGTATTAAAAATGCGAACTTGGCTGCATTTCATCAAACTTTCTTTATCTCAAGGCCATATATAAGTTTTATAAATCCTCGGACCAATCGATTTTGTATGACCTGGAATGTCAATATTTAAACAGTTGGTCACCTCATCCACTCAACACAATTTTGCAATTTTACTTAACCCTTTCTCAAATTGCAAAAAATAGACTGTTCTAAATTGAAATACGCTTAAGTAGACCACAATATTAATATGATTATCAAAATTCCTTGTTCTTTGTTTAAAAGTATGTGATGGCATTCGATGAATTCAAGGACATAAAAAGCAGGTGCTGCCACGACCATCAGTCATCACGCAATTGGTGACACCCTGGATCTTAATCATGAGGGCCCGAGTTCGATCCCCGACCCCTGACATCTGTCCCACATGGTACCAATGAGTTTGAGTTTATTGGGGTTTTACGCCGTTTTCAACTACCAGTGTCATATCGCGGCGGCTGGAGCACCTACCCATGGATTCCTGTTGTTTCTCAAACCAGTACTACCACAACACCCTTACCAAGCCTCCAGCTGCTCGCCCACTTAGGTTAACGATTTCAAACCCATTGGTGGGTGACAATTTTGACAGAAAGGGTATTAGCCGCGGCCGGGTATCGAACCCGGGACCTCTCGTATGAGGGTCAGATGCGCTACCAACTGCTCTAAGGCCGCGGCCAGTCGGTACCAATGGGTAGACAATCGTCAAACTAAGTGGGGGAGAAGCTGGTTGCTCGGAAAGGAGGCTTTGATCATACTGATGAGCAAAAAACGACATGAATCCATGGTTAGGTCTCAAAACGCCACAATTCGACTGAAATACTGTTTAAAGCAACTTTAAACCATATCCAATCAGTTAAAACTAGTTGTTGTTTGGGAAAGGGGAAACCCATTCTCCGAGGTAACATAAGTCCATTTTCTCCTTTTATAGCGGACGAGAATTGACCTGGCAGAGCATTCCATTCGACGAGCATGGGCTGCTCTGCCAGGTCATTTATCGTGAGGTATACCATTATCAAATAACGTTAAAATGTTTTCAAGTGTTTAGGATAAAAAAGCATTAATTAAAGGAAAAGGGGAAATGATGGTCGCCAGCAGTTTCTCCTTTTTTTGTGTTTTCTTTGAACCCTTTTCAATGAGGATCTTTTGAAACCGGGCTATGTTATGGAGAGGGTTTAATTTACCCTTACAAAGGGATTGGGTGTATTTACATGTCAACCAGTCAGACGACATTCACAGTGTAAATAAGACCGCCTCGGGCAAAAATTGTTGATAAGTATGTCATGGGAAAAAACTGTCATTCATGTCTTTTTTCTTTGATGTAAACTATTGCTCACGATAAATGATATGGAAGACCATCTCTAGCATTTAGCTAGAGATGGTCTGTCATGTCATTTATCTTGAGCTATACGTGGCCTTAATAGTATCAATAATATTTGAATTTTATTCATTAACAAACGTTGTATTGTTAAACCGAAGTGACCGTGCGCTGTGAATATTTATAAACAAACGTAATCGTCTGCAATATTGATAATAATGAGCGCAAGGTTACTTCGGTTAAACAATACACTTTTATGCCATTCCCAGACAAGGGGCCCGTATTACTAACATCGTACGTTTGATTTTTGCATAATTACAACAGCCCTGATTGGCTCAGTCGGATTTCTCGTGCAATCAGATGTCTTGTTACACAGTTTACACAAAAACTTGATCGTAAGATGTTTAGTAATACGGGGCCAAGATCTGGTTGACATAGATTACCCAATAGGAAAAAATATGTAAACACTGAGGTATAAGAATAGATGCTTTCTTCTTTCTTCTCAGCATTTTTTTTTGTATTTTACTCAAATTCCATTTTTAACAGTGACCCACGTATTTGTAACAATTCTCAAATTGGAACATTCAAAACCCCTACTGTCTGAGAAAGGTTTAATCTCGATTGTAAATTTCTATAGGGGATCATCGACGGTTTCTCCTTTATACTGACGCGCAAAAGAAAGGGTACATTTGGTTATAGGAGAATATTTTAGACTAAAGAGTACACGAATTTCGTTTATACGGAATTATATTTCCCCGTTTCTTTATATTTCTCATATTTAAGCAATAATAATACCTTGACGCGATATATGGACTGGTGTGGATGCAGAATCGTATATGACCAGGATTAAACTACCAAACGTTCGCTTATTTGAAACCATTTTCATTTATGCTCACGAATATTTTTTAAATGTCCTAAACCTTTTCTTGAACAACAAAAAATAGGTTGGTTACAAATTGCATTCTTCCTTATCGATATATTCTCGAACCGTTTGTGCAAATTGTGTTTATACGGATTAAATAATCTTCTTTGTAGCTATTTCTATATAATTGGTAGTAATTTCCACATAGTTTGTTTAAACAAACTTATTTTTTGTATTTTTAAGTGTACTTCAGAAACGGTTTACTCTGTATTTTCTGTATAATTTCAGCGTACTTCAGGCACTGTTTACTACATATTTTCTGTATAATTTCATTGTACTTCTGGCACGGTTTACCCCGTATTTTCTGTATAATTTCAGTGTACTTCTGGCACGGTTTACTCCGTATTTTCTGTATAATTTCAGTGTACTTCAGGCAAGGTTTACTCCGTATTTTCTCTATAATTTCAGTGAGTGTACTTCTGGTTCTGTTTACTCCGTATTTTCTGTATAATTTCAGTGTACTGCTGGCACGGTTTACTCCGTATTTTCTGTATAATTTCAGTGTACTTCTTGCACGGTTTACTCCGTATTTTCTGTATAATTTCAGTGTACTTCTGACACGGTTTACTCCGTATTTTCTGTATAATTTCAGTGTACGCCACGCAAGGTTTACTCCGTATTTTCTCTATAATTTCAGTGAGTGTACTTCTGGTTCTGTTTACTCCGTATTTTCTGTATAATTTCAGTGTACTTCTGGCACGATTTACTCCGTATTTTCTGTATAATTTCAGTGTACTGCTGGCACGGTTTACTCCGTATTTTCTGTATAATTTCAGTGTACTTCTTGCACGGTTTACTCCGTATTTTCTGTATAATTTCAGTGTACTGCTGACACGGTTTACTCCGTATTTTCTGTATAATTTCAGTGTACTGCTGGCACGGTTTACTCCGTATTTTCTGTATAATTTCAGTGTACTTCAGGCACGGTTTACTCCGTATTTTCTGCATAATTTCATTGTACTGCTGACACGGTTTACTCCGTATTTTCTGTATAATTTCAGTGTACTGCTGACACGGTTTACTCCGTATTTTCTGTATAATTTCAGTGTACTTCAGGCAAGGTATACTCCGTATTTTCTCTATAATTTCAGTGAGTGTACTTCTGGTTCTGTTTACTCCGTATTTTCTGTATAATTTCAGTGTACTTCTGGCACGGTTTACTCCGTATTTTCTGTATAATTTCAGTGTACTTCTTGCACGGTTTACTCCGTATTTTCTGTATAATTTCAGTGTACGTCACGCAAGGTTAACTCCGTATTTTCTGTATAATTTCAGTGAGTGTACTTCTGGACGTTCTGGTACTGTTTACACCGTATTTGAATTTCTGTATCATTTCGGTGTACTTCTGGCACGGTTTACTCCGTATTTTCTGCATAATTTCAGTGGACTTAGAGCACGGTTTACTCCGTATTTTCTGTATATTGTCAGCGTACTTCTGGCACGATTTACTCTGTATTTTCTGTATAATTTCAGTGTATTTCAGGCACGGTTTACTCCGTATTTTCTGTATAATTTCATTGTATTTCAGGCACGGTTTACTCCGTATTTTCTGTATAATTTCGGTGTACTTCTGGTACGTTTTACTCCGTATTTTCTGTATAATTTCGGTGTACTTCAGGCACGATTTACTCCGTATTTTCTGTATAATTTCAGTGTACTTCTGGCACGGTTTACTCCGTATTTTCTGTATAATTTCAGTGGACTTAGAGCGCGGTTTACTCCGTATTTTCTGTATAATTTCAGCGTACGTCACGCAAGGTTTACTCTGTATTTTCTGTATAATTTCAGTGAGTGTACTTCTGGTACTGTTTACTCCGCATTTTCTGTATAATTTCAGTGTACTTCAGGCACTGTTTACTCCGTATTTTCTGTATAATTTCAGTGTACTTCTGGCACGGTTTACTCCGTATTTTCTGTATAATTTCAGTGTACTTCTGGCACGGTTTACCCCGTATTTTCTGTATAATTTCAGTGTACTTCTGACACGGTTTACTCCGTATTTTCTGTATAATTTCAGTGTACGCCACGTAAGGTTAACTCCGTATTTTCTGTATAATTTCAGTGTACTACTGGTACGTTTTACTCCGTATTTTCTGTATAATTTCGGTATACTTCAGGCACGGTTTACTCTGTATTTTCTGTATAATTTCAGTGTACTTCTGACACGGTTTACTCCGTATTTTCTGTATAATTTCAGTGTACGCCACGCAAGGTTAACTCCGTATTTTCTGTATAATTTCAGTGTACTTCTGGCACGGTTTACTCCGTATTTTCTGTATAATTTCAGTGTACGCCACGCAAGGTTAACTCCGTATTTTCTGTATAATTTCAGTGTACTTCTGGCACGGTTTACTCCGTATTTTCTGCATAATTTCAGTGGACTTAGAGCGCGGTTTACTCCGTATTTTCTGTATAATTTCAGCGTACGTCACGCACGGTTTACTCTGTATTTTCTGTATAATTTCAGTGAGTGTACTTCTGGTACTGTTTACTCCGCATTTTCTGTATAATTTCAGTGTACTTCTGGCACGATTTACTCCGTATTTTCTGTATAATTTCAGTGTACTGCTGACACGGTTTACTCCGTATTTTCTGTATAATTTCAGTGTACTTCTTGCACGGTTTACTCCGTATTTTCTGTATAATTTCAGTGTACTTCTGACACGGTTTACTCCGTATTTTCTGCATAATTTCAGTGTACTTCTTGCACGGTTTACTCCGTATTTTCTGTATAATTTCAGTGTACTTCTGGCACGGTTTACTCCGTATTTTCTGCATAATTTCAGTGGACTTAGAGCACGGTTTACTCTGTATTTTCTGTATATTTTCAGTGTACTTCTGGCACGGTTTACTCCGTATTTTCTGTATAATTTCAGCGTACTTCCTGCACGGTTTACTCCGCGTATTCTGTATATTTTCTGTGTACTTCAAGCACTGTTTACTCCGTTTATTATGTTTATTTCAGTATACCTCAGGCTCGGTTTACCCCATATATTCTATATAATTTCAGTGTTCTTCAGGCACGGTTTACTCCGTATATTCTGTATATTTTCAGTGTACTTTAGATACGTTTTCAGTGTATTTGGGCACTGTTTACTCCGTATTTTTATGCTCCCCGAAAAGATTTCGGGGGAGCATATAGTCGCCATGCTGTCCGTCCGTCTGTCCGTCCGTCCACAACCAGATCTCAGCATCCCTTGGACCAAATTCAACGAAACTTCACATGTGAACTCCCTGGGATAATCCCTAGGGACAGTTTCTCCGTTTCTTAATTTGAGGCTGTGTCATGGAAAAAGGGGCCTTAATGTAAAAATTAGTTTTCCCTAATTTCTCTTCATCTAGTGGGCAGAATTTAATGAAATTTTGTACTTCTGTGATAAATGAGATGTTTTAGACCTTTTTCTATAAATAATGTGTGTGCAAAAATCTGTCATGGGAAAAGGGGGCTTAATGAATGACAGTTTTTATTTTATGACAAGCACTTAATCGGGGAGCATAATCCGTCTATGACGGCTCTTGTCTGTATATTTTCAGTGTACGTCAGGCACCGTGTACGGAGACTTCGTCTACACAGAAGAGGAGGCCACGGAAGATGCACAAGCTTTACACGATGCTATGGACGGTTTTGGTACGTAATATACAGATACACATGAAGGGTTGTAATTGATTTTCAAAATGCAAAGTACACATTTTAATTTGCCAAGTGTTTCGCGTTTATTCGTTCGATAGTTATTTATCTTTGATTTGGCCAGTATTTTTGTGTGGGAAAGAGTTTAACCAACACGCTGTATCTTCGGTACAGAATTTATGAACATAATAATGACCACATATTCTATATCTCAAGATCAAGGGGGTTGTCAAATGACCTGGAAATATCTACAATTAGACATTTGATAAGCTAATATGTAAAGTTAGCAGGCTGGAACTAAAATACGTACTAACCTTTTTGGCGTAAATTATGTAACAAGACATCATGATTGAACGAGAAAAGCTGTTGTGTAAGTAGGCCTACGTTCAAATTTACGTAAAGTGTAGGCCTAAATCTAATGCAATTCGTAAGATACATGCACAGCCTTCGAAATTTCATACATTTATACCTCCTGCGAAGAGCTTTCATTTAGGACCACATGTGGTCTCTTTCCTTGTGGTACTGGCATTTGATTTTGAGATATTTAACAAAAACTTTAACCTGGATCCGTATTTACCAACATTTCTAAATCGATTGTCTAAAGCAAAATGACATTACAATTTGTCTGATTGGACGAGACGTATGTCTCGACCAATCGGCTTGAGTATTATGTGATTTTAAAGGAACTCTGGATTTAGACTGGTGTAAATGTAGGCTAATGTGCACGAGAGTCTGAGTGAATTTTAGTTTTCACCCAATGCTCTGTCTGATGCAGGTACGAACGAGAAGGAGATCATCAAAAGGATTACCAAACTGAACAACGCTCAGCGACAGGAGCTTAAAGACAGATTTGGACAGATCGGCGGAGGGGTGCGTACTTTGTTTATATCTGACATAGCGATAAAAAGTAGTCCGAGTAACAGATGTGCCAATATCGTCGCTTTCCTTCGAAAACCTTGCAATTGTAGCTTAAAACAAGCTACAGTTACAGAGGGTTTTTAACAAAAGCGACGATTTAAATTGATTACTTGTTTTCTTCCATACTCTTATGAGACCATTCTGTAACCAGAAAATTTCAGCAATGAATCATTCTTGCAAGACTGTAGTACCTTTGAAATTCCCAAATATAAATGAGTTAGGATTTTATTCGTTTTTACAGATCTGTATATGAGTCAGGAACTGGAAAAAAGACTCCTATGCTATTTTTGAACAACGTGGATCAAGATCAGTCCGTACATACACGCAGTTTGACCAATACCCATGTTGTTCTTCAGTCGCTGCTTCGTGGCAACAGTGCGACCTGAATGGAACATGACCAGACTGTCTTCATTTAGACGGATCAGAAAAACATTTTGGCCTCAAATGCAATAACGACCTCTTTTCCAGGAGTCCGGTTCATCAAAACATTTAATATGTAACAAAAAAGAAACATCGGGTGAACAATCGTTTTTGACAATTCATTTTGGAATATCATACGGGTTATTCCCCTTTGTACTTTCGGCTCTGTTCAATTATTTCCCAAACAACAAACATTAAACTGCTTCAATTTGAACGCTACTGTACATGAAAAGGGTTGTGTTAATACAATTACATTTGATATACATTTTGTCACAGAAGATGTTATCAATCAATTAATTGAATTTAATAATTTTCAGGATTTAATGGAATGTTTAAAATCCGAGCTTGGCGGAGATTTCGAGGATACAGTAGTTGGTATGATGATGTTACCGGACGATTACGATGCCAAAATATTACATGACTCTATGAGCGTAAGTTAATAAACATTTCCCTCGCCAAAATATTACATGACTCTATGAGCGTAAGTTAAAAAAACATTTCCCTCGCCAAAATATAACATGACTCTATCAGCGTAAGTTAATAAACATTTCCCTCGCCAAAATATTACATGACTCTATGAGCGTAAGTTAATAAACATTTCCCTCGTCAAAATATTACATGACTCTATGAGAGTAAGTTAATAAACATTTTCCTCGTCAAAATATTACACGACTCTATGAGCGTAAGTTAATAAACATTTCCCTCGCCATAATATTACATGACTCTATGAGCGTAAGTTAATAAACATTTCTCTCTCGAAACAATATTACATGACTCTATGAGCGTAAGTTAATAAACATTTCCCTCGCCAAAATATTACATGACTCTATGAGCGTAAGTTAATAAAGATTTCCCTCTCGAAAAATATTACATGACTCTATGAGCGTAAGTTAATAAACATTTCCCTCGCCAAAATATTACATGACTCTATGAGCGTAAGTTAATAAACATTTCCCTCGCCAAAATATTACATGACTCTATCAGCGTAAGTTAATAAACATTTCCCTCGCCAAATAATTACATGACTCTATCAGCGTAAGTTAATAAACATTTCCCTCGCCAAAATATTACATGACTCTATGTGAGTAAGTTAATAAACATTTCCCTCGCCAAAATATTACATGACTCTATGAGCGTAAGTTAAAAAACATTTCCCTCGCCAAAATATAACATGACTCTATGAGCGTAAGTTAATAAACATTTCCCTCGCCAAAATATTACATGACTCTATGAGCGTAAGTTAATAAACATTTCCCTCGTCAAAATATTACATGACTCTATGAGAGTAAGTTAATAAACATTTTCCTCGTCAAAATATTACACGACTCTATGAGCGTAAGTTAATAAACATTTCCCTCGCCAAAATATTACATGACTCTATGAGCGTAAGTTAATAAACATTTCTCTCTCGAAACAATATTACATGACTCTATGAGCGTAAGTTAATAAACATTTCCCTCGCCAAAATATTACATGACTCTATGAGCGTAAGTTAATAAAGATTTCCCTCTCGAAAAATATTACATGACTCTATGAGCGTAAGTTAATAAACATTTCCCTCGCCAAAATATTACATGACTCTATGAGCGTAAGTTAATAAACATTTCCCTCGCCAAAATATTACATGACTCTATCAGCGTAAGTTAATAAACATTTCCCTCGCCAAAATATTACATGACTCTATCAGCGTAAGTTAATAAACATTTCCCTCGCCAAAATATTACATGACTCTATGTGAGTAAGTTAATAAACATTTCCCTCACCAAAATATTACATGACTCTATGAGCGTAAGTTAATAAACATTTCCCTCGCCAAAATATTACATGACTCTATGAGAGTAAGTTAATAAACATTTCCCTCGCCGAAATATTACACGACTCTATGGGCGTAAGTTAATAAACATTTCCCTCGCCAAAATATTACATGACTCTTTGAGCGTAAGTTAATAAACATTTCCCTCGCCAAAATATTACATGACTCTTTGAGCGTAAGTTAATAAACATTTCCCTCGCCAAAATATTACATGACTCTATGTGAGTAAGCTAATAAACATTTCCCTCGCCAAAATATTACATGACTCTATGTGAGTTAGTTAAAAAACATTTCCCTCGCCAAAATATTACATGACTCTATGTGAGTAAGTTAATAAACATTTCCCTCGCCAAAATATTACATGACTCTATGTGAGTAAGTTAATAAACATTTCCCTCGCCAAAATATTACACGACTCTATGAGCGTAAGTTAATAACCATTTCCCTCGCCAAAATATTACATGACTCTATGAGTGTAAGTTAATAAACATTTCCCTCGCCAAAATATTACACGACTCTAGGAGCGTAAGTTAATACACATTTCCCTCGCCAAAATATTACATGACTCTAGGAGCGTAAGTTAATAAACATTTCCCTCTCGAAAAGATATTACATGACTCTATGAGCGTAAGTTAATAAACATTTCCCTCTCGAAAAGATATTACATGACTCTATGAGCGTAAGTTAATAAACATTTCCCTCGCCAAACTATACTAAGCAAAACAATTGAAGAATATCGAACTTTCTTCGGTCATAACTTTGTCATAGCTTTTGGCCAAGGTAAAAATATTCTTGCATTTGATAGAACACTCATCCCCTGGCTCATCAGAATGAAGACTGTAAGTTACGGATCAATTTAATTACAATACATTTGCATGCCAAATGTTATAACCCTATATACCCAAAAGTCATAGTCCAAATTTCCCTGTTGATAGATTTTCTGAAAAAAATGTCTTACAATGGCTTTCCCTTCAAAAGAAACCAATGGATGATTTGAATAGTTTTGTCATGCTCATAACCGCCAAAATAATGCCGGTATATCCACCAATATAAACGGACAAATGACACCCCCTTGTCACTTCTTTTAAAGTTTCGAAGAATCTCAATAACAAAGGTTGTAAAGTAATGTGCAAACCTGTGGCCCGAAAGTCAGTTATGACTTTGCACGAATTCGAAATAATTACTCCTCTTACCACGTCAAGGTTCTTAGAATGTTTGCGAACTTTTGGCATAGACGGTACTGCCATTTGAAACTATACTGTACCAACACCACCCAAGCGTGACGTAAACTAAACTTTCAATTTGAAAGCATAATATTTTTAACTTTTGAATGCAAGTATCCTACAACAAATCAAAATAACACCGAATGAAAGAAAAAGGAAGGAATTCAAATATTCCTCAATTGTTTTGCTTAGAATATTACATGACTCTGTGAGCGTAAGTTAATAAGCATTTCCCTCGCCAAAATATTACATGACTCTTTGAGCGTAAATATTCGCGTTAGTGCGACTTTTTCACGTACGTAGGCTACGTGATTATTTCGCATACGTGCGACTTTTTTTCTCGTTATAACTAGATTGTTTTACGTTACTATGTATTTACGAAAAAATATTGCTGTCATATTGACCATTGTAGGCTTTCGTACTTAACCGTAAACTGTGGAGATACAGGGAGAATCTCACATTGCGCCATATTTTATGAGAATCTGTCGAACGTGGCAATAAATCTTTCTCTATACATCACATGACCTGGTGTGGATGCCCCTTATAAGAAAAAAATAGATATACACGTTTTGGGCAAGGAAAAAAAAGCTGATAACCAGCAATTTCTCATTTCATTTCAGTATTTCTGTGCCTAACTATTTGCAAAAAAAATTCATATAAATTGTATGTTTTTTTAAAAAATAGGTATATGCTTATGCCAATAAAATATGTTTAAACTACAGGGTGCCGGTACAGATGAGAACGCGCTGATCGGAATTATGTGTACCAGAAATAACCAGCAGATCGAGATGATCAAGGCCGCTTATATGAAATGTAAGTCTTAGTTTCGTACAAAATCGTACATGACAAATAGGTCGTGGGTTACTTTTTTGCACAGACACATTGTCTGCGCAAAACTATCGACTGTGACCCATGGCCCTTTCATTTAAAATCAGACATCTTACTACTAGACAAATATCCTTACATGGCATGATGCTAGGTCAAAAAAAGATACGCAGCGCTAATTTTTCGTCTTCGAAATACGAAATAGTGCACACAATTTAAGGGGGAATGCTCCAGTTTTTCGGAATACTCGGACTTTACTGTAGTAATTTAAATGTTTCGTACCAATATGTTTCGCTACCAGATTTTCAATAATATAACACATCATTACAATTTACCATTTTCGACGGTAAAAGTGTATTTAATATGCGAAACTGATTTTCCCAAGATGGAAATCGAATATTTAGAGCAAGACAGTCGTAAGTGCGTATGCAGTTACCACTGTTTTGCGTCATTTAATTCATGTGTAGCTGATAAAAAGTGCCGTAATTCAATAATAAGTGCGCTGACCTATACATTTTCTTTTTGAATTATTACCAGGACATGTTGCTTAATACAATGAGGGAGTTTTACCAAATTCTATTATGTAGAACTTGAAATATTTCCAAAAATATGCAAATTTTGACATAAAACACTCCAGCTTCGTTGATCTAACCGAACACGTGAGCATTCTGTTTTATACATTTACGCATTTATAGTAGCACATATTTTGGGTTTTCTGTTCGTAATAAATGTAAGACGTTACTTTAAATCCGTTTTCGGGACTAAACGATGAATATGCAGCTTTTTATTAGCATTTTAGTGACCTTGGACAGGTGCAAGAAATTGTGCACTTTTTCGATGTAGGGTTATGTGATACAAATGCCAATGAAATTCAAACAACATCGCTGACCACCCATTTTTATTTTATTTTTCAATTGGTAATAACATGTAATTTCAACATACAAAATATGAATAAATTCTATTATTGGGAACAAATTTAGGAAACTGGAGCATTCCCCCTTAATATATTAGTTTATTGATTGATGAAATACTCATTTTTTTTTAATTTTCACAATAATTATAGTTCACTAAATATCTTTTCTCTTTTTATCATAATCTTTACTCGTTCATTTATAATTTATAATCTTCCCTTGAACGTTGCTGATGTGTTGGTCTCTCGCAGCTTCTCTGGAATCAAAAAGACATTGACCCTGCTTACTCCAATTGTATTGATGGTTAAGCGAGGAAAAAGGTTCTGGGTCCCCAAGTTGTCTAAAAAAGTTGCAACATCAGCAAACACGTTTTTATATTACCTGTATCTAAACAATTTCGACATTTCTTGAATGACTACTTAAAGTGAAAGGATTCAAGTGAGCTGATTGACGTTTACAAAATGTATGCATGCATTTCAAAAAAAAAAAAAGAATGTTGAAAATAAAAATATTTAAACGAAAGCGCTACTGGGATTCGAACCACGGACTTATAGTTTTCGGAAGAGTCGCCTTACACACTAGGCCACTATTATTCGGTGGATATGTTGAAGTGTATAACAGTACTTATACGGATTATAGTCCCGATGCAGAAAATACGGAAAGACCCGAATATTAACGGAATATGCAAGGAGTCTCAGTTCAATCTGGTCAAACAATACTACGTTGGTCATTTCTTCTCTTAGCGATTTGATTAATCGAATGTTTCATTTTCAGTCACACAATTCAATATCTACATGTATAACTTAAGACTTACATATTGAATTTCGAATGACTGTTACCTCATTATTCTTTGCTTTTGATAGAACTATTTATAGTGAAGAGGACCGTAAGATGTGTGGTATGCAGAGAATGGTAAAGTGCAGACAGAGGCGGCTGCATAGAGCAGCCCAAAAACTGGTTGACTTACAATAAACAAGTACCATACCCACGGTACGGAAACTACAGAGACAGAGCCATTGGCTCTGCCGCTTAAATCCTCTGGGGCGCTTCCGGCCATGTGTGGCTCTGTCTCTGGGGTCGCGATTTTTTGACAAAAACAAGTGAGTGTTCAACTTTGTTGTTCATTTATTTTCTTCTGGTGCTTAAAATCGAAAAACCGGGAATGTCATGCTCCCCTAAGACCATTTATCTGCCTGTTCTAATTCTGCGGGCTTCAAAGTCGGCAGGGTTTTCACAGGATCATTGTCGTCGTGGGTCGACCCTATGTGATTTTTTCTTGTTTACATCATGTATTCATGTACATTTCAACGGTAAATAGCCAATTGCTGCAGCCAAAACATGTGATATACTAATCGAGGGATAAACTCGATCAGACATTGCTTTCCCATGTAACAAAACCTTAGAAATGATTGGTAAACGTAAAGTTTGAGCAATTTCTATCGGTGGCTCAGTCTCTGGCGGCTGGCTCTGTCTCTGGTGGCTGGCTCTGTCTCTGCGTGCTTGGCGAAAAAAATAATCTATCACAAAATTCGTGTCGAAGTAATTTACTCACACACTGAATAGATCATTTTGTGTATGGCGAATGGTTCAGTCACCGATTAAACCCTTTGCAAAACATCGAACATTCAGCGTTGTTCAATTTCAAAGCTACAATTAAACAATGTCCTTTGAAGATCAAAGATCAGCGAGTCTAAATTGACGGGGGAAGAGCGATTTCGATTTATGTAAATATGTGACTCGGAACCGAACATCCTGTGATAGAGACATCGTACTATCTGGAGACAGCTACTGAACTCTCACTGAACTCTCACGGCCACCGCGCATTATTCGCTTTTATTCAGTGGGAAACATGCTTCTCTTCCAATTAACAAGTATTGGAATATACACGAACCTTTCGCCACGGCTCATGATTCTATGCAGTACTGTACTTAAGGGGGAATGCTCCAGTTTTTCGGAACACTCGGTCATTTCTGTAGTAAATTAAATATTTCGTACCAATATGTTTCGCTACCATATTTTCACTAATATAACATTTCATTACAATTTACCATTTTCGACAGTAAAAGTGTATTTATTATGCGAAACTGATTTCCTCAAGATGGAAATCGATTATTTAGAGCAAAACAGTCGTAAGTATGTATGCATTTACCACTGTTTTGCGTCATTTTATTCATGTGTAGCTGATAAAAAATTGCTGTAATTCATTAATAAGTGCGCTGACCTATACATTTTCTTTTTGAATTATTACCAGGACATGTTGCCTAATACAATGAGGGACTTTTATCAAATTCTATTATGTAGAACTTGAAATATTTCCAAAAATATGCAAATTTTGACATAAAACACTCCAGTTTCGTTGATCTAACCGAACACACGAGCATGCTGTTTTATACATTTATGTGTTTATAATAGCACATATTTTGGGTTTTCTGTTCTTATTAAATGTAAGGCGTTCCTTTAAATCCGTTTTCGGGACTACACGATCAATATACAGCATTTTATTAGCATTTTAGTGACCTTGGACAGGTGCAAGAAATTGTGCATTTTTTCGATGTAGGGGTATGTGATACGAATGCCTATAAAATTCAAACAACATCGCTGACCATCCATTTTTATTTTATTTTTCAATTGGTAATAACATGTAATTTCAATATAAAGAATATAAATAAATTCTATTATTGGGAAAAAATTTAGGAAACTGGAGCATTCCCCCTTAAGCTAAAAATTAGTGATTATAAATTTAAAATATAATTTGGGCACTGCTTAACCATTTAGAATAGTTTTTTAGCCTTCCTTATTAAGAAATCTGGATGATATTCTGTAAAAATAGCTGATATTTTTGATATTTAAATGTCACACTTTGGTCACATTTTTTAAAACTTGCCCATATACATGTAGGTCTGGATATTGGCTTAGACGACTGATTGAAATCAAAGTGCTGAGAGCACTGTAAATGAACGTCCCTGATTGATTGAGCGGGATTGTACATGATCGATAGATATTTTATTCATTTTTTAGCTCACCTGAGCAACATGCTCAAGGTGAGCTTTTGTGATCACCCTGTGCGTCGTGCGTCGTGCGTTGTGCGTCGGAAGTCGTCAACAATTTCTTTAAACATCTTCTCCTCCTTAACCACTGGGCCAATCCTAACCAAACTTGGCAGGCATGTTCCCTGGGTAACCCTTTTCAAAACTTGTTTTCAGATTTTTGATTCGTCAAAAAATGTGGGCGTGGCAGGGCGGGGCTTATCAGACTTAGAGAAATTGTTAAATAATTCTTCAAAAATCTTCTTTTCCTTAACCATTGAGTCAATTTCTACCGAAGTTGACAGAAATGTTCCTTGGGTGACCCTTTTCAAAACTTGTTTTCAAATTTTTGATTCGTCAAAAAATGTCGGCGTGGCAGGGCGGGGCTTATCAGACTTAGAGAAATTGTTAAATAATTCTTCAAAAATCTTCTTTTCCTTAACCATTGAGTCAATTTCTACCAAAGTTGGCAGGCATGTTCCTTGGGTGACCCTTTTCAAAACTTGTTTTCAAATTTTTGATTCGTCAAAAAATGTGGGTGTGGCAGGGCGGGGCTTATCAGACTTAGAGAAATTGTTAAATAATTCTTCAAAAATCTTCTTTTCCTTAACCATTGAGTCAATTTCTACCAAAATTGGCAGAGATGTTCCTTTGGTGACCCTTTTCAAAACTTGTTTTCAAATTTTTGATTCGTCAAAAAATGTGGGCGTGGCAGGGCGGGGCTTATCAGACTTAGAGAAATTATTAAATAATTCTTCAAAAATCTTCTTCTCCTTAACCATCATGTCAATTTTTACCAAAGTTGGCAGAAATGTTCCTTGGGTGACCCTTTTCAAAACTTGTTTTCAAATTTTTGATTCGTCAAAAAATGTGGGCGTGGCAGGGCGGGGCTTATCAGAATTTGAGAAATTGTTAAATAATTCTTTAAAAATCAAATGTTTATCCAATTTGTACCAATATTGGCTGGAATGTTTCTTGGGCGACTGTCTTCACTGTGTGTTGAGAAATTTTTGATTCGTCAAAAAATGAGGGCATGGCAGGGCGGGGCTTATCAGACTTAGAGAAATTGTTACATAATTCTTCAAAAATCTTCTTTTCCTTAACCAATGAGTCAATTTTTACCAAACTTGGCAGAAATGTTCCTTTGGTGACCCTTTGCAAAACTTGTTTTCAAATTTTTGATTCGTCAAAAAATGTGGGCAGGCAGGGCGGGGCTTGCTACTTATTAGACTTAGAGAAATCATGAAAAAAATCTTTAAAAATCAACCATTGGTCAAATTTGAAGTAAACTTGGCAGATTTGTTTCTTGAATGACTGTTTTCAATGTGTGTTCATGATTTTTTTATTTGTCAAAAAATGTAGGCATGGCAGGGCGGGGCTTATCAGACTTGGAGAAATCATTAAACAATTCTTTGAAAATTTTCTTCTCCTTAACCGTTGGACCAAATTATACCAAATTATTCAGGAATGTTCCTTAAGTACCCCTTTTTATTTTTATTACAAATTTCTGATTCGTAAAAAATGTGGACATGGCAGGGTGGGACTTATTCGACTAGGAGAAATGATAAGAAAAATCAACTGTTGGGTCAATTTGTACCAGGGATGTTGCTGGAGTGACTCTTTGTAACAAAAATATTGTTTGTGAATTTTTGATTTGTTAAAAAAATGAGTGTGGCAGGGTAGGGCTTATCAGACTTAAAAAAAAGTCGTACAGAAATTCTTCAAAAATCAATTATGGGGCCAATTTAAACCAAGTATAGCAAAATGCTCATTGAGTTACTCTTTTCAAACACTTTGTTGTAAATTTTTGACATGTTAATAAATGTTGATGAGGCAAGGAGGGGCTTAAAATATTAAGCATATTAATGCTTGTAATGTATCATTCTGATGTTTCAAAATTTAATTGTAAAAGTTAAATCTTGGTTATAAAAATCAAACTGGAACAGCACATGATATTCAATATTTAAGATGTCACTACATGCAATATGATTGAATACTAATGTGACTTCATTGCATTCATTGGAAATTATGAAACTTTATTAACAATAATTTGTTCACAACAAAATTTATATCATACACAATCAAATACAAGAAGAACTCAGGTGAGCGATATCAGTGCCTTTCAGACACTCTTGTTTGTTAGACGTTTAACGTTTCATTCTATAAGATCGTTTCAATGGTTATCGCTGCTGTTGATGATAAAGGACGTGTGTTAACATTATTAATATAGTGTATGCATGTATCGCTTTCTAAAGATCTTACCCTATACACAATATCACGAAAGTCAAATCACTACAGGAAAATGATTAAATAAAAAAAAATCGTAAAGTTGGTAAAGACGTGGCATGAATTTAATCGGGCAATAAATCTTATAGTGTTTGTTAGAGAGAACGTAGAAAGCAGGAAAAGATACGGCAGTTTTCCTGTATGGTCACAAAATCTATTTTGAATTTTGACCAACTTGCAATTGAGTCTGAGAATGAGTTTTTTTTTTTGGTAATGAAAACCCATTACGCCTGTTGTAAAAGTGGTTTTAAGAATTGGACGTCCGAAAGACGCTCAGTTACAAATGCTTTGAAATGCTTTACATTTAGAATACCAATCACCGACGTACTCACTCACTTACTCACTCACTCGCTCACTTATTATCCTGTTTTGATTATCCAGGCGGCTGATTAGTCCTCTACAGAGGGTGGAGCCTGGATGCCCAGTCGCGATCTAAGTCTACCTCTCCAGACTTGATTTACATTCGTTAATCCTACTGCCTCGCGGTCTATCTTCAACACCTCTTCCCATGTCAGTTTTGGTCTCCAGCGTCCTCTGCGTTCTTGTACTTGAATGGATCAAACTTTTGACTCCCATTCGTTACTTCGTTCCACATGGCCAAACCATCTCAATTTGTTTGCCCTGAGAATTTCTGCTAGACCTCTGATATGAAGCCTGGAGATTAGGATCTGGAGTGTCACTTTCGTCTGGTTTGGTTCCGCAGATCCACCTAATCATGGCCTTGTCGTTACGTATCAGCTTCTTTTGTTTGGTAAATTTCACCGCTCATGTCTCAGACCCATTGAGCAGTAAGTAGCTGGAGTATAGCCTGTCTCTGGTGGCCATTGGAAGATTCCTGCTGGTCAAAATTGGTAGGAGCTTCCTGAACTTTTTCAATGCAGTCTTACATTTTGTAGTAGCAGCTACACTTTTATGCTGGGAAAATGTACTTTAGACGCAATTTTCATCATACGACAACTCCAGGAGAAGTGCATCGCTGCAAATAGACCATTATATTGGCTTATGCTGACCTGTGAAGGTACTGGAGAGTTAACAGTCACCATCTGCTGATAACGTGTCGTCTATGACAGAAACAGAAATTTGGTAAGACTTCAAGTTTGTCTTGTCAAATGGCTACTTCTGTTATGATACTGCAGGTGTTTGGGGTGATGGTTCCAAGGCATCGACTGCATTTGTAGTTTGGGTCTGGTTTAAGAGGCCCTTTTATCCCACTGCACTTCTTATGGACCAAGAGGGAGCAGCTGTTACACTAAATTGAGTTTTGGCCTGTTCCACTGAGGCATATGGCGCATGGATACTTTCCTGACTTCTTTACTTGGCTTGGGATCACCAATTTGGTCTTGTTTATAGGCCTTTTCCTTCCATACCTTATTTCCAGTCCTTTAGTCTCTCAATTAGAGCTTCCAGTGATGTATCAACTATGGCTAGGTCGTCTGCGTAGAGCACCTCCCATGGGCAGCTGGGGCGGAAGTGTAATGAGAGCGCTTCTAGTACAATTATAAATTAGAGTGGGCTCAATACGTACCCATGATGGACGCCAACTTTAACCTCAAACTCCTCGCTATATTTTGTACCAACTCTAGCACGGCTTCTGGCATTGCAGTACATGGACTGTATAACCTTGATTAACCACTCATGCATCCCTAGCTTGCGCAGAGTCCACCAGTTTACTTTCCTTGGGACACGAATGCTTTTTCCAGGTCAACAAAAGCCATTATATAATGGTTTATTTACAGGGACGTACTTCTCCTGGAGTTGTCGTATGATGTAGATTGTGTCTATAGTACCTTTTCCAGGCATAAAGCCATACTGCATCTCATCGATGTCCACTTGCTGCCTGATCAGCTGTTCGACCACACGTTCCAGGATTTTCATCACTTGGTCAATGAGTTCAGATCTCTGTAATTGCCCCTTTTTAAAGTATCACCCTTTCCCTGATATAGACTGACTCTGTAGCTCTCTTCTCGGTCTTTGGTCCTCTTGTATAATTGTTTGGAAGAGGTCACATAAGTGTGCTGTACCCAATGTACCTGTATGTTTTATCATTTCTGCAACGATTCCTGATGCTGCTTTACTCAGTGACATTTTCCTTACTGCCTTTCCAACCATTTCTGTTGTGATCTGAATACTTGGTCCCTCAACTTGGGGTTCTTCCTCGAGATCATCTGGGTTCCAAGGGAATTCAACATTTAACAGCTTTTCATAGTCCTACTTCCAAGCCGTCTTCCTGGATTCATCATATAGGATCTAGCTAGTCTAAAATGAAGTGTAAGCAAAAATAATGCCTAATGCATCAAAGTTATGCTGGGAAGTGGGTTTATCCCTAGTAGCTACTCTAGGGGTGGGTCTGAAGGGCATCCTCCTGGAAATTTGTGAAATGTATATGGTCTA
Organism: Fragum sueziense; assembly: GCA_963680895.1. Classification (NCBI taxonomy): domain Eukaryota; kingdom Metazoa; phylum Mollusca; class Bivalvia; order Cardiida; family Cardiidae; genus Fragum; species Fragum sueziense. The sequence continues at coordinate 36,467,846 of OY804594.1, read as the reverse complement.
AAGGCACGGTCACATATGACTCCATGTCCATATCGCGTCGATATCACGTCAAAAATCCGACCGTGATGTGGACGTGGAATGGTGTAGGCCTATGTGACAAGGTCTTAAATGACATATTAGATACCCACCATGACGACGAATGGCCATGGTCATTCCTGGCTTCTGGTGGTTATTTGGTATAACCCGTATGTTTAATAATTTTTCACGATTCATGATTATTTGTTTTTATCTGGACAGTATATGATCACGAGCTTGCAGATGACCTTGATTGTGACACTAGCGGCCATTTTGAAAGGATGTTAAAAGCGTTAACGTACGCGGCACGTGAGGAGGACGACGAAGACGAGGATAGGGCGCAGGAGGACGCGCAGGTTCTCATTGACGTGAGTAGAAATAAAAATGGAGTGTCTGGATTGTTAATATAATCCATTCCCAAACGACAAAACTTTAGGACTTTCCAATTTGATTTATTGAATCTATATATACAGTATGATTCATAGAGAAAAAAACCAGTGTGAATAATCGTGGAAAGCATATGGAATAGGGGTAGGTCTTATAGGTGACAAAAGTAAAGGAAAATAGATCTATATCATGATGAAGTCACGTGGTTACCATACTATTTGACCAGTGACTAATTACGCCCCGACACTACTTCATATAGATTCAAGAATTTTGTTGATTTTCGTACTTACTACTTTTAAATACTTAATTTTGTCCTGGGCTTAACTCAAAAAGTATACAAGCTAGAATCATGAAACTTCATAGATTGACAGAACTCATTATGGAGAAGTGCAGTGCGTAACGTGGATCATATCGATGGAGTTATTGCCTTTGTTGATTTTCTGTTTTTGATAAATATACTACCATTGGACTGCTTCAATGAACAGATTGCTACATCAAAGGTAGTCCCTTTAGCGGCATATGTGTTTTACACAAATCTCTTGTTAACTTTAGATTTAAAAATAGAATATCAAACTGTTATGCGGATCTCTGACATGATGAACTGAGTGAAACATTGCATGTACATAGACATAAAACGTCATTTATATGAACCCACCTAATCTTTTCAAGGCAGATGGATGAACTTTTCACAACTTCTCTATAGACAATTCTTATTTCTTAAACAAAGCCGTTTAATTCATGACGGTAGGTTAGCTGTAAAACAAGTCTACCGTCATTTTTAAACTTTGATTGGATATAATCACAGGTATTTCTTCATTGTGGTAAAAAACAATATCAACAACATAGAACCCCAGTCTCTTCGATATTTATAAACTTTTGATTATGATGTTAGAAATAGAAATAAATTAAATTGTAGATTGTAGAAGAACCTGTATTCATTTTCTTTTTTCATCATTGTCTATTTAACTTAAGGCCGGTGTAGCTGAACTGGGGACAAACGAATTCGCCTTCAACAATATTCTGTGTTCACGGAGCTATCCCCACTTGAGAAAAGTGTTCGAACGCTACGAAGCAACAAGAGAAAGACCCATCGAAGACGATCTGTCGGACGAATTGAGCGGTAACCTACTAGAAGGCTATCTAGCCATTGGTAAGAATTTGCGGTACTCCGGTCAAGTGCCTCCTAATTATGGTTTACCGTTAGAGTTGAAAATATATTATTTTCATCCGACAAATTTTAGTTTGAGTGCGACGCGTATATGTTTTTGTCCTACGAAATGTAGTTTTCTTCTGACGATTTTTTGCGTCTAACGAAAAATATAACTAGGGGAGTCAAAATGAGTTAAATAGTCTTTTATATAATTGATTTATGCATAAGAGCCTTTTTCTTTGCGTTTCTAAACAATCAAAAATATTTATTTTTTGTCGAATTTAAAAATTATATCATTCGGACGAAAAACAATTTTGATCGGACGAAAAATAATTGTCTTCGTCGGATGAAAAATAGTACACCTCCGACGAGAATTAAATATTTTTACCCTAACGTGAAATCATACTCCTAACCATTTTCCCGCTGTTTACATAGACTAACATCTCCCGCCTCCGGTTTTCGAACGAGGCATCATATGACCTTACCTATTGAGTGGAACATAAATCAATTCAATCATCATAGCCTAATACCTCGATTCTAGCGTTTAGGGCAGACTCAGTTAGTTATTCAGCACTGCTGATATCCAGGAAAGTACATGAATAATTTTAAGTCATTGACTACTACAAAATTATAGGGTGTAAGAAATGAAAAATTTGGCGACGTAAAACGCGATTAAATTTCCCCGGCTCTGAAAAGGACCATTATAGCATTTTGAAACTACCATGGATTAGCCTGTCTAATATTTGCTACGGGTATCGGGAAGATATAAGAGAACAATGTGAGTTCTGATCAGACTGTGCGTATGCACATTCTGATCTGGATCCATGTTGGTCTCAACTGCCATTTTCCAGATCCGGCTCCATTATTTGTATGATTGTGTATTTTTTCAGTGAAGATCGCTAAAGACCCGATCGAGTACTACGTAGACAGGATCAGAAAAGCGACAGAATGTTGGGGTACCAATGACAGCGAGCTGATCAGAATCATCGTGACACGAGCTGAGGTTACATTCTAGCTTTTATAGTTCTTAATAGTTTTACCAAAACCTTCGTGCAACTTCGGGTAACATCATCGGAAATGGAATCGGACAAAAAGTCAAATTCTGTTGTCACGGATGACACCCGGAAATTGACGAGGGTATACCATCGTCAATATACGATGCCACGGATGACGCCTGAAGTTACATGAAGTGGTATAATATCTAATGATGAATTGAATAGCCTAAAGCCGTTGTTTGTCATATCAAGGTAGCTGGAACACCTGACGATGGATTCGTGGAATTCATCTTGTCAGTAGGCTACTACCACAACATCCTTTCAGAGCATTCAAATGTCAATTCCACTGAGGTTTACATATTACCCACCCATTGGTGGAAGTCAAATATCGGAAAGGCTTTTCTTCGCGGCTGAGGATCGAATACGGTACCCCGTGGTTAAGGTTTCACCGCGCTACCAACAGCTCTAAGGTCACCAAGGGTCACGGCCATGGCACAGTTGGTAACGCATCGGAATCTCACTCGTGATGTCCCAGGTTCGATCCACGATCGTGGAAAATATCCTTTCAGACAAAGTTTGTTTGATATCGTTAACCTATGTGGGCGAGCAGTTGGAGGCTCGGTTAGAATGTTGTGGTAGTACTGGTATGGGAAACTACAATAATCCACGCCGCGTTATGACCATAGCGGTTGAAAAGGACGTTTAACCTCAATACATCAAATCTAAGGCCGTCAAAAACCAGGTATTGATTTAACACTGACACATACTGTAAACGTATTTTTTACATGAAATTGTTATTATACTGACACACAAAAGAAAGTATGCACTTGTTTACACAGAAAAAGAGTACACTTGTAAATAGCAAAATAAAGTCAGGTGTTGTATCAAAATTTACAAAAGAGTATTAAATTAAGTATGATTAACATTCGTTAACAGACGATTGCAAAATACATGTACGTTTAAATAACAGAGGATGGAAAATAAATGTTGCAGACTCGTGGCATTTTGTTTAAAATGTAGGATTTACATTTGATGTTGGTATTTGTTGAAATTGAAACATTAACTTTTCCGCCAATCCACTTGCCACGAATTTGATACATGTATATCGATGTAATGACGAAAGAACGTTATGAGGAAATCTTATTGTATTTGATCAATTTTGGTTACAAACTGATTTCTTGTTTAATTTGATTTCAGACTGACTTGGCGAACATTAAAGCGAGGTACCAGGAGAAGTACGAGCAGTCTCTCTATGACGTGATAGATTCTGAATGTAGCAGTCACTATAAGCAATGTTTACTTAGTCTTGTAGAGGGACACTATGTAGATATCTAGATATATGTTCCGATGTTTTTCAACGAAAACCTCGTAACTGCAGCTTAAAACAAGCTGCAGTTACGAGGTTCTCGTTGAAAAGCGACGATACAGTAATTAACCCATTACCACATAACGACGACTTTTGACTTCCCACAGGATGCAGGGTTCGGAAAAATTTGTGGAAAATGAAGAAATTACTTGTCACAGGCAATTTCCTCATTTCCCCTCAATGATTTTAATCCCTAAAGACCTAAACATTGAACAATTTATTCAATTCAAACTGTCGTCGGCATCATGTTTGAATTTTGACCAGTCAAAATTTGGCCCTCTGGTAACGCGTTAATTACAAAATGCGCATCACAATTTAAATTTCGTATTGTAGAGTCTTCTTTGTTCAAATCCTAATATAATATCATTCGTATTTAACTACATGTGTTAGGCCCTATTTCCTATTCGGTTATTATACCCACAAGAAAAGAAAAACTGGGTGAGCAATTAACTAGAACTTTCTAGACATTTGAGCCAAGAACCGAGAAAAATCCATTCTATCATTTGAAAACAACGTTGACCCAGATCATCTTGCGTGCACACGCAGTGTGATCAAATCCGCTATAAGCTTCTTTATCGCTTGTAGCAACTGTACGAATGCAGCATGGATCCTGATCACATCTCACTGGTGTAGACAGAGACTTATCTGGAAACATAGTCGTCTTAATGCTATAAAAGTCATTTCCCCGGGCTTTGTCCTGAATCTTATTTGGTGATTGACTGATTAATGAAATTGATTTTTGAATCGGTGACCGTTTATGGCGATATAAAACGAAGAATGAGCTAAATCATATACTGAAACAAAAAAGAAACGCAACTTCATTTTCAATTCCTTCTTACGCAAAGACATCTAATCAGATTTAAACAAAACTTAATACATTTAAATCAGTAACATTTCACCTTGTAAATTTCACAAAATCTTGTTGGTAGTCAATTTCATTAGTAAGAAAACACCCAGTTTAAATCGCGCGTCAACACAATACGACAAAAAAATTGGACGGAGGTCGAAAAAAACAATCTGTTTCGTTCAATTTGGTCCGATATTCGACTGTTGTGAAGTCCATACGAGCTATTAGCGGTCTCCGTTGCAGTCTTAAACCTATCCCGTAGGTGGGGTTAACGTGATTATTCGGTCCTGCCTTGACGTCATATCTCTTGCACGTCCGCCTCGTGCCCAATCGGTTGTGGTCCAATTGAGAACCAACAACGTATACAGTCAAACATGTGTCGATATTTTGCCCAATCAATGTCTTACGACAACATTTTGAACCTTTTCCACCAACAACTTCTGTACTGCAGTTAGGCGCTGGTTTTGGCATAGCCTTGCTATGCGTAGCGTAGTGAAAAGTGTGTGGACGCTTTGGCTTCTTCTTTGTCTATGTTCTAGCTTGTGTTTGATGAAAATTTGTTTTGATAGTAGTCATCTAGAAAACACGGCAGGAGATTATCAGTTTTTAACAATTTACCATGTATCACGTGATGAAAGTACGACATCTGAAGAAATGACACTGTATTTATGCGTATGGATGCAGATATATTAAAAATGTACTCAACAGCCATTGAAAACATATTTTGTCGAAAATACCATGAAAAATTGGGGTTGCGTATCTTTTTTGTCCTAGTATATAATACTAGTATGTTTAGGTTTATCTATCAAGCACCTTACCATAACTCTGAGTGTTAGATCTATCTTTCCAGCACATTACCTTACATCTTATAATAAAGAAATAGTAAATTAGAAATGTGTCTACTTTATTTATAACGAGCTCCCATATTCTCAAACTGAAAATTACATCTTCATTTAATGCTTTCACAAACAGCAGATTTTGAACTTTCACTTTAATAGCTTCTGCAGCTGCAGACGACAAAAAATGTTGATGAAGATAGTTATTTGTGTACTATAGCACAGGGAATGTTGAGTCAGAGGAGAAAATACTAATTATCATCATTTACCTCCTTTGTCCCAACAATTCCCTAAAACTTTCCGACTAGAGACGTCAAAACTAGGTCTTGTTTGAGAAATGGTTACATACAAGCCTCTAGCGTCGTGATACACTCGAGAAGGGTGTGTCGATAAACAAGTCAGTCCACCCCAGCATTTTATGCCAAGCAGTTCGTGCAACTTCGGCGCCACCCAAGTCAACGATGATTGTCGAGGGTATCTAGATGTTTAAAACCGGGATACTTTCCGGCTTCGACAATTACAGTTGAGTGGTCGGCGAAAACGATAATTTTATTGTGGCCAAATTTGGGAAACGAATCGGCCAATTTTTTGTCGTTCCGGAAGGATATGCAGGTAGAGTGATAACAGATATGAAACAGGGGGAAACGACCCTTCATTGGAATTGTTTGTCTCTGCATCCAAGAAATATACTGAGTCAAAAAAGAAAGTGTGCATACTTCTACCTTATATATCTACGTAGCCACTGCAATTAACTTTACCAAACTTCTACATGGAATTAAGGACAGATCCTCCAGTTGTTACTGCGCAACTTACTGCGCATATCCTAAATAACGAAATAAAGCTGTTTCAGTAATTGGCTTTTTCAGCAAATGTATTTTTTACATTTAGTTAATGTTTGGTTGATAAATGACAATGTCCCTTTCCGGTTATTTCAATTTTCTCTGTTTGGTCAATTAAAGTGTAATAGTACTCGGATGGTTCATTTCGCTTTCTGTTACGCGTTCAACAAGTGAAGTTAGCGATAGGAAACGGAGCAATTAAAGCAAAGTGGTGTCTTTATGAACTAGTCCGCTTCGAATGGACACAAAAGATGACACTTTTTATTATCTAAAGACGGTAATGAGGAAGAAAATGGATAAAAGTAGTGAAAAAAAATCGGACAGAGCTGCAAAAAGTAAACCAAATTTTACTTATATCTAAGAAAAACGCTTGGTTTGATATATTTTTCTTTTTTTGTTTTTGTAGGTATGACCAAGCACTATGTCTATACAAAAATAGAAAAAATTCTTACCGCTGGAATATTTTTTATCATCAGAAACGTTGCGAAAAAAGAGCAATTTCAGCTACTTTTGAAAGAATGTTTTACAAAAAATTTCAAAATCATCACTAAATTTTCCCAAATTGATACTCGTTTAGACAGAATAAAACATATTGAACACAATAAAGACTTATTTATAATCCTAGTCACTTCGAACACCTTTTTTGTGGGTATTTAAGTGACACCCCATTTTTGCAATTTTAGACAAGAGTAGTCTCCCTTGAAATCCAATAACTTTTTAATTCGCTTGGTGACCTATAGTTTTTAAGTCATTTTTTTACTTCTCATATATTTAAATATCAGTACAGAAAAAATAAAAAAAATCTTACCGTAGGAAATAAATGGAGGATCTGTCCTTAACTTTTCAACTTTCTCGTGCCTATTGACATGGGAAGCAACTTTGGGGGATTAAATTGTCTGGCATATCACCAAACGTTGTAAGCACCTTTTGTCACGTGGTTATCAAAACACACGTTTCATAATAAACTTTATTGTCTTAAATCTGTATTATAAGTGTATGAAAGCTAAACCAAACATAAAATTTCAATATGCTGAATAGCTAAAGATGCTACGTCTTAGTAAACACGACAGATTCCACACGTTAGTTTTACAATTAAATTGAACCGGCGTAAAAGGTGTCGTTGTCGTTTAAAGGGACATTTCATTCCAATTTCAATTTTTTTGAGTATGTCTTGATGCCAAGATTGGTTATTCTAATGAGTATTAATAATATTGTTTTTTTAAGTTGTTGCCAATAAGCGAGAAACACGCATTTAAAGTTCAGACATAATCGATAAATTGCATATAAATTCCAACTGTTGTCCACAACAATTTGTTCAATTTTAACACAAAAATATAAGTTTCTCGTAAACGACGCAATATTTTGGCTTGAAATTTTCAGAATTTTCATAAGGAAATATGCTCTTTCAGATAAAAATAAAAGTAAAATTTATAACAAAAAATTCTGAAATGTCACTTTAAATGTCATCGTTATAAAATTAGGCGATTGCAATCTTGTTTCTAAAAAGAGAGGATACACTTTTGGCAGGCTTCAGTCTGATAAACCGAATGCAGCAATGACTAGAACAAATCGTTAAATGCCGTTGACGCCATTACGTCAACGTTTCAAAACCACACCATTTATGGCGATTCAGTAAAGCAAGCACATGTAAACAACATTGGAAATCTGCGATTGCAGATATACGGTTCATAAGAGGTTTGAGACCATTATCTTTTTCACATTATCATGATGCCAAAATCTTACGTTACGCCTGCATTAGACACATCGTCAACGACACAGGACGCGTAAAAAATAGTCATGAGTGTGTTGTAGGGCCGAACATCTTTTCCGCCTGAGTTTCGCTAAATCTAGGGTCCGGTTAAAGAAGTTACAGGGCGTGGAATACGTCTTGCAATATGAACGAAATGAAATATCAAACGATACAATGGAACGTTATGTTCGATCAGTGAGACCACAGATGTTTGCCGTCATTCATTGCAGACATGTCACACTAGAAATTGAAGCAGAAATCCCAAGAAAATTGCATTATTTCATCTTCTCGCCATCTTCAGCAAACTCTGTGAACTTTGAAATTGACACCTATCTCAAATACCCAAGGGAAATCCAAAACAAAAAATATTCCATTTCACACAAGTCAAAATGACACCCATTTATAGGAAATTGAATGATCTTTAAGTTGATACCAATATTATAATATCAAGATGCAACATTACGATAGAAAGTCCAGTTATTCTCTGTGCACACTTTCTTTTTCGACTCAGCATATTTTAGATAGAGGAATGCCGATCATCAAACTTTGCTCTTTTTCTCTCGAAGTTTCCAAACTTCCATTGTTTGAGACGTTTGAACCATTGCTTGTTTACGACGGGGTTAGTTTTAACTCATTTTTGCACACTGAACCAATATGATAAAGGCGTTTGAAAATATTGTGGATATTGAAGAAATTGTTTGTTACAAGCAATTTCTTCATTCTCCAAAATATTTTCTTTGCAGAAAGGCTAACAAATTTTGAAATTCCGTTCATTTGAAATTGTCGTCTGCAACATCTATGGACCTGGACGAGTCTAAAATTGTGTCGTTTTGTGATGGGTTAACGTCCTCGCTAGAGTAGAGTAATGGCCTGAATTGACCTTTATAGATACAAGATTGTGACAAATATACTTAGTCCCAAAAGAAACGATACATAACCTGAAATCATAACATTTCAAAAATTGCAAGCGTACGCATTTGGTCGAAATATACATTGTTGTACAAGTCGTCTAGCAAAGTAATGTCAGAATTTGAACCGTTTCCAATGACCCGTTCTTCAGGTACGTCAATTTTAATGATTTGCACGAGTTCCACTAGACCAACACTCCCGGGTAAATGTACAGGTAAAACAGTCGGTGTGTTATACAGGGCTTGTACCCAAACGATAGAAAAACATTGAAGGTTGTTGAAAAGTTGTGAAACGGAATGCCGAGGTTAAATCAAAATCAGCGACTTCGAGCTCTTGGAATGTTGGAATCTGGTCGACGTCACGTTGACGTCGTCGCTCAGTTTGGAGTGTCGCGCTTTACAATAATGCGTCTGGCAGGACGATACAGAACACGCGGATCAGTTGATGACCGACCCCGTGCAGCAAGGCCACGCGTGACTACAGGTGCTCAGGACCGTCACATAAGGACGTTACACTTACGTAACCGCTTCAGGTCGGCTCCATCAACTGCTGCTGTAACGCCTGGTCGAAATAACAACCGGAATAGTGCGCAAACAGTTCGGAGAAGACTAGCTTCATTGCTGTCAGGGATGCAAATGGTGGTCATACGCGCTATTGACTTCTGTGTGACTTTGTATGGTGACCCCTTCTTGTATCTTAATGGTTTGTAGTCCTTATCTGGTGGTTAAAGTTGACTTTTTGCTGTTCAAATTTTCCCTAAGACATTTGAATTTAAGGTTATGTGAGAATAAATTAAAATGTAATGTTTACAAAAAAATTACTCACATTCATATCTATGTATCGTTTCTTTTGTGATTAAGTATATGATAAACAATTTTTCAAATGACTAAATAAAGATAGGTGCAGATCACACAGGAATTTTTATGAAAATAAGTAATGAATAGATTATTTATTGAAGCAGAGAAAATACTGAAGGTAAAATTTTGTAAATTAAAATTTATGATGGGATTGTTAGGAAGCAATTTCGTATTACCTTGTTTACGTGCAGAATTATCATAACGACTAATATTTCAAGCTTAAGATATGCCATTCCCAAACAGTACGTGTTTTATGTGCCCGAAAAAAGGAAGCACCTGGGGCCCGTATTACTAACGATCGTACGTTTGATTTTTGCATAATTACTTGTAACAACAGCACTGATTGGCTCAGTCGGATTTCTCGTGCAATCAGATGTCTTGTTACACAGTTCACACAAAAACACGATCGTAAGATGTTTAGTAATACGGGGCCCAGGAAACACCGACAAAAAAAGAAAAAAAGTGCTGATATTCAGCATCTCTCAGTTTTTTTTAAATATATTTGTGCTAAAATGAAATAAAAATCCATTTTTCTATTCCCCATGTCGTCTGTGACAGCTTTTGAATTTGAACAGTAAAACTTACAGCGGGAAATGGTTAAACGTTGACTGACTGATTAGGCGTATTTATCACAATATTCTGGCGAGTACACGACCAAAATCGCAAAAATTAACTTTTTTCCAAACAATTCCTGGTTAAAAATATCCTTGTTATAAACCGCTTGGAAGAATATGAAGATGATACTGATTACAAGCATTTTTCTCTTTTTATCCATTGTTTTATACCATAACTTAAAGATAGTTTGATTTTCATTTGTATCTATTTCGTTGTTTTTATGATGAATGATCCATCTATTAGGCCCTACTTCTGGAAAACGTTTAAAACCCTTTCCTAAACAAGGCCTAGTTTTGACGTCCCTGAAAGAAAATACACGGGAAACATTGAGGCAAAAGAAGAAAATGCTGATGATCAGCACTTTCTCCGTTTGCCTCAATATTTTCCATGCTATAATGTACATAAGACCAATCTTTATCAGCATCCATTTTGAGGTCTGCAGCAGCTTTTGAATTGGGTCACCTTTAAATTTTGTAGTTTGGGAAAAGGTTAAACAAATTAGAATTTCGACATTATGGTTGTTTGTCGAGAATATAAATGACACAAAAAATATGGTCCGTTAGCTATATCGTACAACCTGTAATTATTCTACTCAAAATGTCTAAGCGACCAAGTGGCATCAACAACAAATTCATTGTTTCTGGGTATAGGCTAAATGTCACAAATCTGGTCCAATTTGAGTAAACCGATAATTGCAGAATTTCTTTGTGTAGGACATTTAAAAGCTCTCTGTATACTTGTGGCGTTCAATTGAGAAGCACTGGACATAATCATAAGATATTTTATTTGTTCCATCTTGCAAATGGCTCAATTCTCGTTAAATATTTGTGAGACTAGATAAAAATCTTAAAATCACGAAGAAAATCCCAGTAGAACTCGGTGGCGTTTTATAGGAAAAAGTGGGAGAGGGGCCTACATAATCATTCTCTTGGCTATTCTGGTAAAGATTTTGGATCGAAAATTTCGCCAATAGCAATGAATTTTGTGCTGAAAATTGACAGGGTTTACCGTTATGTATTGCCAAACCGGTGTTGTTGTTATTAAATATCGTAACTACGGCTTGAATTAAGCCGTAGTTACGAGATTTTATTGCAACATCTACAAAATACCATTGTTTGTCCGAAATACGTCACGAATAACTGGATAAAATCGTTCCATTTACAATTTTACAGTTGGCGTTTAGAAGTTTTGATTAGTATACGGCGCTAATCTATTCTGATATTTAATTTATAGGTAAGTATACGAATAAATTTTGATAAACGCATAAATGATTTATTTAACATGAGACGATAAGTTTATTTTTTTCAAATGTACCAACTACCAAAGCTGGATAGCTCAGTCTGTTACCCATCCAGAGATCGTGGTCCCGATTTACGGCTTTACCAAAAGATTGTTCTCCACACAAATGTCAGTCTTACTAAGCTCTTTCCTCTGTTGTATGACTTATGTTAGACCTTCCTTGTGCTTTTTGCAAAAATTGATCCTAAACGACAAAAAAGCCTCTCTTACAACCCGTTGTGCGTCTTTTTAAATCGTAGGCCTACGTTTTAAAACTCTGCAAAATTGCACGATATATAAAGACTCACGACGGCTTGTAAGAGCGCCTCAAAATATGTACATTCAAAGCATGTCAAAGGTTTGAATCTCTTTCGAGAAAAGTAGCCTACGCATTCTTTGTGAATTTTCTGGAATTTCAGTATATCGTTCCCTATATCACACGCACGCCTGTCGTACGTGCTCCGTACTTCTGTCTTGCGTGCTTCTGACGTTCTAAAAGACACAGAATGGTCGTAGCAAAGAATTGTCCGGTCAATTCTTTGCTGCGTGCAGTCTGCGTCGTGGTTGCGTCCACCAAAATCGTACGTTGCACGTGCGTGCATCGCACGACTAAACGTACGTTTTAGACACAGACCGCACGCAGACCGCACGCAGGAGCACGTACGACCGGTTGTAAGAGAGGCTAAGAAAGTTATCGCACAAATTCTTTAATGGGGCTTATTTTACCGTAGTCGTTATCATTTCGCTCTCTGCTCGGTTGGGACAATATATTGGGAAAAGTACAAGGAGATTTCTGTCATACAACAGAGGAAAGAGTTCACTTATGCGGGATACAAGCAACAGACCTTTTGAAAATTGACACAGAAAAACAAGAAGACCATGATGGTCCTATATCGCTCACCTGAACCAAAATGATATGAGCAACTCTTTTGTTCAATTCAATTAATATACCATGTAAAAAAGTTTAGCAACACTGACTTTGTTAATTGAAAAAATGTATTTTCTGTGATATTTATTTCACAAGCGTTATATATATTTTAGCATATGCATTTACGCAGACTATTCAAAGGTCGCTTTGTGGTAACGTTAAATATTGTGTTAGAAACATTGTCTTGACGTAGGTGAGGGGTCAAAATAAAAAGTTACAATAGAATTCGGTATCGACTGTTCGGACATTTTCAAGCAAGAACAACCGTGAAAAGTTTTCTAATCCACTTAAATTGTTTGTACACAGTATCAACATTCACTACTTTATCAAGAGATTGAACGTCATTCGCGTCAGTACGATCACGCACACGTCTTCCTTAAATGCACCGTATGTGCTCTATGGGTGACAAATCAGAAAGAAATGGATGATAATGGGAGTCCATCAGTGTTGTATACGCTTAATTTGGCTTAAAGCATTTAGGACTCTATACCAGTCAAGTCTGCTGCGTTCATGGTGTAACGTCAGGGAAATTACAACGTATGGTCAACGTCTAGTAACCGTTCATCTGTGGAGACGATCACGGATGGTAAGTGTGGATACTCTATATTGAAATTCTTGTGGAAGCCACTCGTAAGTTTTGGTCTTGATAAGGAACATCTTTGCCGTGACGTAACGAAATTATGACGGTCATCTTCTCGTGGCCTTTTTCTACGACGTCCTTGACCGGGACTATCTCAAACCACACATATTGGCTCACATAGCATCCTCAAATTGTTACTTATGCTTTGAGATGCGCAAAATTCAAAAAGGCATCTTATTCGCCGGTTCTGCCACGTAGAAACACATTAGCGATATAACGTCCTTCTAACGTAAGTCCATGGCGTAGTCCCACAGCGTTGCAGAAAATTCTTTTTAGTGGCCTTTTTTATGCTGGGCAAAGACAATTACGTTCACACCTAAATATTTTCTAGAACTATGCTCCATACACATGAATACCATGGCAGACATGAAAACCGGAAATGTGCACCTGGAGTGCGAGACGCACGCGATTGCGGTATAAAATTCGTCTGTTTGCGTTCTCTAGCTACAATTTATTGTGTAAACGTTTGATTTTATGTTAAAACAAAACTATTTTGGTTACTACAGATATTTACATTTTGTTGCAAAACTTTTTTTATTATGTATATATTTATGACTTTCAGACTGAGAACGAACTTATGGTCAATAGCATTGTGAAAATCAAACTTAAACGAGATCTTATGGTGCCCAACTGTGAACATTGTCTCCAAGTTTTGTCTTGATTGATAAATAATTGTAGATTCTAGAGTATTTAAACAAGGTCGAAAGCAGTCGAAAACAGCAGGTTTTTTTCAAATTCAAGGGCACATAACACTCGACTTCCTGATCAGATCAGACTGAAAATCAAAGTAATCTGAGATCTTATGGTACCAAACATTGTGTCCAAGTTTTGTCTTTATTAAGTAATAATTGTAGATTCTAGAGTGTAAACAAGGTCGAAAACAGCCGAAAATGGCAATTTTATCAAATTCAAGGGCACATAACTCTCGTCTTTCTGGTCAGATCAGACTGTTAATCAAACTAATCCGAGATATTATGGTCTCCAACATTGTGTCCAAAATTTGTCTACATTGTTCAATAATTGTAAATTCTAGAGTGTAAACAATGTCGAAAACAGTCGAAAACGGCAATTTTGTCAAATTCAAGGGCATGTAACTCTGGACTTTCTGTTCAGATTAGACTGAAAATTGAACTCATCCAAGATCTTATGGTCCCCAACATTGTGTCCAATTTTTTTTGTTTGATTAATAATAGTAGATTCTAGAGTGTAAACGAGGTCGAAAACTGCCGAAAATGTCAATTTTGTCGAATTCAAGGGCACATAACTCTCATCTTTCTGGTCAGATCAGACTGAAAATCGAACTCATCCGAGATCTTATAATCTCCAACATTATATTTAAGTTTTGTCTTGATTGATCAATAATTGTAGAAGCTAGAGTGTTAATAAAGTCGAAACTAGCTATTTTTATGTTCAAGGGCAAATAACCCCAGACTTCCAGATCCGATCAGGCCCATAATCGAACTCATCCGAGAACTTATGACCATACATGCTTTGACCAAGTTTGATTAAGATTGGCCGACTTTTGTGGATGCTAGAGTGTTAACACCAAATTGTTGACAGACGGACAGACGGACGGACGGACAGACGGACGGACAGACGGACGGACGGACGACGGACATTGAGTGACCACAATAGCTCACCTTGAGCACTTCGTGCTCAGGTGAGCTAAAAAAAACTTGCAAACTAATTATGAAAAAAAGTTATCAGCAGCTGTCAGCTTGCTACCATAAAAGCCAAAACATTTTAGAAGACTCATTACTCTGTGCAATTTTGATATCTATATAGATCGACAAAATGGTAGAAAAAAACTAAAAACAGGGGGAAGGGGGGAGGTTAAAAACATTCCAAATCCATGCCCTATGTTGTGGGTATTCATTTGAATAATCTGAAGATTGAAAATGTGTCTTATTTTATTTTGAACTTTCGGTCTGACAGAGTTTCATTCGGTCTGACAGATTATTTAGAATTGTCAGTCCGAATGTCTGACAAAAATTTCCAGGTCTTCTTCATGTCTGCAATCTGACAAATTAAAACATTAAGATTTTATGGTCACCAACATTGCGACCAAGTTGTGTCTTGATTGGTCCATATTTGTGTTTGTAAGAGTGAAAATAAAGTCGAAAACGGTAATTTTGTGAAATTCAAGGGCCAATAACTCTTGTATTTCTGGTCAAATAAAGCTGAAAAATTAACTCATCAAGGATCTTATGGTCACCAACATTGTGGCCAAGTTTTGTCTTGATTGGTCAATATTTGTAGATGCTATGTGTACAGTGTAAACAAAGTTGAAAACAGCAATTTTGTCAAATTCAAGAGCACATAACTCCAGACTTCCTGCTCCGATCACACTGAAAATCATACTTATCCAAGATCTTATGGTTACCAACATTGTTGCAAAGTTTTGTCTTGATCAGTCAATATTTGTAGATGCTAGAGTGGTAACAAAGTCAAAACTAGCTATTTTTGATATTCAAGGGCGCATAACTCCCGACTTCTTGATCCGATCTGACCCAAAATCGAACTCATCCAAGAACTTATCGTCATACATGTTTTGACTAAGTTTGCTTAAGATTGATCAATATTTGTAGATACTAGAGTGGTAACAAAGTCAAAACTAGCCATTTTTGACGTTCAAGGGCACATAACTCTAGACTTCCTTGTCAGATCTGACTCAAAATCGAACTCATCCGAGAACTTATGGTCATACATGTTTTGACCAAGTTTGGTTAAGATTGGGCAATATTTGTGGGTGTTAGAGTGGTAACAACAAAATGTGAACAGACGGACGGACAGACAGACGGACGGACGGACAGACGCCGACGGACAAAAAGCGACCGCAATAGCTCACCTTGAGCACTTCGTGCTCAGGTGAGCTAAAAAGTTATTGCAAGATATTTGACCAGAATCGAGATTATTTAAATTTGTCCGTAGATTTACCCATCCTAACTTGCACAATCTCCATCAATCAATAATAGGTCCAAAAGTAGCTTGATGGCACGATAGATTCTCGTAGCCTACTTGTCGTTTTCAGGATGAGTGACTGGGCTTGTTACGATGATGCACACGACCCTAAGTACGGTGACCCACATGCGGTCCCTATCGTCATGGCAACAACAGAGACCTTAAAAGGATACGGTACCATAGTAACGGATTTTGATAAAACGGAAGTGGAAATAACGCCTTGGCCTGTGAACGGTAAAATTGGTTAACATTTTTTCCCAAACAAAACTTTGTTTGACACATTAAGCTAGGGAATATAAAGCAAATTGTCTCTCGGTTTCTTTTCCTTTGCAATGATACGTTTTATAATGCAAGGTCACATAGAAAAAACAAGATGTAAATGGAATTATAATCTAAGAATCCGACATGTTGTTTTGAAATGGTAAATAATACCGGTACTGTCATGCCTCCAAATATTGGAAGGACCAAATTATTGCAACGTCTGCCAAATCATTCAGAACTAGTAATAACAAATAAATGAAATAATCGTTTAGTGTAGCATAATTTATCAAAATGACAAGACAGATCCAACGACATCGTGTTGAAAGGGATCGTCTTTAATAAAAAAAATATTAGGGTAACAGTTACTCGAATCAAAATGGTCTAGCTATTTTCTGTGCTCATATCTTTATCAACATCCAAATTGTCTTCTGTAACAGCTTTCAGTTTTGACCAGTGAAAGTATTTTCTGTTTTCCTTCAGGTTGGCGACAACTCTGTCCGGGTACTGGTACACAAGGCGGGGTTCGGTCCGGCGACTTCGTGTTCAAATGGGTCGATGACCAGTGTTCTGCAAGCAACAAGGCCGTTATCGCAGAAGGCGGATACCCAACCGGGAGACTACCGGCAGATGTTTCACCGAATAATCGTACACATGTTCTAGTTAGGGAAGCTAACTACCACCCAGACGGCGGTCAGATATTTTTCCCCACGGAGAAAAGTCCATTTGTAGCTCTACTAGCGCTGCCTGGCGACGATATCAAGTTAGAGGATTTTAGAGCGTTTTATTTCGACGGAAGTTTTGGTGTCCAAATTCACGCGAATATCTGGCATCAGCCTGTCTATCCAATCGGCGATGAGGCTACGTTTGCCGGAAAACAAGGCGCAGTGTATGCTTGCATGGCTATGGACACAGTTAAAGAATTTGGGAGGTATTTGAAATTGCCTCTAACCAAACCAGAATGATGGAAAAACCATAAATATTTTCCTGTTCGCTTCCTGTTTGTATATACTTTAACATTTTATGCCTTGAGAGTGAATCTATTGTGAAGTGAATGGAATCAAGGTGCCTGCTATATCTCCTAAATCATTTTGCCACGTTCTCAACAATGCATACATATACTTTGAAAAGCATTTAGAGGAAGGAGAAAATCTTTGTTTCGGTAATTTCTCCTTCTCCTCCGCTCACTCTATTTAAACGCGAAAATAAACTGATGCGATTTAAAAACGCATAAGCCATTTTCGTTAATCATTCCTTTCCTGCAGTCTCATATCGTATATGTCATCCGTTAAAGTACATTTTTCGCCTTTAAACCGTGTCAGTTTACATTTATTTCGCCATATATAGCCGTTTTACAAAACGATCGATCTGAATTCTTGTCATTTTTTACATGGTTATAATTCGCTGTTTCTCCAGCTCCTCTTAGACCTTTGGCTTCAGCCCGTGCGGCATCGGTCGAGCTTTACAAAACTAGGTTTTGTCTATTCCCTCAGAGTCAAGGAACCCTTCATCCCGCTGGTTTTTCCAATACCGAGCTGTATTTCGACAATACCGTTGACAATTTATCGCTAGAACGTATTATATTGTTGACGGACATCAACCTTTCCCAGTCCAATCTAACTTCTGTGAGCCAATATCTACCCATAAGCGTGGAACCATAGTTTTTCGCAACATGGAGCTGTAACGACTTTGTTTGTCCATTATGACGAACGGTCACGGTTTTCACTCCAATTTGTGGAATTATCTCACCAGAATAGGTTTTCAGTACTGTTTGGGAGGTTCTAGATCCATTTTCCCAAATAGCCTTTTGAAATTTGAGTTGCTTATTAGACTTTAGACTAACGGATGACCCAGTATCGACTTCCATGACTACTTGCTTGCCATAAATGTCTATTGTCAACTCAATTTTCTGTCTACCGCTATTCATAGTGTGTACTTGACTAACCTTGATAGACTCGTCCAGTGTATTCACTCTTGCCTTACAAAATGAAGAAATATGTCCCTTTCTCTGACATTTGTAGCACGTTGCATTTCTGAATCTACACTTTTTCGATTTTCGTATGGTTAGTTTTTCCACAATTTTCACACTTTACAGATTAGTCGAATTGTTTATTGTTTTTACGTGATTTTCGTTGAGCCAGGGGTTGCTTTCGGATAGAAACTTTCTCAACATGTCCCCCATTGGTTGCTCCTCGGAGATCTGCAGCATCTCGGACGGCTATTTCCACAGTACTTGCTATCTCGATGGCATTGACAAGTGTCAAATTTTTGTGACACTTTTCGTTTGATAGCATCATCCTTTAGTTAGTCCACAAACAAACTTATCTCGTAACGAATAATCAAATGTAGGTCCAAATTCACAATGCTGAGAACTGCAATAAAGTCGCTCACAGACTCAGATAGTAATTGATTCCTATTGTGAAACCGAAATCTCTCTGCTATCAAGATATCACACAACAGTTACTCTCCAAAAGTCTTCTCTGACGGTTTCGACGCGATGTCAAATAGCGTAACAGTGCATACGCTCTATCCCCTAACAATGTCAATAAAGCAGCTACTTTCCTCTCATTTCGCACATTACATGTATTAATTAACAGTCAGATATTGTTCCAGTCTCTCCTGGTACACTGTCCAAACATCCGTATCAATATTGAAAGGTGATATAGTTCCTAACAAAGCCATGTCAATTACCAAACATCAGAAACACTATAAATCCAAAATTCTCGTCGCCAATTATTGAATCCGTGGTATAACAAGAAAGAACAACTTAATGTTAATATACTTTTAATATGGAACAAACTACAGATCTAAAAGTAATACAGTACAGAACTAACTAACGATAACCGATTAAGCATAGCTAGGTACATGGACTTTGTAGAGATATAATTTGATATCTCTCGCTAAAGCAGGTAGGTCTACTGCAACATAGTATCATATAATAGAATAACATTATACAACAGTTTACTGATAAGGACATGCGTGCTACGGTCATAACGTATACGCCTCTTTTAATTACTAATTCTCATTTTCCATTACATGCCATTATATTTTTCACAACCCAGATTACTATGGTGAGGTGAATAGAAAAAAAAATCTGTGAAAATTTTATCCAAGTTTAATAATACATGTCCCTGAGGATTTGCGTAAAGACGGGAACATTACGTACCTTGGGCCGGACGGACACTCGGAGATATACAACTGTACGACCGCCTCCGACAGCGTATAAAAATAACGAGAATAGGGAGAAATGTTGGTTACAAGGATTTTATTTATTTTTTTTATTTTTATTTTTAACGGTACACAAAACCAGAATAGCGGTATAACAGTATTACATCCAACATTTTTTAACCATTCGGCAAATTAAATACAACAAAAGATTAACACAGAGAAGTTTGTTTTCTGAGTAGAAAAGAGCATTAGAACTTGGCATTTTCAAATAATTCTCGAGGATGATTGAACAAGTAGGCATTGACGAATTGGTAGCAGGTCAAATGCGCCACATAACCAATGCTAACTTTTCCTTTGTTTTACTGATTCCTGAGAAACGTCGCACATTCCTCTGATAGACTTATGTATACAACAATACCCCCGAGAAATAGCTCCAATTATAATCTTGGTCACTATATATGACGCTTCCAGAGCTAACTGTTTTGACGACAACCTTGACGTCATCACCTTCCACAAGGGTCGCCACCCCGTTTGTAGAAGCACAAACGTAACTAAAATTTGCGTCATAGAAATACGCAGCAGCAATCGGCGTGCCTTCAACGTCTATCTGGATTCCTATTGCCTTACTGGAGTATGGACAAAGCTGTACGGTAAACAGATAGGTACCGTTGATCGGGGCAGTGAATATTCCCGTGTCGGAGTTGTATCCCGTCCCCTCGTTACGAACGATAACTCCGAAATTAATCGTGTCACCTGTAGAAGGTGATTTATTTGTAACGCTCCGAGCTTGAAACATCACGACTGGAGTCTTCTGAATCTGCACAACTGTAAAATAAATAAATACAAAGAGAACGATTGATGAACCGAAGTAACCTTGCGCTCATTATTATCAATACTGCAGACGATTACGTTTGCTTATAAATATTCACAGCGCACGGTTACTTTGGTTTAACAATACATGAGATCAACTATGTTTCGAAGTGATCATATTTAGTGTTAAATATATTTAACGACAAAAGTCTTGTCGAGTTTTGGATTTCTAAATATTATCAACACCAATAAAATTTTGACTTCGAAACTTAGCCTATTGTCTTTCAATCAATTTTGAATCTGGTAAATGGTTTGATTCCATGGTTGCACGGCATTACAGAGATTAAGTAACGATGGCGTTTTATACGTACACCTTCATGTACTCTAAAATCTAAATTTCACAATTGAAGTTCTTATGTCAACATAATTTATTCCTTATCAAAATTCCAATCAAAACGCATCCATTTTTTACATTGTTTAATCGTAAACTAACTAGAGACATGGGCCACATTTGCACATATGTGGCTAATGTTTTTGAAGTAAACGAAAGAAATGCTTGACGTTTCTGCCGAGCATTCTTCACTCATGGTCCTGTTGCGGTCCTTCTACGTTTTAGACGACCCCAATTTACAATCTTTACGTCAGAATAGGCACGCACAATTTTATTTCTTAGGCAAACGCTTTTGGCTCAAAAGACATGTCACATTATACACTGGGTCGTAATAGACCTCGCAGTAGTGCCAGGACTGTTACGTTTAGAAGCAGCCGACGTACGTTTCCGTTCCCCTTACTACGGACGACCAAAACTAACGCATAACCACACACGTTTACGAAAATGATAGGCTTTATGTCACCAAAGACTGCGTTAAACCGGAATGCAAACCTTTTTGACCACCCATAATGACTTTATCCTGGCCGGTGTAACGTAGTAAAGTGACCCCCATAGAATACTGACCCCTAGGTCACTATTTTATATAGAATACTGAAGCCCCCCCCCCCCCCCCCGGTCATGATATTATGACCGGGGGGTAAGATTATTATGACCTACCCACACGTAGAAAAATGACCCCTCACGTAGAATTGTGACACCCCCCCCCCCCCCCCATAAAATAGCGACCCTGTTATCCACATACACACCAAAAATCTTATTCTACTATGAAAATAGGCAAAGCCTAAATACGGCCGAAGCAAACAGAAATCTATCTAGATGAAATATATGCTACTTTTTTACACATTCAACTGACAATATGTAACTTTTGAGCAGACACTTATCTGCAAAAATATCTACAACCCTATCCTTAACAGGACCTCGTTTTGACGTCCCTATTAGAAACTGATTGGGAAAATAATTTGACAAAAGAAAAAATGCTGATAATCATCATTTTCTCCTTTTGTCTCAATATTTTCAATTCCACATTTTAAACAAATTCTAACTTTTTAGATCCACTGTGTAACCAGTGTTATGTATGCACCTTTAGCCTACATATTTGTCATCTTAATTTTGGAATTTCCTCTTGTATATTTTTAGAACTGGGTGTTTTTGTCAACAATTGTCTAAGTAAACAAAAATAAAATGTTTACTGTTTACTGATATGATTTAAGAACCTTCTGGAGGCTGATAGAAATTTTGGAAGCTTTTGAAAATAAGATAAACATGTTGTTTATCAATTTTTCCATTCGGCTTGTGGAACCTTCTAGAAGGATGTATTGGAAACTTTAGAACATTCTTAATTTTCTGGGATATTCTATATTATATAAAAGGAATAGTCTAGAAAAAGTAAACACATTTTTATATAAGTTGTTTTCTCAAACCTTCTGGAATATTCCCTAGTAGCATATATATGGATGAGCAAATCACTCATCGTTCATTAGTTTTCTTGGTTCATTAGTTTTGATTTGGTCACTAGTTCTTACTAATTCATACAAAATTATTAGACTAAAAGGGGATTATTAAATTACTATAAGTGTGTTTCATACTTCAAGTGGTGCAACTATTCATTGTGGATTTAAACTGGATTAAAATTTAGGACTCTGGAATTTACATACAATTAAGGTAGTGCATCTTTTATCTTCTTTTAAAACAAAACTTTGTAATTATTGTTAATAAAATTGTTCTTTGTAAAGTTTGTTGCTGGCTTCTTAGTTCTTGTTACCCTTGGGCCGTAACAAGAAATTGGGGGCTCGTCCGGGATACGAATAGCAGACGAACAGATTTACAATTATTGATTTAATTCTGTCTTCAAAATTACTTCACTGTTCAAGCTAGTCTTTACTTTCAAAGAAACTTTACTGTTTTGCAGTATTTATTTACCTTTACACTTGAATCCAGCAGCAAGCTATCATGCCTTTTGATTTAGAGAAATTTACAACTGACCCTTCGGTGGAGTTATTGAATTTGGGTAAAAAGACTGATTTGCTCAATATTGCCAAGTACTTTGGATTAACAGAGGTCAAATCTTCTTTGCGTAAACATGAAATTAAGAACATTTTAGTTCAATATTTTGTTGATGAGGAAATTTTCAATGAAGAGGCTCTTTCTCTCATTGTTGATATTCCATCAACTGTCAATTTGAAAGAGCTCGAATTGTTAAAATATCAAGAGAGAGAAAAAGAAAGGCAATTTCTAGAAAGAGAAAAAGAGAGAGAATTTCAGGAAAAAGAAAGGGAAAGGCAGTTCCTAGAAAGAGAATTTGAGGAAAAAGAAAGGGAAAGGCTATTTTTAGAAAGAGAGAAAGAAAAAGAAAGAGAATATCACTTAAAATTGAGAGAATTAGAAATTCAGGAAAGAGCAAATCAGCCGAAACCTGTTATTGATTATGGTTTTGATGTCACAAAACACATTAGGCTTGTCCCTCCATTTCAAGAAAAAGAAGTTGATAGATATTTCTTTCATTTTGAAAAAGTTGCCGAAAATCTAAATGGCCGAAAGAGCATTGGACTTTACTCCTTCAGAGTGTTTTAGTAGGAAAAGCTCGTGATATTTACACACAACTAAGTAGTGAACAAAGCTCTGATTATGCCACTGTCAAACATCTGATTCTTAAAGGTTATGAGCTGGTCCCAGAAGCATATAGACAAAAATTTAGAAATTGTAGGAAAGAACCGGGCCAGACTCACATTGAATTTGCTAGAAATAAAGAGCAATTATTTGATAGATGGTGCTATTCCAAGAAAATAGACAAACGATATGATAATCTTAGACAACTTTTGTTAGTTGAAGAATTCAAACGTTGTATTCAGTCCGATGTTAAATCTTTCTTAGACGAAAAACAAGTCCAAACGATAGATGAAGCAGCTCGTTTAGCTGACGACTACTATCTTACGCATAAACATTCTTTCACAAATAAAGCGAAGCCCGCTTCCTCACATCCCCAAAATAAATTGTCTGGTGATTCATCTAGCTTGTCTAGTCAATCATATTCACCCAAACCAAAGTCTACTAGTGAAACCAAAGTTCAAAACCCTTTATCTCAAATACAATGTACCTATTGTAAGAAATATGGTCACCTTGTTTCAGAATGTTTCAAATTAAAAAGGAAAAAGGAACTGGATGAAGCCAAACCTACAGGGCTCACCAGTCTTATGCCAAAATCACAGCCTTCTTTTGAGTCATATTCAATTGTTAAGGCAGAACCAAAGTCTGGGTCTTCTATGGAGATTTTTGAACCATTTATGTTGAATGGTTTTGTACCACTTTCAGGTGATATTTGCCCTCCTACCCCTATTAAAATTTTAAGAGACACAGGAGCTTCTCAATCTCTTATCTTAGCAGATGTCCTGCCTTTTTCTGAGAAGACTTCGTCTGGTACTAGTGTCCTTATTCAGGGTGTAGAGTGTGGTGTTGTTAATGTCCCTCTCCATCATATTAATTTGACCTCTAATTTGGTTACTGGTTCTGTGGTTGTTGGTCTTAAACATTCGTTACCATTCAAAGGTGTACATTTATTGCTAGGCAATGACTTAGCCGGAGATAAGGTTATATCAAACCCGATTGTAACTGACACACCTTATTCATGTCAATCAAATGACCCTATTGAGCAGGAATTACCTGACTCGTATCCTTTTTGTGCAGTCACACGGGGCATGGCTAAAATGCCATCTTGAATCATTCAGATTCCGATATTGTCTTAACAGATACTATTGTTGGTCAATCCTTTAATGGCGACAAAACGTCATCTAATCTTAGTTTGCCTGAAAGTCAGACAGACTTGACGAATTTTCGTCCACATCTTGTGTCTAACGACCAAGATCCCGATATTGACTTAACATATACTATTGTTGGTCAATCTTTTAATGACGAGATTAAAATGTCTTTTAATCTTAGTTTGCCTGAGAATCAGACAAACTCGACAAGTTATTGTCCATCTCTTGTGTCTAACGACCAAGGTCATTACCCGCCGTCAAAGTCGCAGCTTATCCAGGAACAGCAATCTGATCCTGAGATTTTGAAATCAATCGAAAGGGTGTTCCCCAAAGATGATTTTTCAAATAATGAAACATCATTAAAATTACAATATGTTTCTGACTTCAGAAATAAATTGTCCATGGCTTGTCAAATTGCTAGGTCAAATCCTCAATCTTCTCAAAGCAAAATAAAAAGATGCGACAATCATACCGTTGATAGGAAATTCAAACCAGGAGATAAAATCCTTGCTCTTTTGCCAATACAATAATACAATTCCTTTATTAGTTCTTTCATCTTTACAAAGATATATGAACATACTAAATAGTGAATTAAGCAATAAATTCCATATAAGTGACGAGTGGTTAATTCAAATTCAGTTTTATAGAGGAAGAAAAAAAGCGGGGGGGGGGGGGGGCTGGTACTGAAAAAGACTCATATACGTAACTCGCTTCAAGCAGTCGAACAGGTCGTGAACGCGCGATCTTATGTGTCGCGCGCTCAAGACACTGGACGACAAGCAAACTTCTTTGTTTTTGATGTTTTTATGCTTAAAATAGATCTTACTTGTCATAGTCATTTGAGGTTCTATCATCGAGAATCAAGCATTTTCTGCATTTTAAGGAATTGGACAATTCGTAGTATTCAGCAATATTATACAGTAATAGACAACATATTTTAAATGTTTTCAAACATCGTAAGTTTACACTCATTTTGAATGTCGTTGCAGACCATAGAAGAGGGCCGATGAAGACTTGAATTGTGTGTAATAATTCGTAGAAAAAAAAAACCTTTGAGGCAGGAGGAGGAAATGCCGTCCTCAGCACTTCCTTCCCCTGGAACAAAGCTTTTTCCAATTCCCTTCTTCAAGACGCTTCATTATTTTGGCAAAGAATTTTACCTCAATGACCCGGCAGAGCAGCCCATGTTAATCGAGTGAGATGCTCCGCCAGGTAATTCCTCGTGAGGTATACGCAAATACAAGAATATACAAATAACAAATATGCAAGAGATTATAACTCTTTTCCAAACGTCCAAAACTTAGGGCTACGGCAGGCCGTAGAAAAGAGCTGATAAAGACTTGGTTTGTGTGTAATAAGTCGTAGAAAAACCTTGAGACAGGAGGGGAAATTGTCGTCATCAGCACTTTCCTCCTCTGCCACAAAGTTCTACCAAGTCTCCTCTCCAGATAGTGTCAAAATTTGACAAAGGGTTACATGAATACACAGTAATTATGTAATAATCAAACAAAGGAAAGGAAGAGCAAAATGGTTAGGAGTGTTATTTGGAAAAGAGGGGGGGATGAAGGGCAGTCTCTATAATTTTTTTCCCTTAATGATTATAGTCTTCCATGAACTACTCATGCAGAAAATGATTTTCAGGATTTACTTACAATGAAATTTACAAATTTAATCTTTGAAATGTCCTTTTTGTATTTGGGGTAGAGATTATATGGCAAAGCGTTAATCGTATAAACATGCAGCATAACACACGCACGTGCATAACAGTATAATCATACTATGCACGAGTTTATTCAGCCGAATAGTTGAGTTCGGACTGTTACTCTTGGATTGTTAGCGGATAATAAATGTGGGTACCGTTTTCTATAAAACAGAAAATGCGTTTACTGGATTATTTAGTGGTAAAAGAGTGGTGTTATTCATGAAATATTACTATGGATTTTAAGTGGATTTACTCGTGCGGAAAAGGTAGGCATAAAAGTACATGTAGATATAACTTACATTTTGTTTGACTGGGTGAGAGATGATGGATGATAGGAGAACGAGAGAGGGCAAACATTAAAATTCAGTATTGACAATGAACAGATTTAAACTTAACCCATTATCAGGTAACAAGTTTCGAACTTACAAAAATTCAGACGATATATTTGGCCGATGCTAAGCTATTGAATGAGCATTTGAAAACAGATGTCCATTCAATTTCTTTGCATCTGCCCATGACTTTGATATTGCGACAGAAGAATATTTGTTGATGTGAGGTCGGATTTGCCCCGGAGATGTTCGAGCTTGTCGCTATGTAAATGTGATAATGGGTTACGGAAGAATAGCAATACCTGGCCGACCTTTACAGGCTAGATGCTTTGGGCCATATTTTGTTGATAAGAAAATACATGACTTAAATTATGTCATCAATACTCCAGGAAGGGGTCAAAACAAACAAATTTGTCATGAAAATATGTTAAAAATGTACTTTGATAGAGTTAGTTCTATTTCAAAACCAGTCATACGTGTAAAAACTATTCCACAAAAATCCAGTGTGCTTAAATGTGAATTAAGTGCGGACTATAGTGGCAAATCTGATTATAATCCACATAAACTTGAGGACTCTGAAATCCTGAAGAACGTTGACAACAAACTGTCACCCTCGGAGTCACCTCAACAAAAAGTGTCAGAACTTGTGATTCACGAAAATGGACATTTGTTTCCTGATATATGCACAGGAACGGATAAAACCTATCATAACATTGTTGTCAAAGATTCAAAACCAATCAAACAACATTCTTATGGACTGGATCCTGTAAAACAAATGTGTATTCAAGATGAAGTGAATTGCATGTGCTTACATGATATTATTGTTGAAGATTCTAAACGAATCAGACATCATCCTTATAGATTGAATCCAGTTAAACAAAACGATCATCAGGATGAAGTAAATTACTTACTGGAAAATGACTCTGTTGAACGTAGCCAGAGTAAAAACAGATCTCCATACAAACTGGTCCAGAAACCAAACAGAATGTACAGGATGTGTACTGACTACCGTAAATGGAAATTCAAGACAATCACCATGTACATTGACTGTCTCAAGTGGAAGTTTAAGTTGCGCCTGACATTTCAATTTCACAAAGTGTACAAAGACTTTTGTTCTTCATTTGTGTGAAAATGTGAATTTTCATGCTTATTCTACTGTTTTATATCAGTGAAAAACGATGTAATCATATACATTGTAATAAAGCAAAAAGAAAGCTTTATTTCATAAACCTTTCTTTTTTCTTTCAAGGGGGAAAGTGTTATGTATGCACCTTTAGCCTACATATTTGTCATCTTAATTTTGGAATTTCCTCTTGTATATTTTTAGAACTGGGTGTTTTTGTCAACAATTGTCTAAGTAAACAAAAATAAAATGTTTACTGTTTACTGATATGATTTAAGAACCTTCTGGAGGCTGATAGAAATTTTGGAAGCTTTTGAAAATAAGATAAACATGTTGTTTATTTTCCATTCGGCTTGTGGAACCTTCTAGAAGGATGTATTGGAAACTTTAGAACATTCTTAATTTTCTGAGATATTCTATATTATATAAAGGGAATAGTCTAGAAAAAGTAAACACATTTTTATATAAGTTGTTTTCTCAAACCTTCTGGAATATTCCCTAGTAGCATATATATGGATGAGCAAATCACTCATCGTTCATTAGTTTTCTTGGTTCATTAGTTTTGATTTGGTCACTAGTTCTTACTAATTCATACAAAATTATCAGACTAAAAGGGGATTATTAAATTACTATAAGTGTGTTTCATACTTCAAGTGGTGCAACTATTCATTGTGGATTTAAACTGGATTAAAATTTAGGACTCTGGAATTTACATACAATTAAGGTAGTGCATCTTTTATCTTCTTTTAAAACAAAACTTTGTAATTATTGTTAATAAAATTGTTCTTTGTAAAGTTTGTTGCTGGCTTCTTAGTTCTTGTTACCCTTGGGCCGTAACACCAGTATCAGCTTTCAATTTCAAAGCCCCTAAAATTATGTTGTTTGGGAAAGGGATAACAGATTTGGGGTCTTCCAGGTCACAGAAGATGACCCCTAGTATCAGTAAAATCACCGCAGATATTACTGATAAATAAACACAGGATTTTCACTAGATTGGGAATGGATGAGGCTTGATGGGAGATCAATATTTGGACTTGGACCTAACCCCTTTATTGTCCTGATGTCCGTTTGGTCAAAATTCATAGAACCGGGGAAATGTTTTGAGAGAAAATATTTTGCTGATAGATTCTATTTATTAGTAGAATTTCTTCTTTCCCGTTATTTGCGACGGCTGGAGCACCTAATGTGGATTACTGATATTTCTCGCACCCGTACTAGCAAAAATACAAACAGAGCCTCCAGCTGCTCTCTCATAGATGATTCACACCCATTGGTGAAAGACAAATGACTTTTGTCAAATGTAAGAATGGACACATGCCGAGCCAGGTTCAAATATTTAAATGAATGATATATATTTTCATCTTCTGGAGTTGATATTGATTTGTACGCTGATGATTCTACCATGTATAAATCAGGATATGATGTGATCTCAATAGAAAACACTCTTCAAGACAATCTAATTCACGTTCAAAATTGGTGTATTCTCAATAACATGGCTCTACATCCATCTAAAACGACATGCATGTTAATTGGTTCGAGGCATGCACTTACTGACGATAAAAAACTAATTTTGAATCTAAATGGTAATGCACTGGAAAACGTAAAGGTGCAGAAAGTATTAGGCGTTTACATTGACAACCATTTAAATTGGAAGTTTCATATTGATTCTGTCTGTAAAGCAGTGAATAAGAAAATAGCTCTGTTCAAACATATAACTTTTTATTTAACAGACGAAATGAAAATGCTTTTCTATAACTCATACATACTACCAATAATGGATTATTGTTGTGTAATTTGGGGCAAACCTGAGCAAGGTTATGTAAACAAAATATTTGTTTTGCAAAAACGTATCGGCAAATTAATTCTTGGTAAATCTAAAAGATTTTCTACAGAAACGTTATTTAAAGAGCTATATTGGTTGACTTTTCAAAATAGATGTAAGTATCATACTGCGGTCCTTATCCATAAAACAATCGGCAACAATGCGCCAAGTTACATGTCAGACTTAGTACGAGTATCAGTCAATGAAAATTATCATTTACGCTCAGAGACAAAAAACGATCTAATCCTGACTAAAAGACCTCGAACGAATATATACAAAAGTAGCTTTAGTTATTTCAGCGTTAATGTATGGAATTCAATTCCAATCCAAATAAGAAACGAACCAAAGCTGACCAATTTCAAAGGAAAAATCAAACACTATTTAATCGATAACATGCAATAATTTAGATCCTACGAGTATTATAAACTCACGACCCTTTGATTGGCAGACCCCGACGTTACAAACTAAGCTATTCGGTCTCGGAGCAGCTGTATTGGTTCTTAATCGTATGTACAGTAGCAAGAGCGGATCCAGGAAATTTTTAAAGGGGGGTCCAAGCCCAAGGTTTTTTTCCAGGGGGGAGGGGGTCCAAGCTAAAATTATGGCTTAAAATGTAATAAATATGTAAGTAACACTGGATTCTTAGGTCAAAATTTAATTTTCGATCAATGCTAGGGGGGGGGGTCTCTAGATCTGCCCATGCAGTAGGCCTACAGTATGTTCATGGATTGCGAACTACTGCCGATATATATTTGTGTGGAAAGGACAATTGATTTCAAAAGGTTTCTGACCGAAAATAATTTGCCCATCAGCGTTGTGAGTTCAAAGCCTACCAGAGTTATAAACTTAACCAAACTTATAAGTACTCCGTTTTATATTACGCGCAAAATTTTCCCCGATAAAGGAATATCAAACGTCGATATTGTTTTTTATTCCCTAACTTTATTACTTGACCGATATCATTTTCATTTTGCAAAATTATTGTGCAAAATGGTAACTTCCGGTCGACTAAAGAAAATTTAAATACGCCTCCTGTGTTTCATACACGAATCCCACGTGCTTAATTTACAATTTATTCTTTTATGGATTGACGGGCCAAACATAAAAACATAAAATGCGTCGGAAATCTTTATAACAACAACCAATAACAATGGGTGTTTGACAAGGTGGTGCAATTAAAGCGTAGGTAATAATCTCATACCCACATTTCCGGTCGTTCTATACAAATTTGATTCAAAATATCGTTCGTAACTATCACACATCAACATTTTTGTTACATTTGTGCCATTTTTCTAAAGAAATTCAAACCGTATCATAAATGTGCATGCAACTGCTGTCACCCAATTTGTGGCCGAGTACAGACGAACCGGAAGTGCTGCCAACCTACCAAGACAACCACGTGATAGGAAATCAAACCGGAATTAGGACCGTAACATTGTTTTGTCTCGCCTACGTGAGATGAAGAGTCCAGTGGCTGTCACAGAAAGGGATACATTATGCCTTCAAGAGAGACTATTCAGTGTCCAAACTATCCGATAACGGCTCAATTCATCATGACAAGATGAACAACATGCATAAAGCATGACCTCACAGTTAACATATCAATGTTCAGTTGCCAAGGATGCATTAAATTTGCTAATTGTGAAAAAGCGTTTTACAGACTAACGATTTACTGTCCAGTATGATGATGATCTGGCACATGCTTAGCAAGCATAGAGATTCTTACATCGACTTCTAAATTATTAAGAAGATATCCCTACAGCATAATTTAGGAATTACAAAATGTTTATGCGTTCCTGGTACCATGCTATTGTGTGAACGAACAAGGAACACACAAAATCTTGACTTTGTGACTTTTGCTACCAACAGTGGTCTCCGTTAGCTGCTTCTTGTTCAATCCATGTTCTTGTGAAGTTTATGAAAATTCAATAGATGATGGTAATATGGTTAAAGTGAAGTTGTGTCAAATTTGGTTAAGATATGTTAAGCCTGTCCAGAGATATGCTTTATGATATAGTCGGAGTACTTATAAGTTTTGAGTAGTGTATATACTAAAGGAAAAAAGAAACGCAACAAAAATAAATTTGATCATACGTTTTTTTTTTGTTTTTTTTTTTTGGTCTTTCTCAAAATCACCCAAATTCGAGTTCCTTTTTCAATGCATAGTAAAATTTCATTATTTGACTTTCTAGTGTCAAAATTTCATCAAGGTCACAGGTTTTACGTGCCATAAATATGCGTTTAAATGAGAGTGATTTGGTGTCAACGTTAAACGCGTTCTTGCATGCAGTCCAATTTGGCGTTAACGATTTCTGGCTGACATTGGGTCACGATGACGTCACATTTCAGTGTAGAACTATGTGTTTGTCATGGGATGGTATAAGTAACCCGTCACGCTAAATGGGACATGATGGGAAGTCCATATAACTTAATTTAGAGAAATAAGTCAGACTAAAAAGGCGTCAAGCAGCTGTCGCAATTGGAAAATAAAGATGTAAGATTATGAAAAAATAATTAATCAAATATAAGATTTAATTAAATTCTATCTAGATTAAAGAAATATGAGGAAAAAACTTCTACAATTAGGCCCTTTTTCCCATAACACAGTCAGCATCAAATTGAGAAACAGAGAGAAAAGGTTCTTGCCAGAATTTCACGAAGTTCATATTGAAGTTTCGTCCAAAGTGGTGCAAGAATTGTGGGGAGTTTGCTTCGGACAGACTTAAATATCTACACGCAATGTTATCATGCATTTATAGTCCCCTTTTCACATGACAGGATTTTTTGTACATGAATTATTAATTGAATAAGCTACAGAACATCTCATTCATCACTGAAGAACAAAATTTCATATAATTATGTTCATTGAATGAAGAGAAATTAAGACTCCTTTTTCTGTGACACAGCCTCAAATTGAAGGGAAAAAAACACAGACTCAAAAGGTATTCAGGGATTATAGATCGTCCAAAAAGAGTGGCAGATAAACAATAATGCTATTTCATTTACAAAAGGATGTCAGGCTATTTATTTGATATTTAAATCGAGTTATGAGAAGAATTACCTGTTCAAGACAATGTACATATGTTAGCGGCAGTAAATTTAGGCAATAAGCTTAATGCCTAGGCAATAAGCTATTGCCTAGGCAGTTAGTTATTGCCTAAAAATTTCGGGCATTAAGCTTATTGCCTGAAATGTTTCACCCCAAATTCAGCCTATTGCCTAGGCAATAACAAACTGTACAAAACTAACCATTTTATTTCAGGCATTAAGCTTATTGCCTGAAATAATTTACCAAAATCGAGTCTATTGCCTAGGCAATAACAAATTATACTGAAATTCCACCTTAATGTAAGGATTCAACTTATCGTTTGTTATAATTCACTACAATTTCGGTTTACTGCCATGGCAAAAACAAAAGATATGGTAAACAATCGGTTTTGATGGCCATATTTAGGGCAGTGCTGAATATGTTCATGGATATTTCTGTGAATTTTAGTAATTTAGTCAGTTATCAAATTCTTTTCTTTCAGCTACTTTGTATAAGTATCAAATGTGTCTAGGAAAAAGTCTGAATTTGAAGATACATTTAAAGTCCAAATTTGTTAAGACGCATGAAAATATAAAACCACCAGTGCCAAGATGGCTCTAAAGCAATGACCTGAGATGGTTATGCTGCATTATTTCAAATTAGATTAAATTCATTGTCTTTAGAATTTGACTGGATTAATCTTTTAACGATACAAAATATTAATGCTGTTTTCAACGCCTGATAAGAATTTTTAAAAATAACAACACCGCGTTGATATCATGGAATCCTTAGTTACAAAAATGACGTCTTATTCTAATGTGCTTCAGGAATAACGTTGGAAAGTTTTTTTTCAAATGTATTAAGGAAATTGGAATGTGTCAATTTCAATGTAAATCTGAAAAATTCTTTTCTGGTCAATTATATAGTGAATTCTGTATCAGTATTTTGAACATGGCGTTAAATTAAGTTACGTTACGTTAAGTAAATGCATTTAATCAATTTCTTTTTCTGTTCGGATATGATGAAATGCTAAAATATTTTGAATAAATAATTAACTTGAAGTTTCAATTGATTGAGCATACCTCATACAATAAAATAAAAAAAAAGAAGTCGGTTATTTTTAAAAATATTTTACGATTCTAAAACAAAACAACAACAACAACAATTTTGAACTTTTCATACTTTCAAAATACGACTATAGGTAGAAATATAACTTAACATTATTGACTTCCTCCCAAACCTTTTTCATCCTAATTAGACAACCAATACTATAGCTTGCGTTTACTCTAATTTATCAAAATGTAATGAAATTTGACTTAATACATGGGCCAAAAGCATTCACTGTTTTGTCAAGCTCTGAATAATTCATATTTATATAAATGTTTAAATACTCTCGTAAGTAGCCATTTTTATCGTTAGGCAATAAGACTAATGCCTGGCTATATTTTCCAGGCATTAAGCTTAAAACCTAGGCATTAAGCTTAATGCCTAGCGTGAATTAGGCAATAGTCTTACTGCCTAGGCAATAACTTATTACCTAGGCTTTAAGCTTTTTGCCTAATTTTACTTATTGCCGCTAACATATATATCATTGATAAATAATTAATCGGGTTAATAACAGTATAATTTAGGAAAACAAAATGTAAACATCTGCCACTATTTTTGGACGATCTATACATATGTGAAGTTTGGCCTAATGGCTGCTGAGACCTGACTTTAAGGTATACAACCCATCATTAAAAAAAACACCCCTTTCTAGCCATAAGAAATGCATCAAATTACACATACTTGTAAACGGACTTCACAAAGGTTGATTCACCTAGCCGAATTTCAAAATTATGCTTCAAGAAGAAAATAATTAGCAAATATTATTTTACTCTATCTTCAAATGCAAGGGAGGTAATTTTGAACATTTTTGTCAAATATTTCCAAAAGTATGCCTTAATTCAAAATTATAAACCGTTGCAAATTCTTATGTTTGTATTTGGAATGGAAATGTGACATATATAGTTTAGGAATTATTGGCACTTTTCAAATTTCGCATTTGGCTCTTTAGTGCTATTGATGGGTTGTATACGTTAAACGGACGGACAGCCAGACGGACGGAAGGACGGACGAACGGAAGGATAACATTCCGACTAAATGCGAAACTTTTTCCGATGAGCATAATAAGCACGGATGTGATTTGAATCGGTATGCATGTAGTGTATGTTAAATTAGCAATAAGCTAGGTTGAGGTCAGTATTTTATAGATAAAACAAGGGGGGGAGGGGTCGTTATTTTACATGGGGGTCAGTATTTTATAGAAAGGGGTCAGTATTCTATATAGTATAGTGACCGCGGGGTCAGTATTCTATTTACTACGTTACACCGGCCTTATCGGCCAATCTAAACCCAATCGAGCTTGTATGGGATTCCATGAAACAGATTATATCGAACATAAACGCCATCCGTTTGACAATTGATGCCGAGTGGAATGATTTTTCGGTCAGATTTCTACATTAGTAGGCTAATTGGTGTTACTTTTTAATTTGCAGCGAATAACTTCGGTGGGATTTTGTTCAGACGGTAATGACTTTCAGACTTTTCAGATTTTTATCTCGAAATGCGTCTTTAAATTGCTCTTTCAACCGATACCTCGTTTATTTTTGTACTCTGAACAAAATGGGAAATAGCTAATATTTTGTTAACCACAGACAAGACTTTTGTCCACTAGTATAATTATATTTGATTTATCTAAAAATTTAAAGTTGAATTTTTGAAATAGAAAATGAAATAAAGGCAAGAATTGTCAGTCTCAGAGGACAGCAGGCTGTCAAGTATTGAATCTTTGTTACAAAAGCTGTGGAACTTGGTCTACATTACCAATAATTATTATACGTTAGTCTATACATTAGTATACGTTAGTCGCTTTTCTTCAAAAACCTCGTATCTGCAGCTTAAAACAAGGCGCAGTTACGATGCTTTTGTTGGTCTACTAACCTTTGATTCTCTCGTTCAATTCATCTATCGCCTGAGACTGTTGTAATAATGACGTATTCAGTGAGGAACTTTGGGCTGTAAGGACCTC
The DNA here is from genome assembly GCA_963680895.1 of Fragum sueziense. Lineage (NCBI taxonomy): Eukaryota > Metazoa > Mollusca > Bivalvia > Cardiida > Cardiidae > Fragum > Fragum sueziense. The sequence continues at coordinate 36,432,020 of OY804594.1, read as the reverse complement.
CTGCAAACCTGACTCAAGTTGCTCAGTTTCCTTCAGCGCTTCATCGATTCTTTGTAATTCTTGGTTTAAAGCTTCCCGCATTTCTTGTTTGTTTGATTCTAAACTTCTGCTGATAAGTAGTTCTTGCTTTTCTTGTATTTCATTAAATTTCTGTTCCAACTGTTCATATTGTTTGAGTTTTTCGTTCAGTTTGGCAAGATTACCGTTGACGGACGCTTCCAACTTCTCCATTATGCTGCTCCAAGCATCCATTTTGTACTTCATATCTATGACTCGTTCTAAAAGTTGCTCGTGATAATGGTACGGTGAACACTGGGGCTCCCCAAAACTCGTACTAATACATAAACACAACATGAAAACGACTTTCTGTGTCCTATATTTCATAACTGTTGGTTGGATTGGTTGTAGAGAAATCGGAGGTATTTTCTGTATGTCAGTAAACGCTTACTACAAAGACAAAAGACGGTATTTTAATTGTACATCATGTTCTTCTAAACAACAACAAGAACAACAACAACAATGGTATATGTTGCATGTTGTTGTTGTGGCAGAAATGAAACATGTTATAACCCTTTAATAGACGTCAAAATAGAAACACATTAGCCTGGTCATGTAGACGACAAAACGAACATTAATTGTGATAACGATGCATGAATGATTCAAGAAAATGAGAGACAGTGTGGATCCCCAGATCTTTCTCAAATTGGATACATTGATACATCACGGTGGGTAACCCACGTGACTTTTGGAAAGCGTCCACACGGAAAAATCGTCCGCTTCAGGGTATGTTTTGTTTAATTTCTCAGCTTATGCTCTATTGATTTTGATGAGATAAAGTGCACGGAACGCGCCTTTGATAGGGCTATTCCCGGCTCTAACTAACCTTGCTTCAAATCCAGTGGTTTCTTCAAACATTCGAGCCAAAGTATTTGTAAGTGCAAAACGAAAGAGGGAAGCGTTCACGATCACCGACAAAAACTTTCGCTTGAATGTTTGAAGAAACCACGGGATTCGGAGCAGAGTGAGTTACACACGGTGATAGCACTCTCAAATGCGCGTTCCGTGCACTTTATCTCGTCAAAATCAATATAGTATAAGCTGAGAAATTATACAAAACATACCTTGAAGCGGACGATTTTTTCGGTGTTAACGCTTCCCAAAAGTCACGTGGGTTACCCACCTTGTACAATCATATACTGAACAAAAATGAAAACGCTACACCTAGTTTGCTTGCCACATTTCTTCTAAATACCATAAGTAAAAAAATCAAATGAAAGTGTTTCGCATTGTTCATTGACTTGGTTATGCCAAGCACTAAACGTTTTGTTGATCTTAATTACGGGGATGAAACACGGTCCTTTTTAATGTGACAGGGGTCCGTTTTTCAGGTGTACAATTTGAACGGAAATTTTACACAATTTCAACCTTCAGAAATCAAAGCAGAAGAATGCCGGACTATACGGAATGGTAGTCTGACAAGTTACCAGTCAGGAAATGTAAAGAAGCTTGCATAACATCGTTTCAGAATTTATAATATGATGTTTGAAAAGCAGAATTTTCATTATGTTCCAAAGCTTGAACATTTTACAATGTAATCTCCATAGGAAATTGAAATCACTATTGCGTGGTTATCTGGAAACAATCCTAGTCGAAGAAAGCGTTCAAAAATCCCCTGTAAGGCCTGCATGATGTTGCAAAAAAAAACCCAATCGAAAATCGTGATGAATTTGTGAATACCAAACATTTTAAATTCCCTATTTGTTTATGTAAAAGGGAGGTAATTCGCAAAATTGACAAATTAGACCTTGATTTTAGAGCTTGCTACAAGAGGTAAGTGAGATTTTAAGTGCTTTTATAGCAACCCAAATATGACCCTTTCCGAAAAAATAATAAAGCGTTTTCTGCGCATATGCGGCATTCCATGAAATTAGCTCTAAACGCATTACGGGCTGTAACTCTTACATCAAAGGAGACAAGGCAATGACATTTCGACAAAACGATTGCTAAAAGCCTGGGAAATAACGTCAAAATATATTTCATGCTTTTAGTTCGATACTTTTCCAGAAATAAGAAATTTTGCAGTGTAGCGTTTTCACTTTTGTTCAGTATAGATTTAGGCATTGTGGTATAAACAGTAGTGTTACAGTTATACATGCATACTAACCCACACTTCCAACGCAAAACTGTGTTTGATTTTATATATTTCCGTTATTATTTTAGCAAAATCCACAAAATTTGCACACGTTAAAGCTGGACCATTACTCAAATCAGCAAATGCATTTGTTTAGACGTCGCGCACGGTATTGCGTCACTTTTCAAAAAACGCTACCCTCCGTGATTCATAACTGAATTTTGTAGGAATCGTTTTCGTTCTCCTAACTTTGTTATATATCAAAATAAGCGTAAATCCGTGATATGTTTCAATATAATACTCATTTCAAGTTCTTATTTTGTAGAAATTTGATAGAAAGAATTTTTGTTTGTAAATTCGGCGAAAAAACGCGTGTCAATTAATGACTCAAATGCAACCAAACTTGATATAAAAAATACCATTTTCTCTATTTCTATAATATATGGAAGAAAATCAGTTAGCATGATAAACGAAACAGTTATTATATAAAATGCGTGTGGACAGAAATTGTTTCTTGTCGTTGAAAACTCTACTTTTTACCCTTTAGACCCCTTTTTACCCTTAAAATACAAGTTCTCTTATCCATACAAACATTTAATTTCAATGTGGAAATACCATTTTTTTTCTTGTTGATCATGTCAAAATTTCGACTCAAAATAACGAAACTTATAAGAAATATTCAGATTTGTTCGTGTGGACAGACAATTTATAAACGTAAACTTTTATATTTGACGTAATCTTGAAATTATATAATTGGCGCATTTTTTAGATGAAAAAAATAACTAATTAAAGTGGCGGAAAAGCTATAGAAAGTTAATATACTTAGCAAAAAAAGAAACTTTACATCTTTTATTGCCTTTTTAGATAGCTAAAACGTTTCTCTATGTCAATTAAATCGATAAGTACTTATTTGGCGATGTATTGAGACTATGCAGGCTTAAAAATTTTTTGATGTTTTACAGCGCACGGGCTTTCACGCTTTTCACTTCCGGTTTTCATAACCCTACTCGTGTTAAGCAATCCCAAGTTCATTTCGAATGTTTTTTTACCTCAAGTGTCACGTACTCTTTATCACTAAAACGAAAAAACAAAATTGTTTGCATTTTCTTATGAAAACAAATATGCCACGGCTATCGGAAAATGACCAAAATCAGGCTGTCGGTATGCTTAGAGCCGATATGTCTGTGAATAACGTTGCCCTTCATTTTGGATGCTGAAGGCAAACAATTCATAACGTAACGACTCGGTATGCAACTACTGGAGAAGTAAGAGATATGCCCAGATCAGTTAGGCCTCGAGTGACGTCATATAGAGGCGATCGTTTTATCACCGTAACGCATCTGCGTACCCGATTCATCCCAGCAACAATAACTTCTAGACAGCTAGGAGTCTCGGCCCAGACCATACGTAATCGTCTTAGACAAAATAGAGTTGCCATTCGAGCGCGCCGACCTTATAGGGGACACATCATCACTGCCCGCCACAGACACGCTCGCTTAGTATGGGCTCGTCGTCTCAGGCACTTGATAAGAGCTCTTTTCAGCCATTCCACGAAAATTGACTCATTTACAAAAACGAAAATGTTGAAAAATGAACTTTTCTGCATGAGCACAATTTTTATGTTAAAGTAAAGTGTCACTTGTCTACAATGTATGGTTAAACTTTTACCCATAACATTTAAGTCCTGCTGAGTTATCGCATTTTCAAATATACCACTATAACCTAGCTGTTACGGAGCATATAAAGCAACTCGAGATACATATAGCGTGAGCTGTGGCCAATGTTATAACCCAACATCAAAAAGATTGTTTGTTTGACCATCATCAACCATTTGCACAACTTACAAGGACAAAATGATAACAATTCAGCTGTAACCCTATGTGGTGATATCAAAATGAGTATTTCACTGTTTAACGCAATATTCGAGCATTTAAAAAGTGTTTGTGATCGTTTGTATTCTTTTTGAAGCCATCTTGCAAAGTAAAGTTAAAAGTAAATATTCCGATAGAAATGCCTCTTCAGATTATGTTTTCCAGTGCATCTGGTTCTCGAGCTTTTATTTCTTAGTATGTATGATCGTGGAAAAAATGGCCCTTGTGTTACGGAAAATAGATAATTTCCATAACCTTATTACCATTAGTGTCATTTCTTTCAAAGAACTTTAAACGCTAAACGTAAAGGTTCTTACACAAAAGAAACAACAAATTGGTATAAAACAAATACTAAATTCAATAATACGAATGAATCAACAGACCTTTCTTTTAGTACCCTTAAACTATTAATCTCATAGGCAAAATTGCCGAACTGGTACCTTTGCTATTCTTTAATATCACACTCAGAGTAACAATTACATTGTAAACATCGGGCAAAACAGTCTGCATAGATATGTCTGTATATGCACCACAAAGTCGTCAACCGGGTACCACCATGGACAATTTCTAGGATTTAGTTCCGATTGATCTACAACAACTAACCAACCAACAACAACTACTGCCAATTCGTCTATCATGAAAACCAGTGCCACCTTGTCTACTCAGGTTTTGTATACCGTTTCCATTTCGTCTAAATTCGTCTGTATATTTCAGTATGATATCTTATTTTTTGTTAGAAACAATGCGTTGTTTTTCTTAATTTATGAACATGTTATAAAATATGAATTTCGGGGGGGGGGGGGGTCTAGAAATATATAATTCGATGGTGTGCTAGACATGTGTGCATTGGTCGTGTAAATTTGTAAGGATGTTTCAATTTGAAGGAGTGTTCAATTGAACAATTTTCGGTAAGTGTGCAATTACTCGTCCCCTTCTCTTCTGAATTTCTTTTATTTCTAATTACATCATTTATATAAAAACACATATTATTTTAAAGTAAATTGGTTATTCATGCGAATCACATATCCCTAAATAAAAATATGGCTCTCAAAAATCGTTAACAAATAACTCGATGAAATACAATTAAAATATGAATTACAAAGTGAAAAAATAAAAATGAATCATTTGATACAATTTGATGTCAAGCATAATTATTCCATTTATTGACAGGAAATAAAAGAAAAATGCATATATATTAAAATATTGAAATAAAAATTAAAATGAATCGTGTAGGTCTAGTAATGAAAAATGTATGATATATTGTAGACCAAGTCGAAGTAGACGAATTCTGAAAGTATATGAAAGTTGATTCTGACAATAAAAATGTAGCAAACGAACTGGGAGTAGAATAAATGTTGGAATGCTATGTACAGTCACTTTGACTAGATCCAAAGCTTGATATCCAAAATCACAGCGTCCTAGACTGTCATACCCCCTGGTGATTGATTGGATTGGCCATGGTTGACTTAAGGTTTAGGCTTTTAGCGTGTGAACTTGTGTCAAAGGATCAGTATTTGTAATTCCAATGGTGAGAGAGCGGTGTAATTTGTCTTAGCCAATTACGTAGTAGAAGGGAACACCAGCTTTCGGAAAAGAAATATAGAGAAGCCCTTTTTTCACAAACTATTCAAGACCCGACAATACAAATATCTATGTTTAGTTTCGGGAAAAAAGATGTCAGGATTAATGCAAACTAAATAGAATGTACAACAACACATCCTTGGGGTGTGTTACTTCAATATCAGCATTACAAAAAAGAAGGGAAAATGCACCCTGCATACCTACTCCTGAAACTTGGGGACTAAACTTTGACATGTGAGTTGCAAGCCACGTTTGCAGAAAATTATTCTTGTTAACATTATCGTCTGGCCCAGTTGAAAAGGAAAATGTTTGTGTCTTCTTTTATTTGCCACAAAAGCGATGTATGCAGGTTTTCTAAAAACAACCAGTACAAAGCTGAAAACTGTCTAATGGTGGAATTAGAAAATGGAAATGGCGTTAGGACCAAAATGGGCATATTTTATGGCCTAGACAATTATGTGTTTCGCTCGCAATAATCAATAGGCTGCTGTTACCATGTCTGTCTACTTGAGAAGCCACAAACTGTTTCAGACATGTTGTGTAACATGCTTAGATAGAACCTGAACGGGTATGTTTGCTAATCTATCGCCCACAGATGGCAGTGTATGCTCAATATTCCATAAAATATAGTATATGCTTCCGTAACGAAGAGTCTATATTTCGTAACGGAATATTACTATGTGAATTCACAGATAAACCCAAGTAAGCGGCTTTGTTAGTATTCCTACTTCATATACTTTCTGAATTAATTGTAATCAATTGACATCAAAATGTTTTATGTATCCTAATTTACGCCCAAACTGTATACCCAAATATATGCTTCCGTAACATTTTCTTATAGCATATGTGGCAAAACATGATATAATAAGCTCTATATAGACAAATTTTAACTATACGAAAATGTAAAATTCCATTTGATTCATGCAAACTCAATTAATCAGCAAAATAAATCTCATTAATATCCAGGACATGCTACCACCAAATAATATATGCTCCGTAACAGTTATTTTGACCGTAAAACAAAAAGGGTAGATGCGTAAATCCCGCATTACTTTGTTTTTTATTTGAGATTCCAGCTTTTGCACGTCAAATTAAAAAAGAATCGAGCATAAATAAAGAAGTTTTGTATTGCTAATTTGGAAATGAATTTGCGTAATACTATATTTACATACTTCCACGTCGAATTTCACATTTAGCATTCCATTTTTCTACTTGCAGTAGCCGATATAATGAATCTTTGATAACTACAGTGTATTATATTGTTCACTGTATTGAAATATTCCTGTTAGTTTAACTCAGGGCGTCCTTTGAAGTACGTTACGGAAAAATATGCGTAACGGAAGCATAGCGACCAAAGGACTTTCGAGTCTCTCAATATGTTATACTCTTGATTATACTTGAAACTCGCCTCTATTTCAACAGTTAGGCAACCACTCTGTCAAAATTTAACAGATTTAGGAATGTCCGTTCATTATTGTGGGCTACACGGACGTAATGGAAGCATAGTAAACGAAATGCGACAAAATTAATTCTATTTGTCCATGTTATTCGCTTTAGTGAAGAAATACTAAGATATTCATAAACTTTAGGGTTTTGATAGTTAAACTAAGCCATTCTCGAACCAAAATAGTTTGAAAATCGGCAAATTGAGGGAAAAGTTGACTTTCTTTCATGCCTTTGGAAGTTCGTTACGGTCACATAGGCAAATCTGGCGACATACAAACAGACATGTTTAAATTCTATTTCATGTATGATGATGGAATCATACTTAATTTAGTCGTTGTAGTAGTGTTTGGGGAAAATAATGTCCAAGAGAACAAAGTCTAAGTACAAAAACGGCTGATTTGGACGGTAGTTTAAAACAAAAAATTGTGCGGCGATATCAACATTTTGACGTTTTTGCAATATTCAACACAACCTAGCACATTCATAAGATTGTTTGAATAACTTAAAAGTCATACTACTTTATTGCAAATTATGTCCCGTGATAAAAGATATCTTGCTTTTTGTTGTACCTAATTGATAAAGGTGTTAAATAATGCAATGAAGGTCGGCGACATGCATTTTCAGTAAATGGGTAAATTTTCGTGGAATGGCTGTTTTGCGAAATGTGATTTTTACCGACGAGTCACGCTTTAGGGTGAGCTTTGAGGACGACAGGGTCAAGTTTACAGGCGCAGGGACGAGCGATTTGCCCAATGTTGCGTCCAAGAACGAGACATATTTGGTGTTGGCAGCGTCATGGTTTGGCCGGGTATAATGGACAACCAACGAACAGATTAAGTAATTGTTCATGGTAATCTGAATGCAGTAGGGTATGTGAATATTCTAAGGAATACTCTCCTCCCTTTCATGCATAATCAAGGTCCTGGAGACCACTTGAGATCACACACAGCTCAACGCGCAGCTTTTGGCCCTGAACAGTGTCAGTGTCCTAGAGTGGCCGGCTCTTTCGCCCGACCAAAACCCTATTGAGCACATGTGGGGTGAGCTGGAGCGTGGGGTTCGCAAAAACCATCAAATCAATAACGTGAATGACTTGAGACATGCCCTTCTTTTGGAATGGCAGAACATACCAAATCATGTCATCCGTCGGCTCACAAATTCAATGGGAAGGAGAATAGCATTCTGTATTGTGGCAAATGGCGGTTATACACGTTATTAAAATAATGGTTTGTGTTAACAAATTCAGAAATGATACTCAAAAATCACTTTAGGCTTTCGTCATTTTTGTGTGATTTTTGAAATTGACCCCTGCCTCTTTTGACCTTCAAGTTGACCTTCCTTTTTCACACCAATGGTCCCAAACCTTTCTCAAAGTCAAGGACATTGGTTTCAAGTTTCATATAATAATTACATAATTATTCTATATTGCTTCAAAGCAACGCTACAACCGTCAAAAAACCATGTAAAGTTTCTTTTTTTTTGCTAAGTATAGATTGAAACAGTGGAGTATTTCTTGAAACGTGGTCCTGTCTTTATAAATCAGTTTAGATTATTATATAGAGAGTAAACATTAAATGCACAACACAACCGTCTGCGCAAAAACTTAACGTTACGCAATTGACGTTCGCTAGTTTGACGTTACATTTAAGTGCCACAATACCGTACGCGACGTCAAAGCCAAAAACTTATTCGCAGAAGAAGAGTTAACCTTTAACCGGTAGAGGGGTGTATTAAAAAAAGTCAATCAACACAACAGCGGGTTGTCTACCACTTGTTTTAATGAAAAAAATCGACGAGTTCTTTCTTCCATGATGTTTGAATCCGTTCCAAACCATGATCTACGCCAGTCAGGAACGGCCAACTTCAGCAAAGGGCTGAGAGGCGCCCTCATACGCGTCGATAGACCTGTGAACGTCATTTCGCTTTTTAGTGTGAAACGCGATACAAGGTTGTCATGCGCGTTGTTGAAAGTTGTGTATTTTGTCCGAACACTATTGCCCTGAACCTGGGTAGTTACTCTGCTGTGGATACATCGAGGAAGGTTAGCAACTCGTCCTGAAAAGGGCAATAACTTGTGTACGTGCCAAACAGAAAATGACGTATTTGTATGGGTTACTTGAAATGCATTGCTGGTAACAAAGTCGATTTAAAATATCGGTGCACGACTGAATAAACATCTGCCATAAAATTTGAACGGTTGACCGAGCAGAGAGCAAAATACGGGACACGAAAGTAAATGACGTCAAGTTTGGACAATTCCAATACCCAGTCCCCTGTTTTCAATAGCAAATATAGGCATCTCGCGTATAAAATGTCGAAAATCCTTGGTATGTCTACATTTGGTAACCTTGTGGATAAGTCTTAGAACCATCGGTAGTTGGAAATGACTGCGAGCTGCACGTGCAGCATCAAATTTGTGGTTTTGAGCAAATTGTTGTCATACACATGGAACTCGTGCATGGGTATACGTTTCAAAACATTAGAATTGGAAATTATTTGCATATTTAAAAAGATATACCGAAAAATAAGTTTGCGTTAGAAGTGTGGATTAGTATATTATTATATCTATTATAATCGTCGATTATTATAAATGCGCGGTGATCGAAAAATGAAATGACTGATTAACAAACAAGCAACGAATATTTAACCCATTACCAAACGACACAATTTTGGACTTGTCCAAATTCAAAGATGCTGCAGACGACAATATGAATTGAATGAAATTTCGCATTCTTTGATCTTTCTGGGTAGATTTTTTTTTACAAGCAATTTCTTCATTTTCCAAATGTTTTTCAACGCCATTATCTTGTAGGGAGTCAAAAAGAGTCATTGTGTGGTAATGGATTAACTGAATAGATCTAGCTGAATGGTTGACTGAAGTGAACGGATAAAATACATATTCTCGCTTTTCAACAAAACCTCGTAACTGCAGCTTAAAGCTAGATCTACTATTTCCCAGATTTGGACCCAAAAATTGTCAAATACAAACGAAATGTACACTTTTTAAGCTTTATATGACCTGATTAAATGATTACGACAAACTATTGAAGCAACGACTCATTTTTTCGCAATTTGATACCAAATTCATGAAGCGATGTCGAAAGTAGGTCAAAACAGTAGGACATGCGACTTTCTTAAATGACGTCACATCATACATGATGACGTCATATTGAAATTTAAGTATGAATCTCGTTTGAATCATGGTCCGCGCTGTATGCGCATGCGCAACAATTTAAAAATAATTCTAACCCCATCAGTGATGGGGTTGAATTTAGGTTTGGATTCTCCCTAAATTCAGCTATCTGTCTTGTAATTTCGGCTCATTCTCTGTCTGAATCGCATATTATTAACCATCCCGAGGTGGTCAACACAAAAGTTTTGCATATTTTTTCAAAAAAATTCATTTTTTGCAATTAGACCATCTGTTACCGTCGCCCTTTAACACAAGCTGCAGTTACGAGGTCTTTGTTGAAAAGTAGCGATGTATACCTCAAACGAAAAACTTTTTATAAATACCATTTTACGTACCTGTAATTTTGTAATACAAATCCTGTCTCCTATAGCCGGTCGACTTATGCGTTTTCATACAGAGCCAATATATCGTCGCTTTTCAACAAAAACATCGTAACTGCAGCTTTAAACAAGCTGCAATTACAAGGTTTTCGTTGAAAAGCATCGTTATTTCCCTGCCAACAAATATGTGCGATAAGAAGACTTCTCTAGATATGATCACGCTCACCTGATCACCAGCTGAAATTCAGTCGACATCTTTATCTCGAAGTCGTCGAACAAGTATAATTAGAGATTTACGGATTAGTACGAAATGGAATACGAAATGGAAATGAAATCAAGGGGATGTATCAGTATACTTGGAATATGGTGGCAGGTCACTCATATTTGACTCTAAGTGACTTGTAAAGAAAACTGGATTTTACGTCCATAATTGAAAACGCATGAGACAAAATTAAGACAAATTAGTGAAATGCTGATAACCACAAAAACACAATTTCGTGATCAGTAATAGAAAATACACGGAAAAACATCGGGGAAAAAAAAAGAATAAAATGCTGATAACAACAAATCCTATCAACACCCACTTTTTTGTCTGTTTGACCAAGTACCATGTAACTTTATACCACTGCTGGAGGAGGTGCCACATTGTTGTTTGACCAAGGAGGTCAAAGGTCAGGGTCGCAACATTGCTTTGCTTTCACTTTTTAGTAATAAAACGCAGGGTAGGTGGGACCAATGCACTGTCTGCTTGTCGACAGTTTTAGGGTAGTCCAAATCAAAAGGACCTGTGTGGGGGCGGGGGGGGGGGGGGCTCGGTTAGGGTGTTGTGGTAGTACTGGTATGAGAAACAATAGGAATCCATTGTTAGGTGCTCCAGCCCCCGCGATAAGACTATATCAGTTGAAAACGGCGTAAAACCCCAATAAACCAAACTAAATCAATAGGTGTTGCAAACGGCATAGATGTCTTGCAAAAAGGTAGAAACATTGTATCTAATAGACGATAAAATATTGAGAAAAAACGAGAACATCCCGGTTTTCAGCATTTTTTCTTCTGTCTTAATGTTTTGCCCAGCCTTTCCGCTACAGACAAAGTTTGTTTGCAGGAAGACGGAAGTCGGATTTTTTTTTTTTTTTTTTTTTTTTTTTTTTTTTTTTTTTTGAGAATGATGTTGGTCAGTGAATTTATATACTGACCCACACTTCTAACATAATCTTATTTCTGTGTATATTTTTGTACATGCGAGTATTCTTAAGTTTTATTAATCTATACTAAGTGCCAAAATAAGTGCTTAAATAATCATTTTGGAAGTTTTTCATACGAGTCTAGCTTCAAAGCAGACACAGCACGTGATACACGACTTTCTAAGGTGAAAATGATCATCTTTATCATGCACAGTTAGGTAATAAATGCAATTTATCTCTCTTGAGATTACGCAATGCGTGAAATGAAAATGTTATATACAAATTTTGTGAGACGTTTTGATGTCGTTCAGTATAAAATTTATCCCTCTACACGCCTTTGTTGTATGCCATTAAGGTAAGGCCTGTGTAATCAGTTATTGAACGAAATCTGTATGGTGCGAATCGACGATTTTAAACGATTCTAAGACGATTTAAAGGGAAGTAATTTTCATTGCTCTCAAATTTTGAATTGGAATTTTTGCCAACTCTTCATACAATTCAGAAACGTTTTCACAAAAATTGTTTAAAATATTCCCCGGAAATCTGAGCACGCTAAATTATTTCCGTTGTTACGAAAGCAGGCGATATTGGATCTAACGATTCTTTGAAAATGCTCGGACTTACGGACGTCAAGGAATAAGTCGAAATAAAACAATTATAGCGGAAATGCATTGCCCAGGCCTTACCTTAACCCTTTCCCAAACGGCAAAATTGTAGGGTGCTCCAATTTGAAAGCTGCTGTAGACGAAAAAAATGATGTTAAAAAGGAAGGGATATGTGTACAATACAGCACAGAAGATATTGAGGCAAAAGGAGAAACTGCTGGTAATCAGCAGTTTCTTCTTTTGCCTCAATGTTTTCCCAAGCCTTTTCTATAAGGGACGTCAAAACCAGGTCTTGTTTGGGAAATGATTAACTTAGTTTTTAACGTTAATTTTGTAATGCTTCACTGAGCACCAGAGCCGCTGCTCAAATCCATGAATCCACAATATTCATCGAACTAAGCGTCACCAAAAAGCTTGCAAAATTTAGACACGATGAAGATTCAGACGTTTTATACGCGAGATGCCTAGATTTGGTATTGAAGCCAAATGTCCAGGCTGTGGTTTCGTTTACTGGCATGGTCCGTATTTTAGTGAGATTTGTCAACCATGCAAAAATCATGACAAAGGTTTAGCTAGGTAAGGATTTTGAATGGATTTTCTTACCAGCAATAAATTTCAAGTAAGCGATATCAAACATCGCATTTTCCGCTATGAATACACGAGTTATTGCCTTTTCCTAGATGATTACTTAGCTTTTTTCGACATGCACATGACATCGGTGAGTAAATACTCAGAATCAGGAAATGGAATCCGCACGTCTCGCGTAAGGAACAGATTGGTAAACATAACTGCCCAATTAGTGCCCCAAAAGTGACCAGACGACTTCGAGAGTGAAAATCAAGCCAATCGGCCTTATACTGGACACACATGTCGTTAGATGATTATGTGGGATAGCCGAATCCGCCAGTTGAGAGAGCATTTGTTCAGTGATGAATCACGCCAAACACATGAAACTTCAAAGAACGGACACGGACTTTTCGACGTATATTCGAGCGCTACTCAGACAGTATTGGAGTCGATCGTTTTCTTCGGGATCGGTCATCGTTTAGAGCAGGATCAAACGTCACTGAAGGTAGATCTCGTCGTTTTTCGTAACTAACTTGCATTTAGATTGCATAATTGTCCCATGCAGCTTGTATAATCTCACTCTCGGCAGTTCAAATTTCGCTTCGTTCGATGAAAATGTGAAGGAAAATTATACAAATCAAACACAGCTATACATGGGAAGTCTCTCTTAGTATATTGTAGTGCTATATATCAACAAAGGATAATTATACTAATATAAAAAATAGAAATAAAGAAGAAAGAAAGAAAGAAAGACAGCGTAGGGCTTGAACCAATGACCTCCGAATTTAGACAAGTTCGATCAACAAAAGAAGGACGGGAACCATCCTCACGTATATTGAGATGCCCCCTGTCCCCCGTGAATTTATTTCGGTTTCGTATTCGTATTCCATTTCGTACTAATTCGTAAATCTCTATTATATCGACATATCCGAAAACCGACGAAATCATCCTTGTGACTTTTGCTCCATGTCGATGAAAAAAGTGCATTTTTTTACAAAAGCAACTGGTTGATGATACCTCCCTAAACGTTGACTCCTTTTTGATGACCCCACTGGATACGGGTTGAGAAAGTGTGGCATGAAAAGAAGAAAATGTTTATTATTTCCTTTCAAGGGTTTGAATGCTCTGAAATTGAGCTTTTATCATACATAGTAAAAAAGTTGAGCAACAAAGTGTAAATATCTTTAGTAACCAAAGTATGTTATTCTAACAGAAAATCAAACGTTTGCACGATTGATTATCGCTAGAGAACACAAATAAATGAATTTTATACCGCGTACCTCACACACGGTGAGCATCTCCGGTTTTTATGTCTGTCATGGTATTCATGCATACGGACCATATTTCTAGAAATCATTTAGGCGTCAACATACTCGTCTTTTGTCTAGTATGAAAAGGGCCAATAGAAAGAGTTGTCTGGAACATTGTTGGATTACGCTATTGGCTTACGTTAGAAGAGCGTAATATAGCTTAGGTTTTACTACCTGGCGGAACCGGCGATACCGATGTCTTTTTTAATTTTACGTTTCTCCAAGCATAAGTAACCACTTGAGGGTGCTCTATCATCCAATTTTCGTGGTTTGGGATATGAAAGGACAAGGACGTCGTAGAAAAACGCCACGAGACGATAACCGTCATAATTCTGTAACCTCACGGCAAAGACATTCCATATCAACACCAAGACTTGCGAGTGGCTTCTTCAGGAATTTCAATAAAGAGTTCACACACTTACCATCCGTAATCGTCTGCACAGACGAACTGTTATCAGACGTTGACCACATGTTTCAATTCCCTTGACACTACACCATGAAGGTATCAGACTTGACTGGACTAGAAACCCGAATACTTTAGTCGTAAATAACGTTAAAGTGGCATTTCACATTCAATTCATTTTTTTAAAAGTATGTCTTGATGCAAAGATGGTTTATTCTAATTCGTAGACATGCTATCAGTTTGTTAAAGTTATTATTTATAAGCGAAAAATATGCCTTTAAAGTTGAGACAGAAATGACCAATTCTATATACACGTAAATCTGAACTGTTGCCCACAACAATTTGTTTAATTTTAGCACAAAAATATATAATTCTCGTGAACGGTTCAATATTTTGACTTGAAATTTTCAGGATTTTCACGAGAAAAGATGCTCCTTCAGATAGAATAAAGGTGAAATTTGTGTAAAAATAATTGTGAAATGTCACTTTAATGTACTGCCATTACCACCTCGTTATTTCTGATTTGTCACCCATAGAGCACACATGGTGCACTTAGGGAAGACGCGTACGTGAACGTAATGACGTGAATGACGCTCAGTCTCTTGATAAAGCAATGAATGTTTATACCGTGGACACACATTTTAAGTTTATTAAACATCGCTTCACTGATGTTCTTGCTCGAAAATGATCTATAACCGATTTCGAATTTTATTGTGACTTTTTGTTTTGACCCCTCGTCTGCGTTAAAGCAATGTTTCCAAGACAGTATCAAACGTTACCACAAAGCGACCTTTGAATGTTGTACATATCACAGAAAATGCATAAATTCAATTAATTAAGTAGGTGTTGCTAAACTTTTCATATGGTATTATAATGTTTGTAGTGATTTTAGCGTCAGCAACTGCTTTCCAATATGACCACCATATATTTTTTGATTAGTAGTAAGGAATTTTCTTAAGATTCTTTATATGAGTATCATTTACGTATAGATACACGGATTGTTACGATCTGGACGCAATTACGCGGTGGAGATTGTGCATCATGGGATGGATAACGAATACGGACAATATTTTTTGCAATAACTTCCTTATTTGTGCGACAATTTTCAAAAGTTTGTTGTATGTACCACGCCTTTAAGTACCGAGCTCTTTCATCTGATGTATGACATATTAGATAACTCGTGGTACTTTCTCCTAAATATTATCCCAACCGACCAGAGAGCGAAATGGTAACGACTACGGCCAAATTAACTACGCTTCAGGTAAGAGTTTGTGCAATAACTTTTTTATTTCTGCGTCAATTTTCATGCAGTTTGTTGCATGTACTCCGCCTTACTAAGCCCTTCTCTCAGATGTATTACTTACATGGAAACTCCTTGTACTTTTCTCAAAAATCAATCCCAACCCACTAGAAAAAGGACCTGGATTTTTTGTCGTTTTTCTGGTCGGTTGGGATCAATTTTTGGACAAAGTACAAAGATTCTACAAACAAGTCATATATCTGAGGAAAGAGCTCAGTAATGCGGGGTACATGCAAGAAACCGCTTGAAAATTGACGAAGAAATAAGAAAATTATTGCACCATTTCTTACCTGAAGCGAGGCAAATTTGTCCGTATTCGTTATCCACCCCATCATGCACAATCTCCATCGTGATTTACGAAAGGAGTACGGATATTTGATGTCGATTTGTGATTCGTGTTGACTAGACAATTTGGTCATTAAAACAATGTGGGACAGTGCATGCATTCGCAGAAATATACGTTGTGCACCGCATTGTTTCTAGTCAATAAGAAAAGAAACGTGGCGCTATACTTGAATTTTCACTTCACTTTCTGTCAAGAACCAGCTTTTAATACCGTTACTAGAAATGAAAAAGTCGGGTTGGACAAAAAGACACTGACTAAAAGAAGGAATCGTAAATGAACTTGGCGCCCATTTTTGCTCAGCAGAAACGATCTACCCTTAAAGGTTGACCATTTTATGCGACATGTCTTGTTTTCTAAATCTTGGTCTCCGCTCGGATGGTGTTACTTCTTTAGTTTGTTTGTTTGTTTGTTTATTTGTTTATGATTTCCACCTCCGTCTGACAAAATGTCACCCATAAATGGTTTGATATCGTGAACCTATGTGGGCGAACAGCTGGAGGCTCAGTTAGGGTGTTGTGGAAGTACAGGTATTAGAAACAACGGGAATCCATGGTTAGGTGCTCCAGCCGCCGTGATATGACCATAGCAGTTGAAAATTGAGTAAAACCTCAATAAACAAACGAAACAATCCGTTTCTAGGTTAAAAAAACATGACCAGGTGAGCAAAATTCGAGCGCACCTGTTTACGTAACCAGTTTTTATATTGGCACAGCGTCGACGAATAAGAATGTGAACGCAATATAATATCGTCGCTTTCGACGAAAACCTTGTAACTGCAGCTTGTTTTAAGCTGCAGTTACTAGGATTTCGTTGAAAAGCGGTGAAATGATATGATATGATATGATATGCACGATTCCTCGCGCTCATAAAATCCGAGGTATTTTCTGAAATAGAACATCAACAATGATAACAAACGTAGCAGGATATTCCTCTAGCATTTAGTTTAGGTATACATTCGTTTGGGAAAATTGCAAGTTTCATGTCTGGCCCTACGATTGTAGACTAGTCTAAATTTCATTTTCCAAGCAACAAATCAGCTTAAAGGTAGTCTACCCCTAATGAGATTCGCGCGACGTCAGAATTATTCGAGCGACGTCGATAACATTCGGCCGTTGAACTTTCTATCGCCGAATGTTTACGACTGTGCCCGTATAAGTTCGGATACGTAACGACGACGCTCGAAAAAAAATGGGTTTTATGAATCTCAAAATGGACACATTAGGGTATTCTATCCATGTTCCGTTTCGAACAGATAAAAAAAAGATAAGTTACGATAGAGAAAATTTTGAGGCAAAAAGAGAAGATGCTGATCACAACATTTTCTACTTTTTCCTACTTTTTCATCAAGCTGTTCTAAAAGGTAGGCATATAGGACGTCGAAATTATGAAACGGCATGACATGGGACGTAAGTAAACGACGTCTTTGACTGATAAAAGTTACATTCTCAAGAACTCGTTACGTTTAAGGACAGATCCTCCATTTATTTCCTACGGTAAGAATTTTTTATTTTTTCTGTACTGATATTTAAATATATGAGAAGTAAAAAAATGACTTAAAAACTATAGGTCACCAAGCGAATTAAAAAGTTATTGGATTTCAAGGGAGACTACTCTTGTGTAAAATTGCAAAAATAAGGTATCACTTAAATAGCCTACCCACAAAAAAAGTGTTTGAAATGACTAGGATTACATAAATAAGTTTTTATTGTGTTCAATATGTTTTATTCTGTCTAAATGAGTATCAATATGGGAAAATTAAGTGATGATTTTGAATTTTTTTGTAAAACATTCTTTCAAAATAGCTGAAATATCTCTTTTTTTCGCAACGTTTCTGATAATAAAAAATATTCCAGCGGTAAGAATTTTTTCCTTTTTGGTATAGACATAGTGCTTGGTCACACCTACAAAAACAAATAAAGAAAAATATATCAAACCAAACGTTTTTCTTAGTTATAAGTAAAAATTGGTTTCCTTTTTGCAGCTCTGTCCGAAATTGTTTCACTACTTTTATCCATTTTCTTCCTTATTACCAGCTTTAGATAATAAAAAGTGTCATCTTTTGTGTCCATCTGAAGCGGACTAGCTCATAAAGACACCACTTTGCTTTTGTTGCTCTGTTTCTTATCGCTAACGCAACATGTTGAACGCGTAACAAAAAGCGAAATGTACCATCCGAGTACTATTACACTTTAATTGACCAAACAGAGAAAATTGAAATAACCGAAAAGGGTCTTGTCATTTATCAACCAAACATTAACTAAATGTAAAAAATACATTTGCTGAAAAAGGCCAATTACTGAAACAGCTTTATTTCGTTATTTATGATATGCGCAGTAAGTTGCGCAGTAACGACTGGAGGATCTGTCCTTAAGGACTCCAGAGTTTTCCAAAATTACTCCAGCGTCTAACAGATGTGCGAGGGGTAAACTTTAGAATTCAGTCTGTGATAAACGGATTAAATAAGCATGGGCATTAATGCCAGTGGGCCGTTGACAGCTAATGCTTTGACATGACAACACTGACGCATGGACCGAAAGCCTTTGAGATGGAACCAGCAGCACCGGAGTACAGTGCTCATCACAAACCAAAGTTGGTTTCGGCGTCGTATGTTGACAGCAGAAGTCGTGTTTTCTCGATATAAGAACGAGAGATAACACAAGAGCAATGTACCCACACGTGACGCATATGGTGACGGGAGCGTTATGGAGTTGACGGGAATCTTACGTAGTCTAGAGACAAACCGTTTCGTGCTAAATGACACTGACTGACCAACGTTACATTGATCATGTGATTGACTCACATCTTGTAACTTTTAAACATTTGTAACATTAAGGTAAGTTTGGAGAGCGACTTACAGATTTTGTGTTTATTCTGCGGCACCAAATGCCCATGCTACAATTTTCATCAAATTTTTGAAGCGAAACATTCCACTTTTTAGTGATTGTGTATGTCAACTGAAGTATTTAATTGTTCTAAATGTATACATATGCCAGAAAATTTTAGATTTTTTTTTTTGAAAATATAGATATTTTTCACGGTACAAAAACTACAGAGACAGAGCCATTGGCTCGGCCGCTTAAATCCTCTGGGGCGCTTCCGGCCATGTGTGGCTCTGTCTCTGGGGTCGCGACTTTTTGACAAAAACAGGTGAGTGTTCAACTTTGTTGTTCATTTATTTTCTTCTGCTGCTTAAAATCGAAAAACCGGGAATGTCATGCTCCCCTAAGACCATTTATCTGCCTGTTCTAATTCTGTGGGCTCAAAGTCGGCAGGGTTTTCACAGGATCATTGTCGTCGTGGGTCGACCCTATGTGATTTTTTCTTGTTTACATCATGTATTCATGTACATTTCAACGGTAAATAGCCAATTGCTGCAGCCAAAACATGTGATATACGAGGGATGATCCAAAAGTAATGTCACAGTGCCTATAGTTTGGTTATTCGACGTATTCTTGTACAAATAAGGACTTATCATTCAAGCTTATCCTATTGGAAATCTGCTTGTTTGAATTATTTGAATATTTTCTCTATATCCGAGAAAATTAAATGCTAAAAAAGATGCATATCGTGCATGTGCGCCGCACGTCCTAGACTATTCATTTGACGATTATTATCACTTTATGTTCTATCGTTATATTAAAAGAAAAACCGCGCCAATTAAGCGGGTATTTAAATGATGCCACGTCGTGATACTGCTAAGCCATCTCAGAACGTTTCAATGAAAATGGTGCGTTGAATACCAAATAAGTCTCATTGAATTCATCACTCGCATTCGGGAAAAATGGCAGAACTGGATAAAAGCCAGCAACGTGCAATTCTGAACTTTTGCTAAAGGCTTGGAAAATAGCTGATTGAAGCAACATAAACAATAAATTTAACCTAAAAGAACGGATGGTTAATAGGACAGGTCCACCGTTGGTTCAAAACATTTTTGGGAGTGAGGATGAGTCGTTTGAAGTCTGATAAACGAGCCGTAAGACATTTGGAGCAGCGGTTTGACGCCAACGTCCATGTGACTTTGCGCTTTTTCCGTATCTTAAGCTGAATTTAAGAGGAATTCATGACGTAGACCTTAACCATTTGAGAACACATTGATTCATTAAAATGCATTCAAGGAATTGCTATACGAGTTGTTTGTAAGTACATTTATGAAGTGGGCCGAACGCCACAAAGAGAGCGATATTTTGAGAAGGAGTAGACTCTGACGTCAATTATTGATGACTTCGTGTATTGTGCGGCGCTGGACACCGATGCGCTATGTAAAAATGTGGTTTATTTTTGTTATGTAACACGAAACTTTATGAAAATTTGTGTATGTATTAAAAGAATATTAATCTTTCGGCATGTAAAATTGCTTGACGATACGTTCATAAAATCACCGAAAACAACGTTTGTGACATTACTTTTGGATCATCCCTCATACTAATCGAGGGATAATCTCGATCAGACATTGCTTTCCCATGTAACAAAACCTTAGAAATAATTGGCAAACGTAAAGTTTAAGCAATTTCTATCGGTGGCTCTGTCTCTGGTGGCTGGCTCTGTCTCTGGTGGCTGGCTCTGTCTCTGCGTGCTTGGTGAAAAAAAATAATCTATCACAAAATTCGTGTCGAAGTAATTTACTCACACACTGAATAGATCATGTTGTGTATGGCGAATTGTTCAGTCACCGATTAAACCCTTTGCAAAACATCGAACATTCTGCGTTGTTCAATTTCAAAGCTACAATTAAACAATGTCCTTTGAATGATCAAAGATCAGCGAGTCTATATTGACGGGAGAAGAGGGATTTCGATTTATGTAAATATGTGACTCGGAACCGAAAATCCTGTGATGAAGACATCGTACTATCTGGAGACAGCTACTGAACTCTCGCGGTCACCGCGCATTATTCGCTTTT
Source organism: Fragum sueziense (assembly GCA_963680895.1). Classification (NCBI taxonomy): domain Eukaryota; kingdom Metazoa; phylum Mollusca; class Bivalvia; order Cardiida; family Cardiidae; genus Fragum; species Fragum sueziense. Next base: position 36,410,863 of record OY804594.1, on the reverse strand, counting down.
ATTCAGTGGGAAACATGCTTCTCTTCCAATTTACATGTATTGGAATATACACTAACCTTTCGCCACGGCTCATAATTCTATGTAGTACTGTGCTTAAGGCGACAAAAAGGGTGTTGACAAAGAAACAATTACACGATGGGTAATCCACGTGATTTGGGGAAGGGTCCACACCGAAAAATTGTCTGTTTCAAATTGTCTATTTTGTTCTATATCTCAATTTAAACTCTACGTATTTTGACGAGAAATTGCACCATACGCGCCTTTGAGAGAGTCCTAAATAAGATGTAAACGGAGGGCATGGGGTTGGGATGATAAAGCATTTCAGTAAAAAACCGCGTAATAGAGGAAAACGAATACACATTTTGTATGTTCGAACTCCATCATAGAAATCCGGGATCCGATATATAGTTTCACTTGCTTCTTTTGCATACTTAATGCCAAGCTTTCGTGAGAAAGTGCATATCAATTATATAAACGCGGTTATTTCTTAAAACATTTCTAATCTGCAGCCAGCCACACCACCACCCCCACCATCATCGTCGATTCGTTCATCATCTGGCGTGCTAGTTCGCACAGAATCTCTCAACTACTCCAACGCACTAAACAATAGGCTGATATGCCTGTTCTATTTAAAAGTTTGCACTTGAAACTTGTTACAAGTTTGCACTTTGTGAATCATTATTCTAATGTTGACACAAACTCCTCAATCAATCTAATGTATACCATGTTTAAGAAAACGACAAAGAATATTTGCGAAGCATAAACCGAAACGACTAGCAAATATTTCAGCCTTTGCTTCGTGGGGTGGTACAAGTTAAACACTAAATATTGCTCAAAATGAGGACGTGGTCACTAGGCTAACAGTACATAAAGCGAATGCGTCACATGGTTTTATTTGAGTGCGTGTGTAATGATAAGCGAAATCTCCTTAAAAGATACACACTAGGCCTGTATAAGTCATCATATATTGCACAACGGGCTAAAAACTAAAATTAACCGACAGTTCAAAGCGGAGCCAGCCGCCAGAGACAGAGCCACCGATAGAAATTGCTCAAACTTTACGTTTGCCAATTATTTCTAAGGTTTTGTTACATGGGAAAGCAATGTCTGATCGAAATTATCCCTCGATTAGTATATCACATGTTTTGGCTGCAGCAATTGGCTATTTACCGTTGAAATGTACATGAATACATGATGTAAACAAGAAAAAAATCACATAGGGTCGACCCACGACGACAATGATCCTGTGAAAACCCTGCCGACTTTGAAGCCCACAGAATTAGAACAGGCAGATAAATGGTCTTAGGGGAGCATGACATTCCCGGTTTTTCGATTTTAAGCAGCAGAAGAAAATAAATGAACAACAAAGTTGAACACTCACCTGTTTTTGTCAAAAAATCGCGACCCCAGAGACAGAGCCACACATGGCCGGAAGCGCCCCAGAGGATATAAGCGAGTTTCCGTACCGTGTTTTTGTCATAATTAGGCTAAAACAGGGTGGGTGGGTAAGGTAAAGTCAAATATCTTTTTATTTGCGTGGAAAGGTGTGCTGATTTTTTTGTAAAAATAACGCTTGGTATCATCTTCAAAATATCCAAAAACAAAAAATATTCATTGGGTATTTTTTTGGCGAAATGAAAAAAAAAAGTTGCGAAATTTTCTAAAAAAAATAAGACTTTTCAACTTTTCCCATAATTTTTTCCAGAAAATGGTTTTAAAATATTTATTTCAATCATTTCATCACATATGTGCATATTATGTTAAGTCTCTAAATTGATATAACACTTGAAATTATCCATTCAGAATAACTTGCTATTTGACTTTAAAACGTAATAGTAATTTTGCGAAAATGATCATTACTAGATCTAGTCAATGGCAGATAACTCTGACACGAAAACGAGTCAGGAAACTTACCCTGATTTTTTTTTATATTTTGTTCAGGAAATGTTACTTTACAACATTTGTACAAATGAAAAAAAATTCATTGAGCGGATAAAAAGTAACGCCCCGAGTCCAAACTTACCTTGAGCATTTGTCGTCTGTAGCATCTTTTAATTTGGTGCAGATCAAAACTATGTCGATTTGGAAATTTTTTAATCCATTACCACACATTGTGACTGTCTCTTTTTGACTCCCCACAAAATAATTAAAACATCGTGGAAAATGAAGAAATTGCTTGTGACAAGGAATTTCTTCATATCCCACAATTTTTTCCATCCCAAGAGACCTAAAAATTAATAAATTAATTTAGGCTGGTAGAAATTATCGTCTGTCGGATCTTTCAATTTGGACAACTCAAGAATTTTGCCGTCTGGTAGGCCTATGGGTTATCGCAAAGCCTACCTGACTGAGTGAGGCAAGGATAGGCTATTCTTGAAAAATGAACGTTTTCTATGATAGAACAATATTTAGGGCAAGCTGGTGTTTCCGAGCAGACGGAGGCTCCGAAAAGATGTTCTTGTACTAGGATTCGCCTACTATTGACAGAAATACCAGAAATTCATGCTCTGGACTGCCGCCAAGATATGATAGATAGAGGGCGCGGCCGTAGATAGGACCTAGGCCTATACCATTAGCCTATAGAATGAAATGGCCTCCTATATCACAAAAAGACAGAATACCCGTAATGTCATTGTGGCGATTTTGAGATTTACAAAACATCGGGTTTTTTCCCCGAGCGTCATCGTTGTAACGTATCCGAATACGTCTAGAAACTATTCGGCGCGATCGAAAACATTCGCGCGGTGGAACTACGAGTCTCCACCACCGAATGTTTTCGATCCCACCCGAATAATATTCCGACATCCTGCGAATATCAGTAGGGGCATAGGCAGGGGCGGATCCAGGATTTTCGGTTAGGGGGGGGGTAACATCATAACGTTGGGTACGTCCGAAAATGACGTACATACAGATTATCAAAGCTCGTATATTTTCATCAGCTTTAAACATAAACGACGATATGTCGTATTTCTGTGCTCATAATTTTCTTTTTCAAAAAAAAAAAGACAAAATATTTTAATAAAGGAATGTTAGTATAATTTCAAGGATATATACGTAGATGTTAATATGTGATAAATTAAAAAGTTCAAACGCAAAATGCAGAACTCATGTTTCTTTTTCCATTTTCTCGTTTTTTCGCAACATGATTTCTATTGGTGCGCATGCTGGGGAGGGTTTGGGAGGGGTGTCCCCTCCCTTAGTTTGAGAAAATTTTCAAAAAGAAAGACGAAATGGTGCAATTTCCGGAACATCCAGACCTATTGCAAAACCATATCTAAACCTACAAATTATCATAGGTAACACATTATTTGGGGTGTTATTAAAACTATGTTACATATTGTTGTGCCTGTTGGGGATGGTTTTGGAGGGGACCCCTCCGCGTGAGAAATTTTTTAAAAGGAAGGCGAAATGGCGCAATTTCCGGGACATGCAGACCTATTTCTTTGCCTCTTAAAGGGGCCCGTGCTAGGTTTTTATGCTTCTGAACTGTTCGGGAACTCATATTTATGCATGGAAAAACAATTTGCAATGCATCAAAACCTCAATCACGGCGAATAACAATCTTTCCTTTGCTATAGACCAATCCTTTACAAGCGTGTATGTACGCATTCTATTTTTACTTCAAAACAAGACAAGGTCGATGTCAACGAGACACACCTCCGCGGTATTAACACACCGTACAACCGGCTGTTTCGATGACTGTGACCTTATTTGCGAGGAATACGTGAAAAGTTTTTTTTGTACAAGCACTGAACAATATTACGCGTATTTATCAACTATAGAATACCAAAGATCCTTTCGTTTATTTATGAAAGTAAATTCAATTAACTTAACATGCACATGACATCAGATGCCGAATCGGTCTTCTCAAACTTTCGACGCAGCCGGTTTTACGGTGTGTTGAATCTCGCTGAGCACAGATGACGTAGGGGAGACCGGGGCTAGTCCGCCCTCGGGGCATGTTCGGCCAGTGGCTCTGTAGAGCCTCTCGACAGAGATAGAGAGCCCGGAATCAAATTGTAATGTCACTTATGACGAAAGCCGTTCGCAGAAAGTTTTTGGTCACATTAAATAGAAAAACATAGAAATTGGAACACATTTCTTATTTTTTGACACCATCAGTAAATTTTCCACATTTGAATAAATTTTCATTTATAGTAAAATGCGCCATGAATCAGATTTCTTTTTTGTATAGTTATGACGACAATCATGTCCTCTTTCAGATTAAAACTTAAGATGACGATTTCATGTCATCTATAATAAGATGTAACGTGATGTTTCGATGAGGTCGGTCTGGGGCTAGTCCGACTATTGGGGTCGGGGCAAGTTCGGCCACGACCAAACTTGCCCATGAACAAAAAGAATGATCATGGTTGGAAAGGCTATTTCCTGTCACATCTAAATATATCAGTCGCAAAAACCTAGCTCTAACAAGAAAGTCAAAAATCGAAAAATTCAAAACCTCCGGCCGAACTTGCCCCGGCCCCCTTCTTGTTATCCAAAAATACCCCCTTTCTCACGATGTTTGGCTGTTAAACAATACCTTTTTTCAATTTAAACCTTCATTTGGCAGTCGTATTCAGATTCCTTTAAATTAAAACAGTCTAAAAATCCTTTTTAATGAATTATAGATCTGAGCATACCTAGCCCCAATAGTCGGCCGAACTTACCCCGTGCATGGGGCAAGTCCGCCCACTACGATCAAAACACTAAAACTTGAAATACTCTTTCTTGAAAAGAAACGCATAAAAATGAAAGGCACAGTTAGAAATGCTATCACTTGTAGAACATGTATATATAAATTACACCCAAATAGCTCTCATAGAATTCAAAATATGAGCAATCGAAAAAAAGGGGGCGAACTAGCCCCGGTCTCCCCTACCTCTGACGTAATTGATTTTTGAAGGTTGGGCATATTTAACCGTTACAAAACAAAAACAAGGACAAAACAAAACTGACAGCATGTTATTCATTGACTTGGATTTTAAAACTTGATAAAGCTTGGTGAGAGCTAAGAATGGAGATAAGTGATCTACCCCTTCAGGTTGGTAATTTCATACATTATTTCTGGTTTGTAATTATTGTGCCATTTGCATTTTCGACAACCTAGCTCGTCCCCCTTTAAATAAACCTATATATCTAATATTACAATACCATAATTATCTAAACCTACAAATTAATTCACAGAGGCAACAGAGTTTCGCGTGTTTTTTTTTTTTTTTTTTTTTTTTTTTTTTTTTTTTTTCACCATTTTACATATTGGTTTTCCTGTTGGGTAGGGTTCGGGAGGGGTGTCCCCTCCCTCCTTGTGAGATTTTTTTTAAAAAAGAAAGACGAAATGGCGCAATTTCCGGGACACGCAGACCTATTTCTTTGCCTCATAAATAAGCCTACATCTAATATTGCAAGACCGTATCTAAACCTACAAATTAACAGAGATAACATAGTTTTGCGTGTTTTTGCACCATATTTCATATTGGTTTTCCTGTTGGGGAGGGTGTACCCCCTCTCCGTATTAGAAATTTTTAAAAAAGAAAGACGAAATGGCGCAATTTCCGGGACATGCAGACCTATTTCTTTGCCTCTTAAATAAACCTATATCTAATACTGCAATACCATATCTAAACCTACAAATTAATCCACAGAGACAACAGAGTTTTTGCGTGTTTTTTCACCATGTTTCATTTTGGTTTTCCTGTTGTGGAGGGTTTGGGAGGGGTGTCCCCTCCCTCCTCGTGAGAATTTTTAGGTCGGGAAATCTCTTCGAGATTTTCCTAACTATAGCTACGCAACGCTTGTAACTTTTTTCTATCTTTTTCTATCTTTACCTCGTATCTGTGGCTTTGTTTTTTCTGCAGATACGAGGTTTTCGATATCATCTGGCCGCCGCATAGTCGTTTGTCTGAGTCCGCCGCGAAAAAGTAGACCTACCCTTGAATAATTCAAAATTGCTCAATTAACATAATTATCGTTAATAGACTTTCATTTCCTAATTGTTTTATCAAAACAATGCAGCAGTTTGCTCATTAGTGCGAAAACTATCAACCTCTCTTTTTTGGCGAAAAGGTTGATAATTGGTGTGGCAGACTAGAGCAGACGAGAATTTCATCACCAAAACAAATAACTGCGCCACAGTTCGTTTAATCGGACATTTCCGTAAAGCACTCGTAGAGACACGGAAAATCTATTTATATCCTGAGTCTAGTCAAGTCCTCCGCTATGCGCATAATTTACAACACATGCATTGTATCGGGTTATACGTGTTTTAACACTTCGCGGTGTAAAGCTAGTATATTAGGCCTATGCTTAGACCAACCAAAGTGTTACCGTAACGGCGTTGTACGAGCTTTGGGCCGTCTTGAGTACCTACAACGTAATTTTCGTGATATACTTACTTACTTACTTAATCCTCTTCGCCCATGGTTGGGCATAGGGCCTTCACTACTGTTCTCCAGGTTGTTCTGTCTTCCGCCTTCTTTTTTGCCTCACTCCATGAGAGTCTGATCTTTCGGAGCTCGGAGTCAAGGGTTCTTCTCCATGTCAGAGCGGGTCTGCCTCTCTTTCTCTTTCCCTGGGGGTTCCAATCAAGAGCTTGTCGGGTAATGTTGGTTCTGTCTCTACGCAGAATATGCCCAATCCATCGCCATTTTCTTTCCTTGATGGTCTTTATTATGGGTTTTTGGTTAGTCCTCCTCCAGAGCTCTTCATTGGATATCCTTTCGGGCCACCTTATCTTCAGGATCTTGCGAAGGCAGTTGTTTATGAAGACTTGAAGCTTGGTTTCGATGGTCTTGGAGTGTTTCCAGGTTTCTGATCCATACAGTAGGACAGACTTTACATTGGAGTTGAAGAGTTTCATTTTTGTATTTAGCCTTATAACTGTGCTGTTCCAGATATTCTTAAGGGAGCTAAAGGCACCTCTTGCTTTCCCGATCCTGGTCTTCACATCTTGATCAGAGCCTCCTGTCTTGCTCACCACGCTACCAAGGTAGGTGAAGCTCCCCACTTCATCAATCGGCTGATCGTTCAGCGTAACCTGAGATTCGCTTCTGTTGTTAATTCTCATGTTCTTTGTTTTCTTGATGTTGATGTGGAGTCCAGTCTTCTTGGCAGTTTCATTTAGGCATTCAGTTTTCTCCTGTATGTGCTGGTGAGTGTGTGACAGAAGGGCAATGTCGTCCGCAAAGTCAAGATCTTCCAGTTTCTGTGTGAAGGTCCACTGTAGCCCCCTTGGTTCTGTGGTCAAAGTCTTCATGATCCAGTCAACCACAAGCGAGAAGATCAGTGGAGATAATAAACAGCCCTGGCGAACACCTGTAGAAACGTTGAAGGGAGGGGATAGGTCCTGGTTGTGGATCACATGACAGGTTGTATCTTGGTAGAGGCTACGGATTATGTTGATGATCTTTTCTGGAATGCCATAGTGCTTCATGATTTTCCAAATGGTGACTCTGTCGATGGTGTCAAAAGCTTTACGGAAATCTATAAAGTTGATGTATAGGGGTGATTGCCATTCCAGTGACTGTTCAACGATAATCCTCAGCGCTGCTATTTGGTCTGTACATGATCTCCCTTGGCGGAACCCAGCTTGTTCGTCCCTCATTATATGGTCTAATGATGTCTTCATACGCTTCAAGATAATCCGCGTCAGGACTTTGCTTGGGAGAGATAGGAGTTGAATTCCTCTCCAATTCTGGCAGTCTCCAAGGTCTCCTGATTTCGGTAGTTTGACGATCAGACCCGTTCTCCATTCTGCTGGAACCTCTTCTTTGTCCCAAATATCTTGTAGTAGGCCTATGAGAAGATCAGCTGTAGTTTGGTGATCTGCTTTAAGGGCTTCTGGTGGGATTCCATCTAGGCCTGGTGCTTTTCCACTCTTAAGCTTCCCCACTGCTTCCATGATCTCCTCCTTGGTGATAGGTCCTGTGTTGATGGCCAAATCCTCGCCCTCTGGTATGTCAGGAGGGGTGTCAACTGGTGTGCCACTGAGGAGTTCGCTGAAGTGCTCTCTCCACCTCTCCAGTTGTTCTTCTGGCTTTGTCAGTGTCCTACCATCCTTAGACTTGATTGGTTTGTCTGCAGCGCCTCTCTTTCCAGATAATGTCCTTCTTATTCTATGTAAAGTCTTCACGTCTCCTCTGTCTGATGCTTGTTGGGCTTCTGTGGCCAGTTGGTCGACTCTTTCGTTCTTGTCCTTTCTGGTACTTCTTTTCACCTCTTTCTGCTTAGTCTTGTACTCTGTCTGTATGGTCTGTTTCTGCATTCTGGTCTTGGCTTGAAGAAGTCTATGTCTGATTGCTCTCTTTTCCTCGATCAGCCTTATGGAATTATCAGACAGCCAGTCTTTATAAATTCTTTTCTTGTAACCGAGAGTTTCTTCACAAGTTGTTTTCAGTGTGTCCTTGACAATCTTCCATTTCTGTTCTACTGTTTCTTGATCTTGTTGGGCAAGGGCCTGGAACCTGTTTGACACAGCTATTGCAAAGTCTTTGCACACTTCTTTTGACTGGAGCTTGGAGGTGTCGTAGCGTGGATTTTCGTGATATATTCATCCTTATTTATCCAGGCTTGGGTTTAACGGGTATTTAGTAATCTTTCTTCGACCTGGGTTTGAGATCTTGGCTATTCATGAGTTAATTGTAGGGTTCTGTCTCTGCAGAAAAAAGGGTTGATAGAGTTGCCTCTTTCACAAACGACAGAAAGAACAATTCCCAAGTGAAAGCTAATGCAAATGCTAATGCTAAAGCAAAGAGGACATCAAAAATAAAAAGAAAACAAGATCTAGATTTGTGTGCAGAAAATACGAGCTCACTTTTTCAAATTCTGAGTTTAACACACATGTTATTAGAATTGTTGATCAATGTTTATGGTTTAACCTTTACCATCATTTACAATGTACTATATTGTAAATTCAATGATCTAGATCTAGTCAGTTCTCATGTCACTTTTGTGAACCATGTTAAAGTGACAATTCACAATTATTTGTACATAAATTTTACCTTTATTCTATCTGAAAGAGCATGTTTTCTTATGAAAATTCTGAAAATTTCAAGCCAAAATATTGAACCGTTTACGAGAAATATATATTTTTGTGCTAAAATTAAACAAATTGTTGTGGACAACAGTTAAGATTTATATAGAATATGTCATTTTGTCTCAACTATATAGGCATATTTTCGCTTATAAATAACAACTTCAAAAACTGATAGCATTTCTATGCATTAGAATAAACAATCTTTGCATCAAGACATACTTTCAAAAAATGAAATAAAAGTGAAATGTCACTTTAATTCTAACTTCATTCCTCATTCTGCATTTTGCTCAGAAATTTTCCCGTCATAGTATCAATATTTTTCATTGTGCAAAGTTTAACCTTTCCTAAACAGTGATATGTAAAAATGCTCTCATGCCCGTAGGAAGCAATTTGATAAGGGGGGATGGGGCTCAAAACTCTGTCCGGGTTTGTGTCTGAACATTTAGGGACTAAATTGGCCTTTTCTTCAATTTTCTATGTAAAATGAGGAAAATTCGGTAGTTTTGACCAACATTTGGGGCTTATCCCCTCCCTCCCGTGACTCCAACCTGTGCCTACGGGCCTGCATCAAAATCGGAATACTGTTGCTAATGTCAAGTTTGTGTTGATAATTTAGATAAATATTCATGTAAAGTTTAGCCAAAGAGTTGTTGAAAGATAGATTGAGACTAAGAAAGATATCAAAATGTATTCGTTTTGCCACCATGTTTCCTGAAATCTTTTTTATAATGGATATCAAAATGATATAATGATTTACAAACTGTTAACCCAGACAATTCATTAAAACAGTCCATCCGTAATGAGATTCATGTGACGTCGGATCTTTTCTGACAACACCGTAAACATTTTTAACATACGGTTACCCGTTCAACACGGACACGTTACGACTTAAAAAATTGACACTTTCCATCACCGAATGTTTACGACATCACCGGAAAAAATACGACATCGTGTAATGGATTTGGTTTATTTGGGTTTTATGAAGTTTTCAACTAATAGGGTCATATCGCGGCGGACCGTGTAATGGAGTAGATCTATATTGTTGACAATTACCCTTTCGTCTACTATGATTTCTTCTCTAGAAATATCAAAGTTTTGCTTATGTAAACTGGGAATTAGAGTATAAGGGTTAATTTTAATGATAACATCAGATAACAACATTGAGAATATTTTAAGAATTCAATGTAAATTTAAGAAAATTGACCATTTACTGTATTTCGAATCCTCTGTTTCCCGACCTTCAGTACTATCAGTACTTTGATTTTTATAAGAAAGACAAAATGGCTCAATTTCCGGGACATGCAGACCTATTTCTTATATAGATTTACTTTGACTGTGAATAATTTCGTTTTTTTATGTTAAAAGAAACTTCCTCAAAGATGTATTTATTAAAGCGTTTATCTAATAAACGCCCGATCCGCCGTCGATGGGGTAACAACGGTTTATATAAAGAGTACTTAGCAATAAGTCATCGATTAATCGACGCCTCGGTTGAAAAAAGCGGAACTGTTGGGGAGGGATGTTGGCTTTTAACTACTTAAAGTTAAAAAAATGATCCACAATTCGAGGGCTGTTATAGGTTTATAACGAAATCGGTTAAGTCTCAGTGACTACTTGTCGGTGATCATATTAATATTTCCCATTTTGTACAAATCGCCAATGTTTTTGACTATTTTCTGTCATTTAAATGCCGTCCAATCATACTGATAGATTTGTCGTTCACATTTTGCAATTTTATCTTTTCCATGGAGGCGCTTGTCAAGGTCTCGGCCGATTGCTCGGTTATACGATGCTGAATAACCAAATTAAATAGCGGCATCCGGGTGTCGCTTTTGTTTGACCATTTGACAAACACACACTGGCGTCGGTCTTACTACATATAGGCTATAGGCCCTATCAGCCAAAGAAAATGGGAAAACACCGACATTATCAGAGTCATTGTCATAAATTGATTATTATAAGTTCGATAAAATTTCCAACATCGACTTTAATTGTTCTTTGATAGCCCCCTCTTTTCAAAAAAAAAAAAAAAAAAAAAAAAAAAAACAAATCTGGCGATTTTAGGGGGGGGGGGGGGGGGCGCCGCTTCCGCCCCCTCTAAATCCGCGTATGATAGGGACTAGTCCAAAGTGTTTTTAGATTAATTTTTGATAAATTTGAATTAGATCTACAATCTTAAACAAATAAATTATGGGCCAAGTATGATAGAGGCAGGCCGCCGCAGGCCTACCTTTGATTAGGGTAGACTACCTTAATGATAATCTAAGCTCCCTCTATCGAGACGAGCGCTTTCAACAAATTCAAGCCTTGCATGCCTGTGAGCATTGGGAGAGTAAAGAAGGGACAACCATCACTAGTTAAAGTCAAGTCAAGTCAAAATTCTGATGTGTCCCCCCCCCCCCGTTTGTTTAATTCTATTTCTTACGATTAAAGTACAAAATATGGCATACCGTTTATTGGTGTTCATAATTTTCACTTTACCGTGTAAAAGGTTCAAGTATGGCAGCTGCCGGAGATTTTAATGATGATGTGGAAGAATACGCCCCGCATGTCCAAAATATTCTCGACCAAACTTCTCTGAAATGGGTATTTGTTGGAGGGAAGGGCGGTGTTGGCAAAACCACTACCAGGTAACTTGACATGTTTATTTATTTGTGATCAAATCGGATTTTTGTTGCATCCTGTGTGTTGCATCAGGCTTGTTCAGTTATTGACGCAGCACAGCAATATGGCTCATATCATCAACTTCTCTCAGTCTGGATATTGAAGATCGGTTAAATGAGATTAGACACAGATAATTGGTTGCAAAGTGTAATGCTGTTTTTACTCATTAGGTGCAGTCTGGTCCATAAAGTAAATTTGAGGAGAAAAAGTGCACCCGACGTGGGACTCGAACCCACGACCCCCGGATTACTAGTTGGATGCTCTAACCTCTGAGCTAGCCGAGCACATGGTCGTGTTTCTACCCAACGTCACCACACTCCAGTGCTTCTGAAAGGTTTAATCCCATTTCGTCTACTCCCAATTCGTCTACTCCCAATTCGTCTACTATTTTTGACATAAGTCCCATTTCGTCTACTCTTCTATACAGTCAATCTTGCTCAAGCTACCACGTGCATTAAGCGACTTTTTGTTTAAAGCGACCACTCTCAGGTCCTCCCGATGAAATTCCTTCTTTAAATTGTTGCATTAAGCGTATTTCCCCAAACGCGACCAGCGACCAGCATTTTTGGGGCCCTCAAACAATGGAATGTTATTTTAAGCAACCGTCCCACATTACTGATCATTTAGGAAAGGCATGGGCGGATCTAGAGGGGGGGTCGGGGGGGGGGGGGGGGGGGGGGTCCGGACCCCCCCTGGAATTGGCTGAAAATTGAATTTTGACTATATAAATTTAGTGTAACGTTACATATTTACTACATTTTAAGCCATAATTTGGGCTTGGACCCCCCCTGGAAAAAATTTTGGGCTTGGACCCCCCCTGGAAAAAAATCCTGGATCCGCCCTTGAAAGGTGTCAAACGTATGTATAAATCGATATGAAAGCTGTGAAATTGCCCTAATTTACAGCAATTTAGTCGCCTGTGAAGTCAATCAAAACTGTTTAATGAAATGACAGATTGCATTTTGTTTGTTATGCAATCTGGATTACCGTAATTAATTTGGAACAATGTTCCCCATATAATCTGTTTATACTTTGATCAGAATTTAAGAATAATATTGGACGGCAAAACCCGGGGAGATCATGTCTTATCGGTAATAATAAAGTCAGGCCTATCGAGTATGCGTTTTTTAACCATATAAAGAGGAAGTTATAAAGTGAAAATATTTTTTGTTCAATTGAATTTAAGAACAAAATAAATCGAGTCACCAAAGGGAAATAACTGTAATGTTTACCAAAATCGGGAAAATGAAACTGAAATTAATCAACCAGAGATGGTGAAATAATATCTTGTATGTCATTAATTCTTTCATTTCTTTTCACAAGTTGACTAAATCAACGATTCTTCCATAAATCAGAGATATATTTCCTTTAACTTAACAATAAATTGATCTTTCATGCCGTTGGTAGTTATTCAATTGCCCTCTTTTCCAGAAGTAGAAATGTTGGATAAACATTGTGTGCAAGGAAGAACTCGCATGAAAAGTTAGACATTGTATTCAGAGACCGTTTTGTTAAGCGACCGTTTTTGGAATTCCCTCAGGGTGGTCTCTTAATACAAGATTGACTGTACTTTGTATATCAATATGATATTTTATGATTTTTATCGAAATGTTTGCATTTTTATTTCATTTGTGAATATATTGACTTAATTTGTTTTCTTAAATCAAAAATAATGTTGTTTATTGATGATTTGACACGAAAGTAGATGAGTTGGGACAGTAGATGAATTGGGACTCAATGCACTTAAAAAACAGTAGATGAAATGGGAGTAGACCAATTGGGATGTTACCTTCTGAAATATTTTGAAAATCTACTTGTCCACGGACAAGTCTTGATCCAAAATTGTCTTGTCTGTATCAAAAATCAACTTGTCCCTACAAAACCCATATACTTTTCCATAGCTTCATTTGTTTGTTGCATATCTATTATGACTGTCTAACTATTGTCTATGTAACAAAATTTGTACATTAAACTATCAGTAATCACATTGTATGAAAAAATTGTGAGAAAAAGAAAAAAAAACATTTTTTGTTATAATCAGATTTTGAGGAGAAAAAGTGCACCCGATGTGGGTCTTGAACCCACGACCCCCCGATTACTAGTCGGACCCTCTAACCACTGAGCTAGCCGGGCACATGGTCGTGTTTCTACCCAATTTCACTACATCCAACTAAAATACAGTACCTTGTAGTGTGGTAGAAAAACTGTCATGTACGAGAAAGTATCCATAAAGTTCAAACAGGTGTAGAGACCGGATGTGATACACTATCCCATAAGCTTATTTATGCTTCTTAGGCCCTTTAATGTTTGTTTTCCCTGTTGTTATTTGGTTGTCCATTTGGGTATTTTGGAATAGTGTCGTAGCTTTGTAACTAGCTGCAATAATGTAACCGGAACTTGTTTGAAAGTTATTTCAATCTCAAAACTAGATGGACCAAATGGTTAAACTTTTGTCACCCAGGTAACCAGAGTTTTCCCAGAGAATAATAAATTGGGGGTCATTGTGACCTCCTTGTCTTCAAAGTTTTGGGTCATTTCTCCAATTTAGAGGGTCAAATTTTATAAATGCCTTTAAAAGACAAAGTATAAAACATAAATCTGGATTTTAAAACATGCATCATTAACGACACTCAAGTAAATGTCTAAAGGGTCTTTAATTTTGAAATTGGGTCAATGACACACAATTTGTGTGTCATAGAACACCCTGGGTAACATCCTTACTCCATTCAATAGCTTTATTTTGAAGATTCACTACTTAATTTGGTAAACTTATTTTTCATTCCTCTATTTGTTTGATTTGTATCTGTTGCTCTGAGATAAAGCCTAATGTTTATTTGCAGCTGCAGTTTGGCTGTATTGTTGTCGTCAGTCAGGGATTCTGTCCTCATCATATCTACAGATCCAGCCCACAACATCTCAGATGCCTTCAATCAAAAGTTCTCTAAAGTGCCAACAATCGTTAAAGGCTTCACTAACTTGTATGCTATGGTAAGTCAACTTTAATCAAAACTTTGGACTCCTCTCCAAATTGAAAGGTGTTGCAGACATCAATTTCAAGTTGATGAAATTTTTAAAAATCTTTTTATTTAGGGTTAGAAAACATTTCAGAAAATGAAGAAACTGATTGGTACAATTTCTTCATTTCCGCAATGCTTTCTCTGAGTATTTACCTCTGGGGGCGCCAAAAAGTGTGAATTTAAGTGTCACTGTTTGCGAATGGGTTAAACCTACTTTCTTTATCCAGGTAGAAATGCCAATGCTCAGAGCAACACATATGATTTGAATTCTTTACCTGAACAAACCTA
The DNA here is from genome assembly GCA_963680895.1 of Fragum sueziense. Taxonomy (NCBI): domain Eukaryota; kingdom Metazoa; phylum Mollusca; class Bivalvia; order Cardiida; family Cardiidae; genus Fragum; species Fragum sueziense. The sequence goes on along the minus strand of OY804594.1, from coordinate 36,395,860 downwards.
GATAGCAACCATTTCTTTCTCCATTTAACCCATTACTGGGCAGGGAAGCCTTTTGAATTCCTCTAAAGAAATTGCCCGGGAAAACATTTTGGAAAATGAATAAATTGCTTGTGACAAGCAATTTCTTCATTTTCCACAATGTTTTCCAACTAAAAATGGAAATATTTTTAAAATTTCATTAACTTGAAATTGTCATCTGCAACATCTTTCAAATTGGATTAGTCCAAAATTTTGTTGTTTGGTAATGGGTTAAATATTTCATGTTTGTCAGCCTGTCAGGTCAAATGTATAAAAAAATTAGACTTAACCTTTTCCCAAACAAGACCTGATTTTGACGTCCCTAACAGAAAATTTTGAGGAAAATATGTAGACAAAAGAAGAAACTGCTGATAATCAGCAGTTTATCCTCTTGCCTCAATATTTTTGTGCCATATTTTGCCCAAATACTATCTTTAATTACATCCATTTTGTCGATTTGTAGCAGTTTTTGTAGTGGATCACCCTAAAAGTTTGTCGTTTGGGAAATGGTGAAACTAGAAATTTGATTGTTTGATTGATCGGGTGTTTCTGTCACTGTCACATGGGATTCACTTATTTGATGTTTATAATATAGTTGACCAACTGACTGACCAATAAAATTATATGATTTTTACTTCAGGAGATCGATCCTAATTTAGGCGTAGCTGAACTACCAGATGAATACTTTGAACAAGGTAAACTTGGGTTGTATCGAAATATAATCAACTGCATTGTAACAAGCTATACCTTCCTGTAAGATAAAGTATTTTGTTTAAGGCTGATTGCCTGATTTGTAATTGAGAAACACTACAGATAGATTTTGTTATTATGCTCCCGAAAAATTTCCGGGGAGCATATAGTCGCCATGCTGTCCGTCCGTTCGTCCGTGTGTCCGTCCCTCCATGGCCAGATCTTAGCAACCTTTGGACCAAATTCAATGAAACTTCACATGTGAACTCCCTAGGAAAATACCTAGGTAATTTTTCTCCGTTTTAAATTTAAGGCTGCGTCATGGAAAAAGGGGCCTTAGTGTAAAAATTAGTTTTTCTCTTATTTCTCTTCATCTAATGGGCAGAATTTAAAAAAAAAAAAAAATGAAATTTTGTACTCATGTAATTAATAGGATGTTCTAGACCATATCTGTAATCAATTTGTGTTCAAAAAATCTGTCATGGGAAAAGGGGGCTAAATGTATGATACTTTTTATTTTGTGACAAACACTTATTCGAGGAGCATAATCCGTCTATGACGGCTCTTGTTTAGATTGGTTGAAAACTTTCTATAGATGCTAGTTAACATGCAAACATCAGTTTGGAAAAAAAAATGGCAGGTTTGATTTCTGTTTCCGGTCTTGATCACACAAAAAGAATGGAAATAGGTGTTTGATTTCTGTAGTTAAATGATACAAGAAAGTCTATATCTTGTTTAACATTCCTTATAAAATAACTGGGGTTTTCCATTTTGCACTGATTAATTTACCTGTGAGTCATTAATGATGCAAGTTTTGAAATTCAGATTTTTGTATGACACTTGGGTACTAAGGCATTAGTAAAATTTGACCTGCAAAATTGGAGAAAATTCAATAACCCCCAAATTTGCCAATTGTTATGCCCAGGGAAAGCCCTGAAATAACATTGGAAAAACATTAAAGGAATTCTGATAACTCTTAATCATATTTTCCGTGCCATTCACACAGTTTTGATTTTACAATTTCATGGTTTTCATTTGAGGACATGAATAAACAAACCAGATTTATAAATGTCTTTTTCCAGATGTAATGAGCTTAGGAAAACAGATGGCACAAGAGCTGCTTGGAGCGTTCCCCGGAATAGATGAAGCTATGAGCTTTGCTGAAGTCATGAAGTAAGTATTAACCCTTTCCCAAAAGGTGAAATATCAGGGTGTTCCAATTCAAAAGGTGTTGCAGATGACAAAATGGATGTTGATGAAAATTATATTTGTGTATTATATAGCTAGGAAAATATTGAGGCAAAACTGAAAAGGAGAAAATGCTGATAATCAGCATTTTCTTCTTTTGCCTCTGTTTTCCCAAACCCTTTTTATTAGGAACGGTAAAATCAGCTTTTGTTTGGGAAATGTTTAATACACCCCACAGACACTAAAAGTTGAAGGGATTATTATTATATTAAAAAGTCAACCCTCTCTATCTGTCTGATTGTTCTTGTATCTGTAAATGCAACTCCTATTAAATTGGCGGAAGTAGTTGTTCAGTGAGATCTTGTCAGACAAAAAGAGTTCTCCTTGATTATTCAAGGGACTTTTATTATACCCCCCACAACGAAGTTATACCCCCCACAATGAAGTTATGGGGGGGTATACTGGAATCAGGTTGTCCGTCTTTCCGTCCGTCTGTCCGTCCGTGGACATAATCTTGTGTCCTCTTCTTCTCCCACAGTTTTCGACCAATTTTTCTGAAATTTTATCAGGATGTTTCCCAGGGTTGCATCTAGAGCGCGGCATTGCGGGATTGCCGCGAATTTTCATGAATGCCCCCCTATTTGTCAAATTGCCGCGGGCAAATCCCGCAAAAAAGAAAAAACAGAGAAAAGAATATGCATTTCTGATGCCACTTGGAAACGGGTTAAACACAAAAAATATGTCTTTCAATGAACAAAAACAGCTAGTACTTGATTTTTCACTAGGGTGCATGCAAACTAAAACAGGCTGCCAATCGGAAGAAAACATGATTCTGCGCGCGCCATGGCCACACTGACTCCGCCCAATTGACCTAAATAGATGTTTATCTGTTCCAAATATGGTTACTATTACTACGAAAAAGACCCGCGATCATACGCCATGACGTCATTTGAGAGTACTTTTCCCGTACAAAAGTGCATTTCTGGCATAGATTACTTACGTTGATAAACTCCCTTAGTAGCTGTAATTTTCAATTACAATAAAATCTTTTTGACTTTGGTTTACTTAACAAATGTCATTTGTTGAGTGAAAAATTGCCTTGTTAAATAATATCCTTCCAATTCTGACGAGACTCTAAATGACCAATCACATCGTGCGAGGAAAAGTGGTTGTCCAATCAAATGACAAATTCGGTTGATAGTAAATTCCCGCTTGACAACTTTCCCACGGCCGTAAACAGACAAGATAGCGTGGGAAAACAAGGATAGTTGGTACATAAGATAAGACCATTCCATATGAAAATGACTTAAACGCAATCTGGGTGAACTACAAGGATAGTGCAAATTATGGTTTTACAAACAAATAAAAGAAAAAATGATCAGGCTGTCATGACTGGAAAATCCTTCCGCCTGACTTCCATAATCGATCTGAAAAATAGTCCATGAAAAATTACTTGTTTTAAGTGCAACTTTCACCGAGATAATCAGTAAGAAAGAAGTAAATCAATATGCAAAAACATTTAATCAAGAATACATAAGTTTATCGATCTCTGAACAGTCCTGAAATACTCTGGGTACTTTGATCCACAAAAAACACTACAGCGATGACGTCACTCAAAATTGCAAATGGCGGCTGTTTACAATGTGACAGATAAATTTCAAAGATCTTTTGGACTACACTCGCTCAAACAGGCTTGTCATGCAACCGCTCGTGAACAGATAGGTAGCAAACCACGAGTGATATGTAATCTTCCAACTTTAAACGTCAAAATACTGAAAACGAGTGTATTTGAAAGGCACAAAGTTGGAAAAACATTACATTATTGTTTGATTGGGATCTATGTCATAGCTGTTTAGGTAATAATGTATTGTTATTTGGTTAGGATCTAGACTAGTTAAGATGACCTTTGTCACAGTTTACTTCACAATTTATTGAATACAACATTGAAAAATGCATTCAATTTTCAAAAGACATAAAATGACAAAGAATGGTCATTTTACGCATGCCCCCCATATTTTGGTCATTGCCCCCCAATTTCAGAAATTATGGGGGCATTTCCCCCCAATTTGCAAATTTCTGGATGCATCCCTGTGTTTCCTATCGTATGAAGTTGTGCACCTTCAATTTTCATTTTGATCCAATCATTAGTTTTAGAGTTATGCCACTTTGAAGTTTTTAATGGGGGGGGGGGGTAGTCAAAATTTAAAATTTCGTTTCTGTGTTCTAACTCGAGAACCGTTTGACCTAGGATCATGAAACTTTACACAGTTGTTGCCCATAACCCAAGGAGATGCCTTGTTGTTTTGGGGTCACCAAGGTCAAAGGTCAAGGTCACAGTTTGACTTTGTTTAAAATCCGTTTCCATGCTCTAAGTCAAGAACCTTTTGACCGATAGCACTTTTTCAGTGACAAGGCCCTAGTGGGGGGTATTAGTTTGACTTTGTTTAAAATCCGTTTCCATGCTCTAAGTCAAGAACCTTTTGACCGATAGCACTTTTTCAGTGACAAGGCCCTAGTGGGGGGTATTAGTTTGACTTTGTTTAAAATCCGTTTCCATGCTCTAAGTCAAGAACCTTTTGACCGATAGCACTTTTTCAGTGACAAGGCCCTAGTGGGGGGTATTAGTTTGACTTTGTTTAAAATCCGTTTCCATGCTCTAAGTCAAGAACCTTTTGACCGATAGCACTTTTTCAGTGACAAGGCCCTAGTGGGGGGTATTCGTCCGCTTTGCGACAGTTCTAGTTCAACTTTATCATGAGACAATGGAACAACTTGACATACTTTTAGTTTGCTTTGAGACAATTATGATAGAAAGAGCAAAAAAGTTCTTTAAGGACAGAATGCTTTTTGCAAATATTTTATACAATGTTTTTCTTCTTAAGGTTGTTTGCCAATCATTATTTTCTTATTTTTATACGCCCAAAGGGTCGTATTATGCTCGTCCGTCCGTCTGTCTGTCTGTCCGTCCGTTAGCAATTTCTTGTGTGCGCAACTCCTCCTACAGTTTTGATTGGAATTTGATCAAACTTGCCACAATAAATCTCCATGGTGTCTAGTTGTGCACCTCGCAACGGAATTCAGATAACTCTTTTCGTACTTGAATTATCTGCCCTTGAATTTAAAAAATGCCCATTTTTAGCTCCACTGGCCTTTCAGGCCAGCGGGCTATTGTCATGGCGGTGTGTCCGTCGTGCGTGCGTCCGTCCGTCCGTCCGTGCGTGCGTCCGTAAACTTTTTCTTTAAAAATCTTCTTCTCAAAAACTACTGGATGGATTTCAACCAAACTTCACAGGAATGATCCTTGGGTGACCCTCTCTCAGATTCCTTCAAAGAATATGGATTGAATCAGTATAACCTGAGTTATCTGCCTTTGAATGTCAAAAATAGCAGGTTTTGACTAGTTTTCTTCTAAAATCTACAAATATTGAACAATCAAAACAAAACTTTGACAGAATCATGCTGACTACAAGATCTTGCCTTGGTAAAATTTTCAGCTTGATCTGAATTTTACATCATGAGTTATGTGCCCTTGAAATTGACAAAATTGCCATTTTCAGCTGTATTTTGACTTTGTTTTCACTCTAACAACTACAAATATTGATTGAACAAGACAAAACTTTGACAGAAAAATACTGACTATAAGATCTTGCCTTGGTAAAATTTTCAGCTTGATCTCAATTTTATAGCATGAGTTATGTGCCCTTGAAATTGCCAAAAATTACCATTTTCGGCTCTATTTTGCTGGTTTTGACTTTATTTTTACTCTAAAATCTACAAATATTAACCAATCAAGACAAAACTTGGACAGAATGTATATAAGCATTATATGCTGCCTTGGTGTAATTTTCAGCTTGATTGGAATCTTACATCATGAGTTATGTGCCCTTGAATTTGACAAAATTGCCATTTTCGACTTTGTTTTCACTCTAACAACCACAAATGTCAACCAATCAAGATGATACTTGGAAAGAATCTTGTTGACAACAAGGTCTTGCTTATGTGTAATTTTCAACATTATGACACCGTTACAATCTGAGTTATGTGCCCTTGAAATTGACAAAATTTCAGTTTTTCTACACTTTTTCCACTCTTGAAGCCACAAATATTGACTAATATAGACAAAATTTAAACAGAATGATAGTGACCATAACATCTTGCATGTGTTTAATTTTCGATTTGATTTTGAATATACATACTGAATTATTTGTCTTTGAATTTGGCAAAATCACAGTTTTCAATTTTATTATCGCTCTAACATCCCTAAAATATTAGTCAATCATTTACTTTCTTTTTGCATTGACCACATGATTGCTGCTTCTGACTTTGTTTTTGTTGTAAGAACCATAAGTATTCAAAAATCTAGTCAAAACTTGGATTTGATATTAAAAGAAATTCAGGCCTGTGGAGCGACTCAAGACCTTCAGGTCTTTCTAGTTTTTGTGTGCGCAACTCCTCCTACAGTCTTGATCAGAATTTGATCAAACTTGCCACAATGAATCTCCATGGTGTCTAGTTGTGCACACCGCTTACGGAATTTAGATAACTGTTTTCGTTCTTCAATTATCTGCCCTTGAATTTAAGGAAAAATGCCCATTTTCTCAAAAATGCCCATTTTCTCCTGTGCGCTACTTCTACAGTTTCAACCAGAATTTAATCAAACTAGCCACAATGAATCTCTATGGTGTCTTGTTGTGCAAACAAAATTTTGATAACTTTTCATGTTTGAATTATCTGCCCTTGAATTGAAAAAATGGCCAATTTTTACTGACAAGCCTCTCTCGGGCGTATATGCGCCGCTCTGCGAAGCTCTTGTTCTCAATGTTAAATCATACCAAATTGATACAATTTTAGACCAATCCAAAGTGAAGTGTTGCGGACAATGAAATTAATGTTTTCTACCAAAAGATGTTCAATTTTGTTAATTGATATTGTCGTCTGCAATATTTTTGAATTTGAACAAGTCTACAAATTTGTCATCTGGTAGATCTAATGAGTTAACCCATTGACAGATGGCAAAATTTTAGACTGTTCCAATTCAAAGATTTTGCCGACGACAATTTGAAGTGAATGTAATTTCACAATAGAAAACATTGTGGGAAATGAAGAAATTGCTTGTGACAAGCAATTTCTTCATTTCTTCATTTCCCACAGTGTTTTCAAAAGATATTTCTTTGAAAGTGAAAAGCCTTCACAGTGCGTCAATGGGTTTTAACAACAAGCCTGTATGTTTCAGATTAGTGAAGAACATGAATTTCTCGGTGGTTGTGTTTGATACGGCACCCACTGGACACACACTCAGGCTGCTATCATTCCCCAGTGTAGCAGAGAAGGGTCTCGGTAAACTGCTCAGGCTGAAAAACCAAGTCGGGCCATTCATCTCACAGGTAATACATTTGAGAATAGAGTTGTTGGATTTATGTAAGAATGAAAATAATAGGGTCATGATGGCCATAGAACGCTTACCGGAGTTTCCTTCAAGCTTGTCCAAATTGAGTCAAATTTTGAACAATGTCACAGAAGTAAGAATGCTCAACTCATCAAAGATGGTCACTATTTTATTTATTTCAAATTTTCCTATATAGATCCTATACCTGATCTATTATTTGACAATTTTGTCAAGGCTGCACAATTCGAAGTCTGGTTCTATTCAGGCCAAAATTCAGTGAACAATTATAATTGTCCAAGTTTTGTGTTGATTGGTCAAAATTAATGTTTTTAGATGCCAGACATTGATTATAAAGCTTCATAATTTAGCTGGGATGTAGAAGAAGGGACGTCATGGTATTTTACCCATTCAATCGGTGACATCTTTTGACATCCCAAAATATAAGGGCTTTGGAAAATATTGTGGAAAGAAAAGAAATTGCTTGTGACAAGCAATTCATTTCTTGATTTTCCACAATGTTTGCTACACAGAAAGTTAAAAAATGCATTTTAAATTCTGCAACGCCTTTGAATTTAGACAAGTCTAAAATTTTGCCTTCTGATAATGGGTTTAAACCAACATAAGGTCTGTGTTCTGCGACTTTATAGCTTTTTCATTCCCTTTGGCAAATCTAATTGGACAGATCAATATTGATTCATTTACCCACAAGCTGATCTGATTCTTTGGTACCATAGCCTCACATGCTATAAGCGTTGTCCATGTTTATACCGGCTGTGGCCACAGCACACTTAGTAGCGCATCTGCCTCTCTTTCCAGAGATCCCGGGTTCGATCCCCGGCAGCAGCAAATATCTCTTCTGACAAAAGTGTCACCCACCAATGGTTTGATATTGTTAGCTTATGTGGGTGAGCAGCTGGAGACTCGGTTAGGATGTTATGGTAGTACTGGTATGAAAACTTGAAAAACAACAGGAATCCATGGTTAGGGGCTCCAGCCACCAATATGACCATAGCAGTTGAAAACGGTGTAAAACCTCAATAAACCAGACCCTATTTAAGCCTTTCCCAAACAAGACCTGGTTTGATGTCTTGGGAAAACATTGAGGAAAAAGAAGAAAATGCTGATTACCAGCATTTTCTCCTTTTGCCTCAATATTTTCTCGGCTAAATAATACTCGTACCTAACATTCATCAACATACATTTTGTCGTCAGCGATACTTTTTAAATTGGAACACTCTAAAATTTTGTTGTTCATGAAAGGGTTAAATACCTGTGTATGATCTTTTCTGGTTATTTGATTGTAGATGGCAGGTATGATGGGAATGCAGGATATGAACGCTGACGAGATGTCGGGTAAACTAGATGACATGATGACAACTATTAGACAGGTCAATGAACAGTTTAAAAATGCCGTGAGTCTCTGTTTCAATCGTACTCCTACAGCAAATTAAAGGGTGTCTAACTCTTTCTGAATGGACGAAATATTAGACTGGGAAGGAGTTTCAGACAACACAATAATCGATATCAAATGTAGAAAACATGTACACCATTTCATAGAAAAAAATTTGAGGGTAAAGGAGAAATTGATGATTATTACTGTTATCCCTCATCAATTTCCATAGCCATCTTTATAATTCCTGTTGACACGAATGACACCAAAAGATCCACAAAGTGGGTTTTAGATAATTATTGGTTGTAATGTTTAAGGATTTCACTCAAACTTTGCAGGTAGGCTTGATCAAATTTTGGTCACAGTTTGTTGATATTTGGTGCTAGGTCACATTTGGTGATGGCTCTAATTGACATTTGAGAACCACCATGCTAAAAGGGACCTTCAAGGAAGTTCTTGCAAGCATTTTAAAAAAAAAAAAAACGGATCAGACATATCAGTATAGCAAGATAGAAAAAACTATCTAGATCCCAGAAAATTACCTGCCTGCTGTCGGCACAGACTGACTATAGGCTCGATCCTGTCCACACGTCCCAGAAGGTCTCTTTCATCTTCATGGGACACATTAACCTAATAGGGGAAGATTTTATCCAATTAAGTGTGACATAATTTTGGACAAACAATAGTATTTCATATTTGTTGTTATAAAATCTCGTAACTACGGCTTGATTCAAGCTGTAGCAACGAGATTTTATAACAACACTGACGGTTTATCAAAACATAACTATAAACCAAGTCAATTTTTAGCTCAACTAGAAGACCTGAAGGTCTTGAGTCGCTCCACAGGTCTGAATTTCATGAAATATTTAATCCAAGTTTTGATTAGATTGTTCAATGTTTGTGTTTCATAGAGCAAAAAGAAAGTTACACAACTAGATTGTTCAAAATGTGTGGTTCTTCAAGCAAAGAAAGTAAAACTATATGTTTGCCATTTGAGAAAGGGTAAAAAGAAATGGGAGAACATTCCAGCTTAGGATGACACAAGCAATTAAAATTTTCCTTCTTCCAAACAGATCTAAATTAACAGACCATTAATTACTCCAAAATATTTCATATTTCTAAAAATAGATTTTGAGCTAAAAATAGATTTGGGGAAATACCCTATTCCAAAATTAATGCAAATGGCTAATCAAACCTGAATTTCTTGTAATATCAAGTTTTGACTAGATTTGTCAATACTTGTTGCTCTTAAAGCAATTACAAAGTAACTAGAAAGCTGAAAATACATTCATATAAGATCTATTGATTACCAAGCTTTGTCTTTGTTAGAGGAGTTTGGCTGTTAGAGTGTAAACAGTCACAACTAGCAATTTTGTCAAATTGAAAGGCATATAACTGAGGATTTTATATTGCTATCTAGCTAATTACACACTAAAGCAATATCTTAACTTCACCTATATCTTGTTCAAGTTTTGACCTGATTTTTCAATATTTGTGGATGTAAAGAGTGTAAAATCAAAGTCGATAACAGCAATTTGGTCAAATTCAAGGGCAGATAAATCATGATTTAAGTTTCCTATGAAGCTGAAAATTACACCCATGCAAGATCTTATGGCCTGTAAGATAATGTGAAAGTTTCGTGTTGATTGGTGGATATTTATGGTTGTTTGAGGAAAAATAAGGTTAAAAATAGTAATTTTGCCAATTTCAAGGGCACATAACTCAAGAAGTGATATTCAGATCAAGCTGAAAATTGCACTCAGGCAAGATCTTATCAGCATCAACATTCTGACCAAGTTTTGTCATGATTGATCAATATTTGTAGTGGCTAGAGTGAAAATAAAGTCAAAACAGCCATTTTTTAATTCAAGGGCAGATAACTCCAGACTTTCTGGGCCAATCAGAATTAATTGAAGGAATCTGATAGAGGACCACGTAAGGATCATTCCTGTGAAGTTTGATTGAAATCCATCAAGTAGTTTCTGAGGAGAAGATTTTTAAAGTAAAAGTTGACGACCGGACGGACGGACGGACGCACGGACGACGGACACAGCGCCATGACAATAGCCCGCTGGCCTGAAGGCCAGTGGAGCTAAAAACCATTGACATTTACAATCCAATTAAAAATCATATTTGCAGGACCAGACAACATTTGTGTGTGTATGTATAGCAGAGTTTTTGTCCTTGTACGAGACTGAGAGATTAGTTCAGCAGTTAACACAGTTTGGTATAGATACCCACAACATAGTCGTTAATCAGCTACATCTACTCGCAAAGGGAGATAAACCTTGCAAGTTGTGTGCAGCCAGACACAAAATACAGTCTAAATATCTTGAACAAGTAAGTAATTTTAAAACAGTCTCCCAAATGATATTTGAAATTCTCCCAAATTGGAACTGGTTGCTAACAACAAAATAACTAGTGATATAGGACCCTATAAATGACCTGGCAGAGCATCTCTAGCTAATTTGCTAGAGCTGCTCTGACAGGTCCTTTATCCAGATCTATTATTTGGCCTCACTATCAAATGTTGGTGTTTGTTGTTGATAGATCTATATTCACGGGGTATAATAATAACCTGATGTTTGTAACTGCAGTTACGCACATCCAATATGGCGACTTCAAAATTAGGGGAATAATTCTCAAGCTTTATTTATGTAACTGGACGAGTTATTCATTCAGGTTTTTTTTCACCAGTAAGATGTTTGTTTATAATAAAAGGAATTTGAATGGAAATTTTCTTTTTTAGGTTAGTATAAAAGCTGTAATAAAGCTTTCGAAAATCACGATGATGTGCGTAACTATTACTTGAAAATAGGTCAGTTACAGTATTACAGTTACCCACATCATGCTATTTTTTCGAGCCCCGATATTGGCCTACTTAATAAATATATCAGAATAAAGAGAGTGTGACATTGTTTACAGGGTTATTATTGATCAAGTTCGTCAAAAAATATATCAAACGCATTGAGATAGTGCCTGAAATCGATGCTTGTAAAACTCACCTGCTTGTCCCTCCGCCATATTGGATGTGCGTAACTGCAGTTACGAACATCAGGTTATACCCCGTGATATTAAGGGTAAAGGAGAATATGCTGGCAGCTGCGGATATCAGTCTGCTCCCAAACCAGAGCTAAAGATAAGGGGAAGTGAAGGAATGAAGGTTTTTCAAAATACAATATTTCATTCATTTTTCATTTAACCCTATGCTGTAGGTACTTATTGGAATTGTCTCATTGAGACGATTCCAATGAGTACTCACATCATAGGGTTTGGAATTGAAATAACAAATTTGGAATGTCTTCACCCCCTCTGACCTATTGCTTTGTCCCCAACAGTTATTGCAGGAGTAAGATTTATATCAATTTTAACCCTTTCCCAAACAACAAAAAAATGAGGTGGTCAAAATTCAAAGATCATGCAGACGACAATTTCAAGTTGATAAATTTTTGCTTTTGGGGGTCTTTTGGGGTAGAAAACTTTGTGGAAAATGAAGAAATTGCTTGTTACAAGCAATTTCTTCATTTTCCATGATATTTTCCCAGACATTTATCTTGAGAGGCGTAAAATTCGTCATTGTGTGGGAATGTGAATCCACTATTGGAAACTGTCATGATGTGCATCTATTTATCTCCACATCCTTGTACCATTTCAGATAGCAGATTTATATGAAGATTTCCATGTCACAAAACTACCTCTGTTAGAGGATGAAGTTCGAGGGGTTGACAAAATCAAGAACTTTTCACAGAATCTGGTGAAACCATATGATCCTGATAGCCCAACATAACATTTGATATTGTTAAACCTTTTCATTCATAAAAAACGAAATTTAAGATCAGTCCAATGTGAGAGCAGTTGCAGACAACAAAATGATTGTATGAAAAAGTAGAAAATGTTATATAGCACAGAAAATACATTGAGGGAACCATAGAAATTGCTGATAATCAGGAATTTCTTTTCTGTCAATGTTTTCGAAAAAAAATTCTACTACGGACATCCAAACCAGGACTAGTTTTGGAGAGGATTAACCAATTCCAGCGTAGTGACGCTTTTCTTGCCTCACATGATAAAGGCTTTGGAAAACATTGTGGAGAATGGAGAAATTGCTTGTCCACAAGCAATTTCTTCATTTCCCACAATGTTTTCTACCTGAAAGGCCAAAAAAATTAGAATTCCATTCACTTAAATTGCCAACTTCAACATATTTGAATTTGGACAAGTCTGAAATTTTGGTAAAGGGTAAATGAACCATAAACTGTCATTTGTCAAGGAGGCTCTCACTGCTGTAGAATACACTATCTAGAACCTGCCAGTAATACTCGAACGGGGAGTTTAGGCAGTATTTATAGATAGAATACAGAGAATCTTCAAATTAATGAAATATGTGTTGAGCTATGTGAAATTTTAGAAAAGTCCCGTATGAAAGGAGTTGCAGATGACAAAATAATTGATATCAAAAGGGAAAAAAATCATTCTTGTTATTCGTAGAAAATATTGATGGAAAATGAATAAATGTTGATTATCAGCAATTTCTTAATTTCCTTCAATGTTTTCCCGAACTATTTCTACTAGGAGCGTTGAAACAAGATCTATGACTTGACAATGAAGAAATATTTCTAAGGGAAAAGGAGAAAATGCTTCTTATGAGCTTTTTCTTATTTTCTTTCATTGTTTTCCAAAACATTTTACTCTTGAGGACATCAAAGCCAATGACTTATTAGATAATTGTATATAATATTTATTGCAAATATTGTGGGGTTTTATGATGGTGCAGTTTTTTTATTAAGATTTATTGTTGGAATATGCCATTTTACAAAATAATAATGGATTTCAACAATCAAACAATATCAGGTTTTGACATTTATTGTAAAAGTGATAATTTAACCCATTCTACATAATGACACTTTTTGACGCCCAACAGGATAAAGGCTTTGGAAAACACTGTTGAAAATGAAGAAATTGCTAGTGACAAGCAATTTCTGCATTTCCCACAATGTTTTCTATAGTTTCATATATCAGAAAATGTCATCTGCAGCACCTTTGAATTTTGACCAGTTCAAATTTTTGTGTCTGATAATGGGTTAATCATTTATCCTGCTAGGCAACAGGTCCAGGCCATAGAATGCCAAACATTTTGAGGCTGAAATTGCCCACATTTCATTCTAGTTGGTTCATATATGCATGAATCTAACACTTTCTCAAACAATTCTGGTTTTAGTATGCCGGATTAAGAAAACTTTTGGGAAATTATGAAGTGAAAGTAGAAAATATTATGTCTAGGTTATTTTTATTCTATAACTGTCACGGTGGGGATTGTGCATGATGGGATGGATAACGAATACGAAGTATACGGACAAATTTTGCCTCCCTTCAGGTAAGAAATTGTGCAATAATTTTCTTATTTCTGCTCCAATTTTCAAACGGTTTGTTGCATGTACCCTGCATTAGTGAGCTCTTTCCTCGGATATATGACTTGTTTGTAGAATCATATTTGTCCAAAAATTGATCCCAACCGACCAGAAAAACGACGAAAAATTCAGGCCCTTTTTCTAGTCGGTTGGGATCGGTTTTTGAGAAAAGTACAGGGAAGTTACAGATAAATAATACATCTGAGAAAAGGGCTCAGTAAGACGGAGTACATGCAACAAACCGCATGAAAATTGACGCAGAAATAAAGTTATTGCACAAATTCTTACCTGAAGCTTGGTTAATTTTGCCGTAGTCGTTACCATTTTGCTTTCTGATCGGTTGGGACAATATTTCGGAAAAAGTATCATGAGTTATCTAATATGTCACACATCCGATGAGAGAGCTTGATAAGGCGGGGTACATGCATCAAACCGCTTGAAAATTGATACAATAATAACAGAGTTATTGCAAAATGTCTTACCTGAAGCGAGGCGAGTTGGCATCAAATTTTGTGCAAAAAATAGACTGAGTTTACCGTTATGTTTTGATAATCCTTCGGTGTTGTTATAACATTTCGTAACTACTGTTTGATTCAAGCCGTAGTTACGAGATTTTATAACAACACCAACGAAATACTATGCTGAGTCAAAAAAGAAAGTGTGCACAGAGGATAACTGGAATTTCTATCGTAATTTTGAATATTGATAATGTAATATTGGTATCAAACTAAAGATAATTCAGTTGCATATAAGCAGGTTTCTTTTTAAAGTGTGTGAAATAGAATATTTCTTGTGTTTTCTTAAGATAATTGAGATAGGGGTCAATTTCAAAATTCACAGAACTTGCTGAGAAAAGGTAAAAGATTAAATACTGCATTTTTTTTTTTAAAGATTTCTGCTTCAATTTCTATTGTGACATGTCGTCAACGAATGTTGGCAAGCATGTGTGGTATCTCTGATCGAACACAATGTTTCATTCTATCGTTTGGATTTTCATTGCGTTCATATTGCAAGACGTATTCAACGTCCTGTAAACTCTTTACCAGGACCCTAAATTAAGCGAAACTCAGGCGAAAAAGATGTTCGGCTCAACACCACATTCAGGACTAATTTAACGCGTTCGGTGCCGATGACGATGTGCCTAACACATGCGCAACGTAACATTTTGGCATCATGATAATGTGACAAACATATCGTATCAAATCTCTTATGCGCCGTCTATCTGTCTTCGCCGATTTCCAATATTGCTTACATATGCTTGCTGTACTAAATCGCCATGAATGGTGTAGTTTTTAAACGTTGACGTAAGGGCGTCAACGTCACGTAACGACATTGTCTCGCCATTGCCGCATTCGGGATAACAGACTGAAGCCTATCAAAATGCATTCTTTGTTTCAGAAACATGATTGCAAACGCCTTATTTCATAACGACGACATTTAAACGACAACGGCATATTTACGCTAGTTCAAGACACTAGCAAAATTTAACGGGTGAAATCTGCCATGTTTACTAAGACGTAGCATCTTTGGCTACATAGCATATTGAAATTGAGGTGTGATTTAGCTTTTATACACTTTGAATACAGATTTAAGACAATAACATTTATAATGAAACGTTTGTTTTGATAACCACGTGCAAAAAGGTGCTCACAGATTATGGCGATATACCAAACAATTTAATCTTCCAAAGTTGCTTCCCATGTCAAAAGACATAAGAAAAATGATTAGTTAAATCCGTGTAGAAGTTTGGTAAAGCTATTTGCAGCCGTTACGTAGATATATGAAGTAGAAGTTTGCACACTATCTTTTTTGACTCAGTATATTCATTTGTCCGAAATTATGTCACGGTTTACTTGATAAAATCGTTCCCTATTGTCGGTAGTCGTTATCCATCCCATCATGCACAATCCCCACCGTGAACTGTGACAAACTGTAATTTGGAAATGGCCAACTTATTGCTTGCAGCAGTCTTTATATAGAGCAATCTTGACATTTTTTGTTTGAGAAAGTGTTAGTGGTATAATTCTATAAATGCTGGGCATTACTAGCTAATTGTAAAGAGTTTAATTATTTGTGAAAAAGCTTAATATTTAAAGACTTGTTTGTGGTTAATCGAAAAGATTTTGTGTAGTATATTTTCTCCAATAATTGCCATTATATTAAATGAGTGGGCATCTGGGAAAAGGTCCCTTAAGGCATTTGAGAACAACATGGATCCAGATTAGGTTGTTCATATGCAGTCTGAATAAGATCCATATTGTTTTGCAATAGCTTGTTTATGCCCAGTAGCAATTGCAAGTTAGTAGATTGGATCCATTTTAGACTACATTTAAACACAAGCATATCTAGCAACTCGAGTTTCAAAAATGCTGTAAGGGCCCTTTTTGCCCAGAATCCCACTCATTTGTATTCCTGAATACAATCTGCTTATTGTCACATACCCTAACTTTGCATCTTCAAGAGATTTAAAACCATCGAGAGAAAAGAATAGAATTTTCTTCTTTCCTCTTTGTTTTCAAAAGCTCTATTCCATAACCTGTTCCTGAACAGGGACTTCCTTTACAACCCCGCTAGATATTGGTTTAGAAAAACTTGAAGGAAACTAAGAAATGCTGATAGCCAACATTTTCCACTTTTCCTTTGCGGTTTTCTATGCAATAACTTGGATATTTCCTGTATAAGTTAGATCTAGATATAATCAAGACAAAGATTCTCGTCAATTTTCACAATGATTGAGCAAATACTGTTATTCCTAGAGCAAAATTAAGATTTAACCTAGTGACTTACTTTTTAGCTCACCTGAGCACGAAGTGCTCAAGGTGAGCTATTGTGGTCACTTTTTGTCCGTCGTCCGTCTGTCTGTCTGTCTGTCTGTCCGTCTGTCCGTCCGTCCACAATTTCGTGTTTACACTCTAGCATCTACAAATATAAGCCAATCTTGACCAAACTTGGTCAAAACATGTATGGCCATAAGATCTCGAATGAGTTCGATTATGGGTCAGATCGAACTAGAAAGTCAGGAGTTATCTGCCCTTGAATGCGAAAAATACTTAGTTTTGACATTGTTTACACTCTAGCATCTACAATTATTGGTCAATCAAGACAAATCTTGGACATAACATTGCAGACCATAAGATCTCGGATGAGTTTGATTTTCAGTCTGATCTGACCAGAAAGACAAGAGTTATGTGCCCTTGAATTTGACAAAATTGCCATTTTCGGCTGTTTTTGACCTTGTTTACACTCTAGAATCTACAATTATTCATCAATCAAGACAAAACTTTGACACAATGTTTGGGACCATGAGATCTCGGATGAGTATGATTTTCAGTCTGATCTGATCAGAAAGTTGAGAGTTACTTGCCCTTGAATTTGACAAAATTGTCATTTTTGGCTGTTTTCGACGATGTTTACACTCTAGAATCTACAATTATTGATCAATCAATCCAAAACTTGGACACAATATTGGGGATCATAAGATCTGGGATGAGTTTGATTTTCAGTCATATCTGATCAGAAAGATGAGAGTTATGAGCCCTTGAATTTGACAAAATTGCCGTTTTGACTGTTTTTGACCTTATTTACACTCTAGAATCTACAATTTTTGACCAATCAAGACAAATTTTTGACACAAGATTGGAGACCATAAGATCTCATATGAGTTTGATTTTCAGTCTGATCTGACCAGAAAGGTGAGAGTTATGTGCCCTTGAATTTGATAAAATTGCCGATTTCGGCTGTTTTTGACATTGTTTACACTCTTATCATCTACTATTATTTATCAATTAAGACAAAACTTGAACACAATGTTTGAGACCATAAGATCTTGGATAAGTTTGATTTTCAGTCCAATCTGATAAAAAAATGGAGAGTTATGAGCCCTTGAATTTGATAAAATTGCCGATTTCGGCTGTTTTTGACATTGTTTACACTCTATAATCTACTATTATTTATCAATTAAGACAAATCTTGGACACAACGTTGGATATCATAAGATCTCGGATGAGTTTGATTTTCAGCCTGATCTGACTAGAAAGTCGAGAGTTATGTGCCCTTGAATTTGACAAAATTGCTGTTTTCGGCTGTTTTCGACCTTGTTTATACTCCAGAATCTACAATCATTTATCAAACAAGACAAATCTTGGACACAATGTTGGGCACGATGAAATCTTGGATGAGTTTGATTTTCACAATGTTATTGACCATAAGTTCGTTTTCAGTCTTAAAGTCATAAATATTTTTTGAAATGAAGAAAAGTGTTGCTTATATCATTTTGGTTCAGGTGAGCGATATAGGACCATCATGGTCCTCTTGTTTACCCCATTCTGTCCCGATTCCAATCCCTTGAAGTATTTTGAAAAAGGATGATCCAAGGATCATATCTAAGAAATTTCATCCAATTCTACATAGTATTTTATGCGGAGATTTTTATATGCTGCCGGAGGCGGTCTTATATTGGCGTATCGTCTCCGTCTGTCGGTCTGCCCATCCGTCCACATTTCTTGTGAGCGCAACTCCCAAGTTTCTGGCTGGATCTTTTTGAAACTGTCAATGTAACTCAATTGGTAGATGTGCATGAAGGAAGGATTTTATGGTTCATTGATTTTTGCCCTTAAAACTTAAGCTCTGGTAGTGGGGGCGTATATTGTGACCATGGCACTCCTGTTTTGTAATTGTAGACAGACAGACGCACGGAGGGAGGACAGACATGGTGAGCGAGTTGAATCATTTAACCCTTTACCAAGCAAAAAAATTTAGGGTGTTGCAATTTGAAAGCTGCCACAGGCAGAAAAGTGAAAGTTGATAGGAATTGAATCAATGTACTATACAACACGGAAAGTATTGAGAGAAAAGGAGAAAATGCTGATTATCAGCATTTTCTTCTTCTGTCTCAATGTTTCCCGAAGCCTATTTTCTTAAGGACTTGACATCTAGGTCTTGTTTGGGAATAGTTTAATCAATTTAGATTCTGGAATAAAAGATAACATGTTAAGGTTCCAGATTACAAATACATTTCAATATAATACAGAGAAGCTGGGTGTAAAAGCAAGAATTTACATGTAAAAACAAGATGTATTTGTGTAACACTAATGCCCCCCAAAAACGCCTATGTTAAATTTTCACATTAAATTTCGGAAAGACAAAGATGGACAGACAGACACGAGTAAACCAATATGCCCACCGTCTTTTGATACAGGGCATAAAAATCAGATATACAAGTTATTCACAAAACAACCTTCACCCTTTCCCAAACAAGCCTGATGCTAATAACCAGCATTTCCTTCAGTACTTTTTTTGCTATTACATACACATTTTCCAATAAAAATAACATCCTATTACCAGACAACTAAATTTTTCAACAGTCCAATTTGAAAGAAGATGCTGGCGGCAAAATAAATTATATTAGTAGAAGTGAAAGTGAATATTATAACTTAAAATATTGATGCAAAAGGAAAAATGCTGGTTACCAGTATTCACTTCTTTTAACTCGATATTTTCCAAAGCTTTTTCTATTTGAGGTGTCAAATATAGTCACAGTTTAGGCAAGGGTTAACATTCTCTCCAGCAATACTTTTCATGATAACTGTGACTAGTTGATAATGCAAAACTCAGAAAAAATGACCAATGAGAATATTGTCTTTGATACAGTGATTGCAACATTTACATGTTTAGTTATATTTAACCATTTCTCAAACTGCCAAATATTTAGACCATCCAATTCAAAAGATGCTGCAGATGACAAAATGGATATACAGTTACAATTTATTAACACAAGTATAGAAAATATTGAGGAAAAATGTGCTGATTATCAGCATTTTCTTCTTTTTCCTCAATATTTCCAAATCCTCTATCATTAGTGACACCAAAACAAGGTCTTGTTTGGGAATGGGCTAATACTGCAACTCTTATACATTTTCCTTGAGCTGTCTTCCTCTTGATCTTAAATATTCCAAATATGCCTGTTTCAAGGGGTCCAACGTACACAAGTTTTTGTGGTCAAAAAGATCGGCAGTGGACAAAGATGGCGGCTAAATGATTGAAATTGTGTCGATTTTGGGGACAAAAACTGAAAGTAAGTACGTTTCTTGGCTTTGATATACCATATCACCTAGCCGAGGATGTGGAGACAGTATTCACGCTCCTAGGGAAATAGGCCTTAACTTCTGACATGTTCTCAAACTCCATTGATGCTCGAAGTAAAGCGAAGCTTGAGGCGGCAACAAAATCCGGAACTGATTTTGACCTGTATAAAATCGCCATGTGCATTAAAAATGCGATGAAATGAGACCAACCCTCGCTGTCTACACCATTTAAACAATAAGCCCAACAATCTGATCGCACTTTTAATGTATGCAACACCTCGCATTCATAAAAAAAACCCTATGTAAGCTGTCTAAGGTGGACTGTGGCCAACTGTACGAAAATAATGTCGCCACCATGTCAAATCTAACGATCCCTTGTCAAATTTCGAATTGTGTTTCCCAAAGGTTTTGTTTTGAAATCCTTTCACATACCTGAAACAGGATACCCAAACCCCCACAAATGGTTTTATTTTACCCTCAAAACGAATCTTGTACCCCTCGTTTTTGTAGACAGCCTACTTTGTCTCTTAAAGAGGGGTGCAAGCATCCTGTAAAATAAGCATTTGTACCCCCAGTTTTAAGAATCAATGGGAACGCTGCTGAAAAGTATTAAAGAACGTTGTTTTTAGAACCACGAATTCTCTTTGAGAATGAAGTGATGTTAAAAATATTTATAAATCATTTATAGTCTAGATCTATGTTTAGTAGGAGTAAGTGAGGCTTCAGTAAGAATGTGACTGGATCTACTGCCACTGCGTGACTTAATAATTCCCTTTGATAAGATAAAATATCGAGGAAAAGGAATAAGACGGTATCAAAAATTTACTTCCTTTTCGTCAATATTTTCTAATTGTTCAACACTTGGTTGTATGTATCATTCATTGTTTTGGAAATGGTTAAATTAATCATTGTCATCATTATAATGCCGTTGTTTGAATAAATCTTTTTTATATTTTTCAGTTGATGTTAATCTTCCATGGCAGACACTTGACCGTAGCAGATAGATCAGTATCCCGGTCCTGATGAATTCCGAGAAATAACTGGCATAACTGTCTGAATTCACTGAGACGGCATACCAGAACTATTACCTGAAGTCACAAATGATCATTTTTATGCATGTTTTTCAAGAACTCTGTAAACACACTGTAAAGATGGATGCTATTGATTTATGAAGTTTGATACAAGATGATGAAAACCACAGTCAAGCTTTAAGATATTTTCGTGGATGATGGTTGCCAGTCTGGCAATGCTAATGACCAGACCTACAGCTTTTAAAGAAGTTTATGTTAAATTAACCCTTTCCCAAACCGCTAAATTTTAGGGTTGTCCAATTTTTAAGTTGTTTCAGAGACCAAAAACAGATGTTGATTAAGGTAGGACTTGCCTATGATATAATAATAATAATAATAATAATAATAATAATAATAATAATAATTACTTTATTTTATGAAGGTAAACATTAAGATAATTACATAATAATTAACATTACAATGCAAAATCTTTTTTCCAATGTTGCCTTCAAACAAAATCTATTTGTTAAAATGAAATGGTATGTAGCCTAACCCTCTCCCAAAGCAGACCTTGTTGATAAGTTCACAAAGGAACAGTACATTTTTTTTATTACGGCGAAGAATAAAAACTAAAATGTTGCTGTTTGGGAAAGGATTAAGAATGTGGTGAATATGAAAATCATGAATGATTGTACAAAAGCAAAACAACAATATGATGATAATAACAAAATATTTGTCCCAGTCCCAGATAATAGCTGGTTACATGATGTCCAATACGGTGAAAACTTTTGAAAGCGATAATTGTCATGACTTAATTACTAATATTCTACGTTTAAAATCAAACGAGAACAGCTCTAGTTGTTTCGATAATCCAACACAACCATAGCGACTCTCGTTTAATTTTGAACCCACAATAACGCTAGCTATAGCGGACGAGAATTGACCTGTCAGAGCATTCCATTCGATTAGCATGGACCGCTCTGTCAGGTCATTTATCGTGAGGTATAGCATGTTATTATTTCTTGTTTTGGTTTACAGATTTGTTAATTTATTTTCAATGTGGACCAGTGTTAAAATTCAATTGTCCGGGAAAGGTTGACGTTGAAATCTACGGACAGATAGCTCAGAAAACATTGAGATAAAAGGAGAAAATGCTGGTTATCAGAATTTTCTTCTTTTACCTCAATGTTTCTCAAGCCTTTTCTATTAAGGACTTCAAAATCAGGTCTTGTTTGGGAAAGGATTGATTAAGCATTTTTGTCTTCTGATAGACTGATACTATTTGGTGTTGCTCGTTACAGAATAAAAACCTGTCAAACTTGTACAATGTGGTACTGTATAACCCTTCCCAAGACAACAAAATTTGATGTTGGTCCCAATTCAAAGATGTTGCAGACAGTAATTTAAAGTGAAAAAGATTTTATGATTTTTGGTCTTTCTTGCTTGAAAATATTGTGGAAAATGAAAAGATTGCTTGCTTGTCATAATAATGCAATTTCTTGATTTTCCACAATGTTATGTCAAAAAACCTCTATCTTGTTGGGCATCAATTTCAAAATGCCACTATATGGTAAACTGATGGAGTAATCTTTGTCCGCCAGACTAGTCAAAATAGAAAATGGTTGCCGACAACAATGTGAATCTGACTTACATTGTGAAATCGTTGGCTCAGCACGAAACAGTTGTAACTGCCTATAAACATATAGGCTGTTAGAACTGTTTCACGCTGAGCCATCGATAATGTTGAATGTTCATTTCATATGGTAGAAAAATAAAAAGGGATAAGGGGGTGAATGCTTATTGTCAGCATTTTTATTACGCTTCCCTCAATGTTTTCAAAAGCATTATCTCATAGATCTATACATCACGACCAAGGATTGTTTGAGAAAAAGGCACCAGACCCCTGGCTCGACCAGTATCCTTTCTGCCATTCGCAAAGGCGACTCTAGTGGGGGATTGCTGCGTTGGGTCGCTTGCCCCCAACCCCACCCCTTCCCCCTGCCCCCAGGAAAAACCCTAGATCAGTCCTTGATTTGACAGAAGTCTTTCTATCGCCAATGGATTTGAATAATTAAAATGAGAGAGCAGTTGATGGCTTTGATTGGAAGTTCTGTTAGTACATATTGAGAAAACATGTAGATGACCAAAATCTGTGAAAACTTCTTCATTCGCTATGGTAAAATCATTGATGGAAAAGGAAATATCAAGGTGTATCAATGAATCTGTTCTCTTCAAAATTTTAAAAAGATGTTCCAGACACTCACGGGATAAATTATTTTTAACTGGAATTTTACTACAGACGCAATCCCAGTTAAAGTGGACATTTGACTAATTATTTTTCGAAATTTTTCATTTTACCCTTCACTCATTCTGGACAAATTTTCTTCTTGGATCACATCTTCTGCGCAAATTTCTTTTGTTTTGTCAAGTGGGCTTGCTTAGTTTTGGATTTATAGACTGTTAAAGGATCAAATGTGTGCATAAAAAACTACGTATTTTAAATAGACCCCTTTGTGAAATGTGTGTCTAATTTCACATTAAGTAATGCATAAAGAATAATAAATCCGATACATTTTGATGAGTATTTGTTTATAAAATGTGAATCAATTGACAATATGGGTGAAAATGGCGAATTGTACCTATGCGAATGAAAATTCAAAACGACCATCCTTGTACAATTCCTTTAATTTAAAACGTTGACTACTTCCAACTCTTCTAAAATACACCAAACAACCTTTAATTTTCTCACGTATTGTTAAATAAAAGCAATGAGTTATTCCCTTAATCGATATACCGAAATGGATGGTCAATGATTTGTTACAAATCAACAATAGTTTAAAACTGGTCTGTCCCGAACGTAACTACAGCTTGTCCCGTACGTAATATGCTTTCTTTCCTTTAACATCACAGCCTCTGTGTTATTACCTTTTCAATCAAATCATAATATTATCAGACAATATCCATTTGCCAGACACTTTGTCAAAAAATTGTAATGAAATGAATAAAGGAAAATAAATACAACTCTATAAGCCATCTGGGTGTGTTGTTTTACAAATTAAGACTTCCTAGTCAAATTAGTTTCAATTTATAAAAGTTGAGATGTTCGTATTGTTTTGACACATGAGGTATGTGTAATAACTTTTTAATTAAGTGAAATGTTATCCAAAATTTGCTAGACATCCTTACCTCTGATGGATCCAATATACGAAAACGTACGGGACACTTTTTATAAAGGTAAGAAACGCTGAAATAGTCTATTTTAATGCATCAATCTAGTGCAATGTATATGGGTATG
Organism: Fragum sueziense; assembly: GCA_963680895.1. NCBI lineage: Eukaryota > Metazoa > Mollusca > Bivalvia > Cardiida > Cardiidae > Fragum > Fragum sueziense. Next base: position 36,371,392 of record OY804594.1, on the reverse strand, counting down.
AATATATTCCTATATATATCAACAAAAACTGGCATATCTTGTGGAACTTTCTTCAATATTGTAAAAATAGTATCAATTAAGCGTAATCATAATACCATTACGTACGAGACTAGTACGAGTACGTGTACAGTCTATTATGTGCATTAAAAGTCTATTTTGCTTAAACTGGAGTCCTTAAGGAACCCAAAACACATAAAATAAGCACAGGAAACGTTCCATTTCAGCAATTTAAAAACTGAAAACTAAAAATTGCCTCGAACGTTATGGACTCGTACGTCACTTTTTAATGTGTACCCAATTTTATTTGGCCTGCTGTATCAATGTTATTATAGTAATCGGCATAATTCTTTTTGTCATATTTGAAGACACTTCGAATAGTGATTTTACTTGAAGAATTAAACTATTTATAGTTACACATTTTTAACTAGAGTTACTTTAGTTCTTGCCTCGTACGTTACGGAGTTAAAATTACGGTAAATTGTTTAAGAATGATGTTGATTTTTTGAAAATATTGACAAAAGTATATCAAAATACGACTTCATTTTGATTATATATATTTATACTAAAGTAGATTACGCTAGATTAATGTATTAAATGTAGATTTATGTCAGTGTTTCTTAGCTTTAAAGAAAGTGTCCCGTACGTTTTTGAATTTTGGAGACAACGACTCGAGGCTGTTCTACAAATTTTGGATTACATTTTTTATATAAATCTTGGTATCGTTTTGGAGCTCTATGTTTTCTGTACAAGATTGGGACATTTCTGTTAGGATAATCTATTGTTGAAATTGAAATTTTTGGTTTGAAAGTTAGAATTTATACCCGGAGACATCGGTTTTTTGTACCCCCTAGTTTGATTGTCGCATGATTTTCATATGAAATGGAGTTCTTACGAACGTAAATTATAGATACATTTTTTAGTTATAGGTGTTGGATGAAAATAAATGCGGAGGTCATTTATATAATGTTGACTATTTGCAGCTAGAACATATTGAAGGCCGGAGACATCAATTGTCCCATTTAACTGGGATTGCGTCTACAGATTTTCCATAGACAAAGACATCTGTCAAAAGCAGATTAAAATGTCATCTGACAATTTCAGACTACCAGGCTACTAGCAAATAATGAACCCTTTGAAAGCATCAACTGGAAAAGGATGCTGGGAACTATATAAACAATTTCATCCTTTTCCACAAGTGTATTGCATGGCAGGACAACTGGGCTTATAGGTGATAGGACATTGAATGAACAAATAATTCATTTTTAGCTCGACTTTTCGAAGAAAATGAGAGCTTATACTGTCACCCGGGCGTCGGCGTCGGCGTTGGCGTTGGCGTTGCAACAAAGGTTAAAGTTTTTTCAAACATCAATAACTTCCATACTATCAAAGGGATTCAACCCAAACTTGGAATACTTATTCACCATCACACCCTCTACCTTACTATTAGGGCCCATGACCCTGGGACCACTCTATTTGGAGTTATGCCCCCTTTATACTATGTACTTAGAAAGTCGAGCGCGCTGTCTTCGGACAGCTCTTGTTCCATTTAATTATTTTCAACTCATTTTTATGTCCCTGATAGATTAACCTTGTGAAATCATTGATGCAAAAGAAGGAATAACATAATTATTCCTTTTGCCTCAATATTTTCTAAGCTCTCTACACAAATGCTATCTTCATTAAGAAACAGCTGATTTCAAATTGGGCCAGTCCAACATTTAGTTGTTTGGGAAAGGATTAAAATGAGGTGAAAATAAAAAATATAAATCAAAAAAGCAAACTCAAGATTCTTCAACCACTGCTATTTTCTTTAATTACACAAAACAAATTCCAATTTCATATCGCTTGGGAATTGCCAAAACCAAAGTACATTAATAATTTACTTGGAAATCTAAGACTAGATATCTAAAACTTTGCAAAAAAAACCCTTAAGACTCTCATTTTAACAAACAAGTCTATTTGAAACTCTCTAATAAGGTAAGCTTTTGAGAACATGGAGGAATTAAATGCTTGTCCAGGGATAATTTATTGATCCTGCTTTAAACTCTGGCAAAAAAATCCAAAGTTTTTTAAACCAAATTAACCCACAATAAAGTCTATTAATGCATGACAATTAATCTAAAACATGTAAATCTTTAACATGATAAGAACCGTTGTAATAGTTTATCTTGGCCTCGGGGTATCATGGCCCCCACCCTGGGTATCTTGGCCTCCACCTAAAATTTTGTTCCAGAGTCCCCAAAAATTCAAACAATGTCTACAAATGTTACACCTTCTGTTAAATGTAAAGAAAAAACAAAGTTTAATGTGTTTTGGTCAAATTTTTCGGCTTTTTGCTTGAAATAGCTGCTCAGGAGCCAAAATAAACTGATACACCGGTAAAGCTAATGATAAATGACCTGACAGAGCATACCTAGCTAATAGCTAAATATGCCCTGCCTGGTTATTTATCATGAGCTAAACTTCATTTAAAAAATAGTTATCTCTTGTCAACGAATTTTGGATAAAAAGTCTTCAAATTCATTCAGTTCGTTAGTAAACATGAAAAGTTTTGTCTCTCCCTCTAGCGTGTAGCCTCAGGTACTCATCCAAGTGGAGATTAATCTGTAACACACCATTCTCTTTGATTCAACTGATTCCTGAATAGTCTTATTCCCTGAAATATAGAAACAATACCTCACAAAGTTGGATAGTTTTGGTAGATTACTGCTTTGATGGAGTTTACAGCTGCATTCAACAATATTTCAGCTTCACTTTTGTAGCTGGTGCACATAACAATGTGCCCCATCAATGCTTTGTGTCAAATTTATTACAATAACCAATTAAATCCACCGGCTATTCATCTCTAGCTTTAGTTTATGAAAGGTTGTTTACAACTTTAAACTCATAAGTAATTTTTCTAGATGCTTTTCTACATCATGAATGTACATACCATGTAATCCATTACCACAAATTGAATTCCCAGAACATCCATGCTTTGGAAATCATTAATCATTTTGGAGGAAAAGAAAAGTAAAAAAAAAATATTCACTTGAAATTGTCGTCTGCAACATCTTGAATTTAGACCAATCTAGATAATAACATCCTCTGTCTTAACTTAGCTGTATGAAGTGTAAAGCGTTACAGAAGCGCACCTCTATTGAATGTTGTGCTTTGTTCTGGCTTATCATGATGGGGACTGCTATCCCCCACACCTCCACATCAAGCCCTAACCAAAAGAATACAAAATAGGATAAAACTGATTTTGCGCCTGGTAAACCAGAGACTACCCCAGACGACCATATCAAGTGAATGTAATTTTACATTTTGGGTCCCTCTGGATAGAAAACACTTTGGAAAATGAACACATGTATTGCTCATTCATTATCAATTTCCACGGTATTTTCTAGAGCATTGTTATTTTATTAATGTATGGGTCCCAAAATGCGTCAAATGGACTTGATAATACGCCTTGGACTTCATTGTAACACAATTCATTGTTACGCGAACTTACGCCTCTGAATTTGCAGCGCAATTCGAATTTTTTACAGGAGATAGTTGGATTAATAATTGACATGGTGGCGACATTATTTTCGTACAGTTGGCCACAGTCCACCTTAGACAGCTTACATAGGGTTTTTTCGTGAATGCGAGGTGTTGCATACATTAAAAGTGCAATCAGATTGTTGGACTTATTGTTTAAATGGTGTAGACAGCGAGGGTAAGTCTCATTTCATCGCGTTTTTTATGCAAAAGGCGATTTTATACGGGTCAGAATCAGTTCCGGATTTTGTTGCTGCTTAAAGCTTCGCATTACTTCGAGCATCAATGGAGTTTGAGAATATGTCAGAAGATAAGGCCTATTTCCCTAGCAGCGTGAATACTGTCTCCACATCCTCGGCTAGGTGACATGGTATATCAAATCTAAGAAACATACTTACTTTCAGTTTTTGTCCCCAAAATCAACCAAAATTCAATCATTTAGCCGCCATCTTTGTCCACTGCCGATCTTTTTGACCACAAAAACTTGTGTACGTTGGACCCCTTGTGTTTCTGACATCCCAAATTAAAAGGAGCTCTATTGATAAGGCAAGGAATCTCCCTAAAAATGTTCAGGTCAAAGGGTCAATTTTCACCTTATCCATAGAGCTCCTTTTTGGAAAACATCAAAAGAAAAGAAGAAAATGCTGGCTATGAGTCTGGTGATCAAGTAAGTTGTACAAAATAATCACAGATTTTAACCCATTACCAAACGATTAAATTTTTGGAACGTTGCAGACGACAATTTCAATTAGATTAGATATCAAAAATCTCTTCATTTTGGGTTAGAAAACATTGTGATTGCTTGTCACAAGTAATTTCTTCATTTTCCACAACGTTTTCCAACGCTTATGCCTACTAGGGCATCATTCAAAAGGTGTCAATGTGTGCTAATGGGTTGACAGATCCTAAAACAGCCTTTGATACCTGATAGGGGATTCGCAAAGCTAAACATAGATGCCTGACAGGGGCTTGTCATTGAAATTGGTTTCAATTCATAATACAACCCTGTGGGTGTGTAATTAGCACGAGCTGTCGAAGGACAGCGGAATGCGACCATCAAAAGCTGGATAGTGAAAAGTCCTGAGTCCCAAAGGTTTAAAATTCCGATAAATTAAAAGTCAGAGTAATGAATCTTTGCCTAGGTATGGTCACAAAAGTGTGTACAAAGTTTCAGAGCAACATCATCATAAGAAACAGAGATATGACACTTGCACATAAAACCTTAACTTTGGCACTATGCCAAAGCTGACACCTGGGTGACTGGATAGCACCCCTATTCTACAAATAGTCGTACTAGAATCATTGAGGTTTGAACATTATTTAAAACCTGGTTAAAATAGAAAATATTGCACATTTCAAATCACGAATAAGCGTTGAATACTATCTTTTAGCTTTCTTCTTTTCCTTCTCTTCTAAATAAATTGGTTTAACCAAACTTGGCTTGAACTTTCTGAAATACACAAACACAAAAGGTCATTCATGTTGAATAAAGACGAAAAGATAGCAGAATTACGTCGCTTTTCAACGAAAATCTCGTAACTGCAGCTTGTTTTAAGCTGCAGTTACAAGAGTTTTGTTGAAAAGTAACAGTAAGTTAATACATCCTGTTTGTATAGGCTGCTTTCCTAACTGCTATTCATGAGTCAGCATGGCAAGGGCCCAAGAGAAGTTTTACACTTTCAGAAATGTTGTAACAGTATCAATTATCTTGTGGTTGCAATAAGTTAAAAGCCCCTATTTTACAAGTTCAGGCCCAAATGGTCCAAAAATGAATGAACATAATAACTGTCATATTTTGTAATTCAACATAGTTTGCTGCAACAGGGTGTTGACCGAAGAACCAATTCTTTCATGATAACTGTGACTAGTTGATAATGCAAAACTCAGAAAAAATGACCAATGAGAATATTGTCTTTGATACAGTGATTGCAACATTTACATGTTTAGTTATATTTAACCATTTCTCAAACTGCCAAATATTTAGACCATCCAATTCAAAAGATGCTGCAGATGACAAAATGGATATACAGTTACAATTTATTAACACAAGTATAGAAAATATTGAGGAAAAATGTGCTGATTATCAGCATTTTCTTCTTTTTCCTCAATATTTCCAAATCCTCTATCATTAGTGACACCAAAACAAGGTCTTGTTTGGGAATGGGCTAATACTGCAACTCTTATACATTTTCCTTGAGCTGTCTTCCTCTTGATCTTAAATATTCCAAATATGCCTGTTTCTGACATCCCAAATTAAAAGGAGCTCTATTGATAAGGCAAGGAATCTCCCTAAAAATGTTCAGGTCAAAGGGTCAATTTTCACCTTATCCATAGAGCTCCTTTTTGGAAAACATCAAAAGAAAAGAAGAAAATGCTGGCTATGAGTCTGGTGATCAAGTAAGTTGTACAAAATAATCACAGATTTTAACCCATTACCAAACGATTAAATTTTTGGAACGTTGCAGACGACAATTTCAATTAGATTAGATATCAAAAATCTCTTCATTTTGGGTTAGAAAACATTGTGATTGCTTGTCACAAGTAATTTCTTCATTTTCCACAACGTTTTCCAACGCTTATGCCTACTAGGGCATCATTCAAAAGGTGTCAATGTGTGCTAATGGGTTGACAGATCCTAAAACAGCCTTTGATACCTGATAGGGGATTCGCAAAGCTAAACATAGATGCCTGACAGGGGCTTGTCATTGAAATTGGTTTCAATTCATAATACAACCCTGTGGGTGTGTAATTAGCACGAGCTGTCGAAGGACAGCGGAATGCGACCATCAAAAGCTGGATAGTGAAAAGTCCTGAGTCCCAAAGGTTTAAAATTCCGATAAATTAAAAGTCAGAGTAATGAATCTTTGCCTAGGTATGGTCACAAAAGTGTGTACAAAGTTTCAGAGCAACATCATCATAAGAAACAGAGATATGACACTTGCACATAAAACCTTAACTTTGGCACTATGCCAAAGCTGACACCTGGGTGACTGGATAGCACCCCTATTCTACAAATAGTCGTACTAGAATCATTGAGGTTTGAACATTATTTAAAACCTGGTTAAAATAGAAAATATTGCACATTTCAAATCACGAATAAGCGTTGAATACTATCTTTTAGCTTTCTTCTTTTCCTTCTCTTCTAAATAAATTGGTTTAACCAAACTTGGCTTGAACTTTCTGAAATACACAAACACAAAAGGTCATTCATGTTGAATAAAGACGAAAAGATAACAGAATTACGTCGCTTTTCAACGAAAATCTCGTAACTGCAGCTTGTTTTAAGCTGCAGTTACAAGAGTTTTGTTGAAAAGTAACAGTAAGTTAATACATCCTGTTTGTATAGGCTGCTTTCCTAACTGCTATTCATGAGTCAGCATGGCAAGGGCCCAAGAGAAGTTTTACACTTTCAGAAATGTTGTAACAGTATCAATTATCTTGTGGTTGCAATAAGTTAAAAGCCCCTATTTTACAAGTTCAGGCCCAAATGGTCCAAAAATGAATGAACATAATAACTGTCATATTTTGTAATTCAACATAGTTTGCTGCAACAGGGTGTTGACCGAAGAACCAATTCTATCTACCAGCACCTTGTCAAATAATGAAATTCAATCAACAAGCTGTTTTAAAAGTTTAAATTTCAAAATACATGTACATGGACAGACAAATGGAAAGATAGAATGATTTCTTGAATCCAGGTTCACCCAAAACTTGGTTTCATTGGGTGGAATTGTTATAATTGTACTTACGCATAAGGTGAAGCAGGTACACCAACTATGATCAAATGTTTGCCTTGATGAAACTGTCTCCACATACTCTGTAATACAGAAAACATAGAATAGTAACTGTAACTATAGATAAGAAGGGATAATGACTTTTCAACATGCATTATTTCATTTATTGCTCATCAAACCCTATGAGGGGTGATCCAAAAGTTCGTAAAATGGATTTATAAAACTTAAGGAGTAATGACTATCAAAACAAAAGTTATACATTCATTAAATGTGACATCTGTACAATAAATGCGGAAATTTTAGATAGTGTACATATCACAGTTATTGTACAGTGATAAATGTAAGACAAAGACTATGCGCGGGGCGGGGGAGCAAGAACGTCAAAGCAACGTCAACTTCATGCGATAACGGGACCTTCTATTTAAAGTCCATATTTATTCTTATACACGTCTCTGCCTTAGGTATAAATGTGCTGAAAGTGTTTGAATACACTTTTAGAATCGAAATGTTGATTAATTCTGTATCTGACTGTTTTAAGATCGATCTTTTATCAAAGCGGAGCCTATCACTGTTTACCCTAGATCTGACGTCGTTTTTCGGGTTGTGGCCGATTGCACGACTATCCTGGCATTCGTTATCCACTATTGACGTCCGAATCTTTGGTGTCACTTGAACAGAATTTCTCTGCAGTACTAACTTCTGGTTTTCTCCATCATTTCAAATGTCTTCGTTGGTGTAAGACCAAGATCGTGGCAAAATTTTATGACTGACCGATATTCAAAATTTGATGCCGACTTCATATCGCTATCCATTTGTTTTGTTCTATATCATGAAAATGTAGTATCTTCGTAACAACTTGAACAATAATGTATCAACTGCACGTCACGACGCCAAACTAGCGTAGTAACAATTTGCGACAAAAAATTCCCACATAAATGTTAGACAAGAGGACCATGATGGTCCTTAATCGCTCACCTGAACTGAGATTCACAAGGTGAGAAATGATAGCATCCTGTCCCATGATATCCAAAAGAGCATTACATTTTTCAATAGTCTTCATCCTTGTGACTAGACAAACATCCTGAACATGTTTCATGAAGATAGGACAAAAATTGTAGCATCTACATTACCAACAAGGATTTTGTCTTTAAGGCCCCTTTTCCATGACATCCAACAGAACATTCCAATTGTCAATGGGCTTAATCCTTGTGACTAGAGAAATAATCTGACTAAATTTCATGAATGTTGAGCCAAAATTGTTGTCTCTATAGCGCTAACAGGGATTTTGTCATTAAGGCCCCTTTTCCCATGCTATCCCATAGAAAATTCCTATTTTCCTCAGAGTTCATTGGTGTGACTAGACAAACACAAGTTTCATGAAGATTGGACCAAAATTTTTGCCTCTAGAGTGCTAACAAGGATTTTGTCATTAAGGCCTCTTTTCCCATGATATCGACTGGAATATTCCAATTTCTTATAGGGTTTATCCTTGTGACTAAAACAAACATTCTTTTAGTTTCATGAAGACTAGGCCAAAACTGTTACTTCTAGAGTGTTAACAAGATTTTGTCATAAAGGCCCCTTTTCCCATGATGTCAAAATGGAACATTTAGATTGTTGATAAGCTTTATCCTTGTGATTAGACAAATATTCTGATCAATTTTAACAAAGATTAGGCCAAAATTATGGCCTCTAAAGTGCCAAAACCGATTTTGTCATTATGGCCCCTTTTCCCGTGGTATCCAAAGGAATATTCAATATTCCAATTCTCTGTGACTACACAAACATTCTGATCAATTTTTATGGACATTGGGCCAAATTTGTAGCCTGTACAATGCTAACAAGAATTTTGTCTTTTAGGCCCCTTTTCCCATGATATCAATGAGAAGGTTCCAATTATCAACAGAGTTCACCCCATATAAACCCCAAGAATCAACAACATAGGGCCCTATTAAAAAATACCGTTTTGAGATGAAAAGGTTTTCCAAGTCAAAGATCAAAATGCTAGAGATCTAACTCTTAAGTTAACCCCTATATAAACCCCAAGAATCAACAAGACTGCAGGGCCCTTTTTTCATTGCAAAATAATTTATTTTATAATGATTTGGTAAAGAGTTAGAGAATATATTAGTTGCAAAATAGAAGCAAGTCTGATTATAAATCCAAAGACTAAAGATTCAAATAGGAGAGGTTAAGGGATTCCTAAATTGCAAAATATCTTTCAATGTTTATCAAACCCTGTGATGTGGGTATTCATTTGAATGATCTAATCAAAACTATTTAAATGAGTACCAACAACAAAGGATAGCTTAAATAACAAATAGAATGCATTTTCCCCCTTTTACATGCAGCTCCCCATTCTGGCCGAGTTTGTGTAAACAATTCCGGCCTTTTGTTTATTTAATAGGATTAGACATTTCCCCAGTGGGGGATCAAAACCTAATAACTCCAGCTTTGTCAAGCTGTAGTTACGAGGTTTTGACTCCCACTAACCATATGTTACCTGTTTGATTTTTTAAAGATTTTTCTTAGGATTTCTAAAGTCTGACACTGCCACACCCACATTTTTTGACAAATCTTAAAATTTGTGGACAAATTACCAAAAGAGTCACTAAAAGAACATTCCTGCCAAGTTTGGTTCAAATTGGCCCAATGGTTGATTTTTAAAGAATTTTCTTACGCTTTATAAGCCCCGCCCTGCCACGCCCACATTCTTTGACGAATCAAAAATTTGGGAACAAGTTTTGAAAAGGGTCACCTCAGGAACATTCCTGCCAAGTTTGGTCACAATTGGCCGAATGGTTCTGGAGGAGAAGATGTTTAAAGAAATTGTGGACGGACGGACGGACGGACGGACGGACGGACAGACGGACGGACGGACGGACGACGGACGGTGAGCGACCACAATAGCTCACCTTGAGCACTTTGTGCTCAGGTGAGCTAAAAACTCGATTAGTTTAACGACCATGTGTGATTTGTCTACGCTCCCCCGCCTTGGCATGCATGCGTTACTATGGTAACGCAGTTTACGGCCGCTAGAACTTTTTTGATAAACTATTTAATTTTCGTGCAGTCTACAGATAAAGAACTACAATATTACCAAATCATAGCCTTACCAAGCTAGTAATATGAAAGTTATGGGTCCATTTTACGAACTTTTGGATCACCCCTCGTATGTTGTGGGTACTCATTGGAATTGTCTCATCGAGACAATTCCAATGAGTACCCACAACATAGGGTTTGGATTTGAAATAACAAATTTAGAATGGCTTCACTCCCTTTTTTTCTGTTGTTCAAACCGATCTTTATCAACATTCATTTATCATCCCTAGAATAACAGCTGTTGAATCTGATCAACCTAAAATAATGCCATTTGGGAAAGGGTTAAAGCTTTATCTCTAAAATTAATTTGTAATTATTCCCCATACATTTTAAATATGACAAGCTAGTTTCATGATAATTTTGAATTGTTTTTATTGATACATGAAATATATTCATACAAACCTTATGGAAGCCTCTAACATCTAAATCCCACAATTTGTAACACTGAAAGAAAATCAAAATGCAAAATGAGCTTTAATAGACCTGTTATGCTCCTCAAATAAGGGTTTGTACATTTCTACTGGAAGTCCCCTTTTTCCCTGATGCAGCCTCAAATTGGGAAACAAAGAAAAACATCTAGAGCTGTGAAATATTCAAAGGGGTTCACATGTGAAGGGCTACAGAGATCTTGCTGTGGACAGAGGGAAGGATGGCTACAATATGCTTCCCAAACATTTTTTGCGGAGCATAATAAGTTATTAAATAAGCAACAATTCGAATGGATGAAAAACCTTCCACTTATATCAAAACTTCATAATTTGGAACCAAAAAGTTTTAAAAACAAATAGAGAAACTTAATATTACCTTTGCTATTTGTTTCCAAGTTTGAAAATCTCTCGTTGTATTCATGTGTATGTACATTACAAAAGTTGGTATCTGAAAGAAAGAGAGAAGTTATACATAAAATAATCTGTAATAGGCAGACCAAGAAATAAACTTGATACAGGTGATATCTATCCCACAAGCCATTTCTTCATTTCTCACAATGTTTTTCACCCAAAAAGACCAAACAATGTTAAATTTCATTTACATGAAATTGTCATCCTGCAACATTTTCGAAATTGGACCAGTCTGATTTTTTCTGTTTGTTAAATTGATTTCTGGGGACCTTTTTTCAGATCCTAGATCATTTTTTTCTCTCTTCTTATTTAATATGATTTTTGAATTCTTTTTTAAAAACAAGAGTGCCTGAAAGGCACTGATATCGCTCACCTGAGTTCTTCATGTATTTGATTGTGTACAATATAGGTTTGTTGTAAACAAATATATACCGGTATGTCAGTATTATGTCATATTAAATTATTGTAAACTAGTATATCACTGAAAGTGATCATACCCCCAAACAGCACTGTTTTTGTGCATTTTGAGAAGTACATTTCATTTGAACTGTGATCTGATCAACTGGGAAAAAGAGCAAACAAAAAAATCAACAGACCAAACAACACATGTAAATGTTGCAAAAAATAGCAATTTTCAACAAAAGGACATAACTCATTTAAAAATCAACAAGCCCCACCCTGCCATGCCCACATTTTTTCAATTGATCAAAAATTCTCAACCATATATTGAAGACAGTCACTCAAGGTACATTCCTGTAAGGTTTGGTTCAACTTAGCCCTATAATTACCTTTTTAAAGAATTTTCTCATGAATTTGTTAAGTCCAATAAGCCCTGCCCCGCCAAGACCACATTTTTGGCGAATAAAAAATTCTCGAACAGATATTGTAACGAGTCACCCAATGATCATTTCTGCCAAGTTTGGTAACGAATTGCCTGATGGTTAAGGAGAAGAAGATTTTGGAAGAATTATCTAACGATTTCTTGAAGTCTGGTAAGCCCCACCCTGTAAGCCGATGTTTTTCACCCAATCAAAAATTCATGAACATGTGTTGAATACAGTCTCTCAAGGGACATTCCTGCTACGTTTGGTTCAAATTGGCCGAATAATTGATTTTTAAAGATTTTTCACATGATTTCTCCTAGTCGGATAAGCCCCGCCCTGCCACGCCCACAATTTTTGACAAATCAAAAATTCACGAACAAGTTTTGAAAAGGGTCACCCAAGGAACATTCCTTTCAAGTTTGGTAATAATTAGCCCAGTGGTTAAGGAGGAGAAGATTTTTGAATAATTATCTTTCGATTTCTCGAAGTCTGATAAGCCCCGCCCTGCCACCCCCACAATTTTTGACGAATCAAAAATTCATGAGCATGTGTTGAAAACAGTCACTCAAGGGACATTTCTGCCAAGCTTGGTTCAAATTGGCCTGATAATTGATTTTTAAAGATTTTTCACACGATTTCTCTAAGTCCGATAAGCCTCGCCCTGCCACGCCCACAATTTTTGACGAATCAAAAATTCACGAACAAGTTTTGAAAAGGGTCACCCAATAAACATTTCTGCCAAGTTTGGAAAGAATTGGCCAAGTGGTTGGGGAGGAGAAGATTTTTGAAGAAATACCTAAAGATATCTTTTAGTCTGATAAGCCCCGCCCTGCCACGCCCACAATATTTGACAAATCAAAAATTCATGAACAAGTTTTGAAAAGGGTCACCCAAGAAACATTCCTTTCAAGTTTGGTAAGAATTAGCCCAATGGTTGAGAAGAAGATTTTTGAATAATTATCTTACGATTTCTCGAAGTCTGATAAGCCCCGCCCTGCCACGCCCACAATTTTCACCCAATCAAAAATTCATTAGCATGTGTTGAATACAGTCACTCAAGGGACATTTCTGCCAAGCTTGATTAAAATTGGCCAGATAATTGATTTTTAAAGATTTTTCACATGATTTCTCTAAGTCTGATAAGCCCCGCCCTGCCACGCCCACAATTTTTGACGAATCAAAAATTCACGAACAAGTTTTGAAAAGGGTCACCCAAGGAACATTCCTTTCAAGTTTGGTAATAATTAGCCCAGTGGTTAAGGAGGAGAAGATTTTTGAATAATTATCTTTCGATTTCTCGAAGACTGATAAGCCCCGCCCTGCCACGCCCACAATTTTTGACGAATCAAAAATTCATGAACAAGTTTTGAAAAGGGTCACCCAAGGAACATTTCTGCCAAGTTTGGAAAGAATTGGCCCAGTGGTTGAGGAGAAGAAGATTTTTGAAGAATTTCCTAATGATTTCTTTAAGTCTGATAAGCCCCGCCCTGCCACGCCCACAATTTTTGACCAATCAAAAATTCACGAACAAGTTTTGAAAAGGGTCACCCAAGGAACATTTCTGCCAAGTTTGGAAGGAATTGGCCCAGTGGTTGAGGAGGAGAAGATGTTTAAAGCAATTGTTGACGACGAACGACGCACGACGCACGACGCATGCCGGACACAGGGTGATCACAAAAGCTCACCTTGAGCATGTTGCTCAGGTGAGCTAAAAAACAAGCCCTGGTTTTGAAACCTCGAATAAACAAGAACCGTTGCTGAGCGGACTAATACCCAAGCGGCACGGGTCAAAAATTCATAGTCAAATTATCTGCCTTTGTTGACCTCGGAGAGCAAAGATATTTCTTTATGCAAATGTCCATGTCATGTTGATCATTCCTGTCAATTTTCATTAAAATCAGTCCAGCCATTTAGGAGTTGGGCTGACGAGAAATGTTGACAGAAGGACAGACAGACAGAAAGACGGGGTGATTCCTATATACGCCCAAACTTTGTTTGCTAGGAGTATAAAGAGGTTAAAGAAAACATAGACAGAAAATTCTGTGTTTAAACCCCTTTGAATTTAAGTAAGTCTAAACCATTGTTGTTTGAGAGTGTGTTTATATTGCTGTTTACCTCTATTTTGGGAATATAGTCGCTATCACATGGGTTTTTGGTATGGTCCAACACTTTAGCATGTTGTATCAGATCTTCTATCAGCAGCTCATAGTCTTTACTCTGCATTCTACAATAAAGAAAAACAATATTAGGCTAACTTGTACAATATGTAGAAAATGAATTCTTATTTTCAACTTTTTAAAAAATTTCTTTTCCTTAACCCTTTCCCAAACGACAAAATTTTTGGGTGATCCACTTCAAAAACTGCCACAAATGACAAATTGATTGTTATTAAAGATATAATTTATGTACTAAATGGCCTAGAAAATATTGAGACAAAAGGAGAAACTGCTGGTTATCAGCAGTTTCTTCTTTTGTTTCAATGTTTTCCCAAGCCTTTTCTATTAGGAACGTCAAAACCAGGTCTTGTTTGGGAATGAGTTAAAGGGGCTCACACTAGATAATTTAGGCATGAAAGAGATGGCGCAGTTCACGTATGAGTACTTGCATGTTGCACAGCCTATCCCTTACCAGAGGACTAAAATTGTGACGTGGATAAAAAGCGTTTTAACTTTCTGGTTAGGAATAGCCTCCTATTACTATTACAAACAAGAGTTGTCTGCGGACAACGCAGCTCACCTATACAAAAGCTTGTCGCAAAAAAAGGAGTCCAATGTCATAGGTCAAGGTCACTAAGTCAAAGGTCTAAAGGCCAAGGTCATGGCATTAGGTATCCATATGTAAAATATCATGGCTCTATCTATAATAGTGCATGAGATATAGGCCAGGTTAGAGTTTTAAAAGTAGGTCAAACTCCAAGGTCAAGGTCACTTAGGTCAAATGACATGGTTCCAAATGAAAGGTCTTGGCAGGAGGTATCCATGTGTGAAAATCAAGGCTCTACTATAAATAGTGCAAGAGATATTGGCCAGATTAAAGTTTTTTAAAAGTAGGTCAAACTCAAATGTCAAGGTCACAGATCATGACCCAAATGAAACATCTTGACAGGAGGTATCCATGAGTGAAATATCAAGGCTGTGTCTCTAATAGTGCCCAAGATATAGACCAGGTTAAAGGTTGTTTTTTTTTTCAAGTGAAGACGCCAACGCGACACTGACACTAGGGCTGTGACATTTGCTCCCCTGACTTAGTCTTATCAGAAAAATTCTATTGAGTACCAACAGCATAAAGTATGATGCTAACATCCTTATTTTCTAACTCTGGACAACAAACTTACCTATCCACATCTTTTAACTTCACATTAGGTTGTGTCTGTATTTTATGGTTCTTAAAATAGACTTGTTGGAAGTATGGATTGATGTTGAGGCCTTTAGCCCCAAAATGGTATGTCCTCGATACATCGGGTATGATACATTCACGATCTTTACGGATCATATTGTGTCTCATCCACATGTCCCAGTCCCATCTCTGAAATAATACAGTTGATTAAAATGTGTGTAAAAATACAATGTTAAACCTTTCTAAAATTGCAAAAAAATATGCTGATCAAATTTGAAAGCTGTTGTTGATGACATACTTGATAATGACAAAGACTAGATTTGTATACAAAGCAGCACAGAAAATATTGAGATAAATGGTTATCAACATTTTCTTCTTTTGCCTCAATGTTTTCCGAAGTATTTTCTTTTACAGACGCTATATCCAGGTCATATTTGGGAAAGGGTTAATCAAAATAGCTGCTTTTATGAAACACAGGTACCCAATAAAACAAGAGTACAACAGTCACAATGTACGCTGCTTTGATCATAAAGTTCTCTTTTCTGAGACACAGTGTAGTGTGTCAAAACCACTACAATATACACATGGTCAGGTGACTAGAAAATATTAATGCAAAATGAGAAAATGCTTATTATCAGCATGTTCTTCTTTTGCCTCAATGTTTTCCTGAGCCTTTTCTGTTAGGGATGTCAAAACCAGAGGCACGTTCTTTAGAGCAAGATTTTTTGAGATATCTAGATAGAGCGTTCTATTGAGCAAGATTTCTTAACTGCTCAATGTTAGGTTCCATTACGCTATACTTATTACGGAACTCATCCGCCAATTCTGTAGAAACAATGAAGAGAAAATCGACCGAGTTGTTCCAAAAGCGGCGTAATTTATAGACCTTGGAGTTCCAAATGCTCCATACTTTATACAAATGATGTCATTATGACGTCATTTGTATAAAGTATGGAGCATTTGGAACACCTCGGTTAGAGTCTCCATCTTAAAAACGCATTATCAAATGCATCTTAAGATATCTTAAGAACAAGAGGACCATGATGGTCCTTAATCGCTCACCTGAACTGAGATTCACAAGGTGAGAAATGATAGCATCCTGTCCCATGATATCCAAAAGAGCATTACATTTTTCAATAGTCTTCATCCTTGTGACTAGACAAACATCCTGAACATGTTTCATGAAGATAGGACAAAAATTGTAGCATCTACATTACCAACAAGGATTTTGTCTTTAAGGCCCCTTTTCCATGACATCCAACAGAACATTCCAATTGTCAATGGGCTTAATCCTTGTGACTAGAGAAATAATCTGACTAAATTTCATGAATGTTGAGCCAAAATTGTTGTCTCTATAGCGCTAACAGGGATTTTGTCATTAAGGCCCCTTTTCCCATGCTATCCCATAGAAAATTCCTATTTTCCTCAGAGTTCATTGGTGTGACTAGACAAACACAAGTTTCATGAAGATTGGACCAAAATTTTTGCCTCTAGAGTGCTAACAAGGATTTTGTCATTAAGGCCTCTTTTCCCATGATATCGACTGGAATATTCCAATTTCTTATAGGGTTTATCCTTGTGACTAAAACAAACATTCTTTTAGTTTCATGAAGACTAGGCCAAAACTGTTACTTCTAGAGTGTTAACAAGATTTTGTCATAAAGGCCCCTTTTCCCATGATGTCAAAATGGAACATTTAGATTGTTGATAAGCTTTATCCTTGTGATTAGACAAATATTCTGATCAATTTTAACAAAGATTAGGCCAAAATTATGGCCTCTAAAGTGCCAAAACCGATTTTGTCATTATGGCCCCTTTTCCCGTGGTATCCAAAGGAATATTCAATATTCCAATTCTCTGTGACTACACAAACATTCTGATCAATTTTTATGGACATTGGGCCAAATTTGTAGCCTGTACAATGCTAACAAGAATTTTGTCTTTTAGGCCCCTTTTCCCATGATATCAATGAGAAGGTTCCAATTATCAACAGAGTTCACCCCATATAAACCCCAAGAATCAACAACATAGGGCCCTATTAAAAAATACCGTTTTGAGATGAAAAGGTTTTCCAAGTCAAAGATCAAAATGCTAGAGATCTAACTCTTAAGTTAACCCCTATATAAACCCCAAGAATCAACAAGACTGCAGGGCCCTTTTTTCATTGCAAAATAATTTATTTTATAATGATTTGGTAAAGAGTTAGAGAATATATTAGTTGCAAAATAGAAGCAAGTCTGATTATAAATCCAAAGACTAAAGATTCAAATAGGAGAGGTTAAGGGATTCCTAAATTGCAAAATATCTTTCAATGTTTATCAAACCCTGTGATGTGGGTATTCATTTGAATGATCTAATCAAAACTATTTAAATGAGTACCAACAACAAAGGATAGCTTAAATAACAAATAGAATGCATTTTCCCCCTTTTACATGCAGCTCCCCATTCTGGCCGAGTTTGTGTAAACAATTCCGGCCTTTTGTTTATTTAATAGGATTAGACATTTCCCCAGTGGGGGATCAAAACCTAATAACTCCAGCTTTGTCAAGCTGTAGTTACGAGGTTTTGACTCCCACTAACCATATGTTACCTGTTTGATTTTTTAAAGATTTTTCTTAGGATTTCTAAAGTCTGACACTGCCACACCCACATTTTTTGACAAATCTTAAAATTTGTGGACAAATTACCAAAAGAGTCACTAAAAGAACATTCCTGCCAAGTTTGGTTCAAATTGGCCCAATGGTTGATTTTTAAAGAATTTTCTTACGCTTTATAAGCCCCGCCCTGCCACGCCCACATTCTTTGACGAATCAAAAATTTGGGAACAAGTTTTGAAAAGGGTCACCTCAGGAACATTCCTGCCAAGTTTGGTCACAATTGGCCGAATGGTTCTGGAGGAGAAGATGTTTAAAGAAATTGTGGACGGACGGACGGACGGACGGACAGACGGACGGACGGACGGACGACGGACGGTGAGCGACCACAATAGCTCACCTTGAGCACTTTGTGCTCAGGTGAGCTAAAAACTCTTGCTCTACAGAACACCCCACAGATGTGTGAAGATGGACAGAGATCTCTCCACACTTCAGCCCAGATCAGGCAGGATTTCTACGCTTAACCAATTCAAACACGACACTTTTTTATGCCTCGAAGTTAAAACAGACTGCAAACTTACAGCAGAGCTCCAGCAAAATCTAAATGCTGACTTAAAATTCTGGTGATTCTATTTCATCATCCTAGAGTAGATTCATAGCAAGTACTAACAAAAAAGGTTTTGATAGAATATTTGTGATTCTTTATTTAACAAGACATTCTATAATGCATGCATAAGTAAAAATACCTTATCCACAGAAGGCCAATGAGGTAGAAGTTCGTCTATAAACAAAGATTTCTTCATCATCCAACCCAGACCTGGCATAGTTTCTATTCTATATAATAATGTGGAATCATTGCAGGAATGTTCATAGCCCTGAAATAAAATTCGGTAAACAGCTTCTAATTTAACCCTTTCCCAAATGACAAAATTTTAGGATAGTCTAAATCCAAAGGTGCTGCAGACGACATTAAAGATGTTGTTATGATTGGATTTTTGTAAAATATAGTGCAGAAAATATTGAGGCAAAAGGAGAAAATGCTGATGATCAGCATTTTCTTCTTTTGTCTCAATGTTTTCTTAAGCCTTTTCAACTAGGGAAGTCAAAACCAAGTCTTGTTTGAGAAAGGGATAAATCAGCAAAATTCAGTCATATGTTATGCTCAATGAAGGCATTTCTAAAATGTTCTTCTTTTCTCCCAAGGTTATTCATAACTTTTAAAACTGGGTGTCAAAACAAGTAGTCCTTTAGGAAAAGGTAAGTACCGTAATTATTCTAATAAACGCCCGGGCGTTTATTAGAAACATGGTCGATGGAAAAGTAGGGAGTGGGCGTTTATTAGAGGTATTCTAATTTTGTTTGTCAAAATTTGCGAATCAAGTCTCAATTCATGGACTCAAAGTTCAGAAAGACAAATGGCAAAGTTTTGTTACATAACAAGGACTGCAAAATATGATTTTTCGATGAAATTCCTTCATTGCCAACATATTTAGGGCAGGACATCCTCTAATTCATTGCTTTTGGAGATGATCTCTGGTAATGACTTATAGTATTTTAATCCGGAATCAAGGGATGGGCGTTTATTAGAATCATCCCTTTTCGCTAAAATTGTGCTTGAAACAAGCAGATTTTCAAACAATTATAAGGGGAAGGGTGTTTATTAGAATATGGGCGTTTATTAGAATAATTACGGTATATGTTTGCATAATTTTTTTGCCCAAACTTCACATCAATATTTTTGAAAATGTGACCTTGACATTTAACCTTGACAATCAACCTTGACATCTATCACATGTCTTGTAACAAGGAATAAACATAACTGCAAACAAGTGTCAAACTGTCACAAGATACGCCCGTAACACTGCTTTATGTCAACAGGGGGAGCGGGTTGGTAAAAGTTTCATGGTCCTAGCTATTATACTTTTCGAGATATGCCCTGGACGATTCAAGTATGAAAACAACAAAGGGCAATATCTCAAAATATAGGCTAGGTAGAGTTAAAATTTGTGTGCACTGCACTCCTCCTTAGTGAGATCTATACACCCATGAAGTTTCATGATCCTAGCTATAATACTTTTAGAGATATACTCCGGACAAGATTCAAATATGAAAAACAACAAAGGGCAATAACTCAAAAAATAAGCCAGGTAGAGTTATGGTTCTTGTGCACTGCACTCCCCCTTGGTGAGATCTATACACCCATGAAGTTTCATGATACTAGCTATTATACTTTTAGAGATATACTCCGGACAAGATTCAAGTATGAAAAACAACAAAGGGCAATAACTCAAAAAATAAGTCAGGTAGAGTTATGGTTCTTGTACACTGCACTCCCCCTTGGTGAGATCTATACACCCATGAAGTTTCATGATCCTAGCTATTATACTTTTAGAGATATACT
The DNA here is from genome assembly GCA_963680895.1 of Fragum sueziense. Lineage (NCBI taxonomy): Eukaryota > Metazoa > Mollusca > Bivalvia > Cardiida > Cardiidae > Fragum > Fragum sueziense. The sequence continues at coordinate 36,351,040 of OY804594.1, read as the reverse complement.
CCGGACAAGATTCAAGTATGAAAAACAACAAAGGGCAATAACTAAAAAAATAAGCCAGGTAGAGTTATGGTTCTTGTGCACTGCACTCCCCCTTGGTGAGATCTATACACCCATGAAGTTTCATGATCCTAGCTATTATACTTTTAGAGATATACTCCGGACAAGATTCAAGTATGAAAAACAACAAAGGGCAATAACTCAAAAAATAAGCCAGGTAGAGTTATGGTTCTTGTGCACTGCACTCCCCCTTTGTGAGATCTATACACCCATGAATTTTCATGATCCTAGCTATTATACTTTTAGAGATATACTCCGGACAAGATTCAAGTTTGAAAAACAACAAAGGGCAATAACTCAAAAAATAAGCCAGGTAGAGTTATGGTTCTTGTGCACTGCACTCCGTAATGATGAGAAGAATATAACTGCCAAGTTTAAAGTCAATCGGACTTAAGGTGACAGAGTTATGCTCCGGACAAAGAAGTGGACGCCGCCGGACGCCCGGACGCCAGACGCCGGACGTCACGGGTGATCCCATAATACGTCCCGTCTTCGACGGGCGTATAAAAATGAAAGCCCTATCATTGATGGTTCAAAAGTTACTATGTTTAAGCTTTTACAAGATTAAAAATTTTAGACTAGTCTAAATTTAAAGGTGTTGCAGCCAACAAATTCAAGTCTGTCTTTGTAGAAAACATTGTGGAAAATGAAGAAAATGCTTGTCTCAAGCAATTTCTTCATTTTTCCACAATGTTTTCCAAGGCCTTTATCTTGCAAGATATCAAAAGACGTCACTGTGTGGTAACAAGTCAAATTTCGTAATGACAAACAATCAGACAGATAGACAGACTGAGTAATCAAGGCAAAAGGCATTAACTCTTCCCCTAACAAGGCCTGCTTTTGGTGTCTTTAATGGAAGAGGTTAAGAAAAACATTGAAGCAATGATATTCAGCACTTTCTTCTTTTGCCTCAGTATTTTCTGAGCTATTTTTACACAAATTGTTTCTTCTGCAGCATTCATTTTGTCTTCTGTAGCAGTTTAAAATGGGACTGCCCTATAATTCTGTTGTTTGGGAAAGGGGTAAACATACAGTATAAGAAGAGAACGCACTCACCTGATCATTCCATGCTGATATACAGTACAAAGTTGGGTCTTTATCTAATAGATGCATGGTTTGTTGAAAATAACTGAAATATTCAAATAAGAATGGCATTAGAAAATGGCATTTGAGATCAACGTGGATCACGGTCAGACTGAAATATACAAATAACCCTGGATCTGGAAGAAACAGACTTACAGAAATAGATGCCAAGCTATGATATATCAAGCCCCCTTTTCCCATGACATGTGTTTTGTACATAGATTATAAATAGTTTATGTTTCTTATTGTTCTAGAACATCTCATTTATTCCTTTTAAAAGTATACAGTTTTATTGAATTCTAACCATTACATTAAAAGAAAGTAGAGAAAAACTAGATCTAATTTCTATTTTATGGCCCCTTTTTCCGAGACCCAGCCTAACATTGATACTTAGAGAAAAGCTCTTGGAAATATTCCACGAAATCCATATATAAAGTTTAATCCAATTTGGCCAAAAGGTTATGGGCAATTGGCTCTGGACAGAAGGACACCGTGAAGCACAAGAGCCGTCAGAGACGGACAATGCTCCCCGATTAAGGCATTGTCACAATAAATGTATCCCATGCAGAGCTAAGATTAAGCTAACAAACGTTAAGCCCCCTTTTTCCATGACATACTTTTTATACGCAAATTTAAAGTAGTTTATTGTCAAGGGCATCTGATTTGCTACTCAAATATGAAATTTCATCAAATTCTGACCATTAGACTATGACAAATTAGAGAAAAAGTGTATTTGACCTTAAGTCCCCTTTTCCCATGACGAGGCCTCAAATCCAAAAACTGGGAAAAGTACATCGGCATTATGTCATAGGGAGTTCACATGGTAAGTTTCATTTGATTTGGCCCAAGGGTTATAGAGAAATCGCTTCGGACGGACGGACGGACGGACGGACGGACGTACCAACGGTTGACCATATGTTGGGTACTTTGCCTAAAAACTTGTTGGATACCCCATCTTGGGTATAAACAAGAGGCCCAGGAGGGCCTGAATCGCTCCACTGGTTAAAGTGGAAGAATTATCCCATGATTTCTTGTAAGCCTTACATAGCAGCAGCCAAATCTTGATATTTGTGAATAAATTTTGAAGAGAGACTCAAAGAACATTCTTGCAAAGTCTGGTTCAAATTGGCCTTATGGTTGATTTTTAAAGAATTTTCTTATGATTTCTCTAAGTCTGATAAGCCCCTTTCTCCTTGCCACGGCCACATTTTTTTTGACAAATATAAAAATTTGTGAACAAATTTTAAAAAGAACGACTAAAGGCACATTCCTGCAAAGTTTGGTTCAATTGGGCACACTGGTTGATTTTTAAAGAATTTTCTTATGATTTCTTTAAGTCTGATAAGCCCCTTCCTCCCTGCCACGGCCACATTTTTTGACAAATGTAAAAAATTGTGAATAAATTTTGAAAAGAGAGACTCAAAGAACATTCCTGCAAAGTCTGGTTCAAATTGGCCCTATGGTTGATTTTTAAAGAGTTTTCTTATGATTTCTTTAAGTCTGATAAGCCCCTTTCTCCCCGCCACGGCCACATTTTTTGACAAATGTAAAAATTTGTGAACAAATTTTGAAAAGAATGACTCAATGCACATTCCTGCCAGGTTTGGCTCAAATTGGTCCAATGGTTGATTTTTAAAGAATTTTTTATGATTTCTTTAAGTCTGATAAGCCCCTTTCTCCCTGCCACGGCCACATTTTTTGACAAATGTAAAAAATTGTGTACAAATTTTGAAAAGAATGACTCAAGGCACATTCCTGCCAAGTTTGGTTCAAATTGGCCCAATGGTTGATTTTTTAAAGAATTATCTTATGATTTCTTTAAGTCTGATAAGCCCCTTTCTCCCTGCCACGGCCATATTTTTTGACAAATGTAAAAATTTGTGAACCAATTTTGAAAAGAATGACTCAAGGCACATTCCTGCCAGGTTTGGTTCAAATTGGCCCAATGGTTGATTTTTAAAGAATTTTCTTATGATTTCTCTAAGTCTGATAAGCCCCGCCCTGCCACGCCCACATTTTTTGACGAATCAAAAATTCACGAACAAGTTTTGAAAAGGGTCACCCAAGGAACATTCCTGCCAAGTTTGGTCAAAATTGGCCCACTGGTATAAGAGGAGAAGATGTTTAAAGAAAAAGTTAACGGACGGACGCACGCACGCACGACGGACACAACGCCATGACAATAGCCCGCTGGCCTTCGGCCAGTGGAGCTAAAAACAGTTCTCACGAGAGGACACTTACTGGTTATGTGTCCAAAGACACAACTGGGTATTTTAGAAATGTTGGCATCATCAACACATATTGGTAGCAATGGTACTCTGGTCATCTTTTAATGCCAAAATTCATGAATAAACAAGAGGGCCCAGGGTAGCTGACCTGAGAAATGGGGCGAAATTCTGATCAAATAGGGACACACATGTCCCATCTAGAGTCAACAAGGATTTTCTTAGATTTGTCCTGGTGACATTGATTTTTACCCCTATGTGACCCAAATCTGAACTTCACCTGTTTATTGTCAAAATAAACATTGTGACAGTTTCATCAAACTTGGGTCAAATATGTGACCTTTATGGTTCAAACAAGGATTTCCTAAGATCTGACCTGGTGACCTTCTTTCTGACCACACATGACCCATATTCAAACTTGAAAATTCTGTGAGGGGTGTTATGGCTTCTCTGTTGCAATGCATAATCTAAATCATGAAAATAAGTAACCAAAGGAAGCCGTCAATAAGGCTCATAAAATGATACACTCTTACATGTACTTTGAAACAATTTCTAAGAGAACAAAATCAATGCCCAAAAACTGGTGCATTGTCTCATTTTGAAACGGTCACTAACAAACAAAATCGTCATTTGTACAATGATGCACTCATTCATATTTTGAAAGTAACTATAACGAACAAAATTTTCACTTGTACAATGATGCACTCATTCAATATTTGAAAAACTGTTTATAAAGAACGAAACTGTCACTTGCACAATGATTCAAATTCCTTAAAGGCTTTATTGGTTTAAAATCCAGTCACAGGAATGTTACCACAAAACAAACAAGAATTACAATTACAAGAAATCAAACGATGTGAAAACATATATATTACCCACGGCATTTTAATCCATGACAATAAGAATATCTTCACCACCTTTTCCATTCAACTACACAATATGGTGCACAAGATTATGAACATTGTGGAATAGTAAGAAGTAGCGAGTGATCTACATTTTCTTCTTTACTTCAAAAATTGTGAAGGCAAAAGAACAAAATGCTAGGACATAGCCTTCTCACCTTTCCCCTCGACAAATTCTGAACAAGACTTGGTTTTGATGTCCCTACCATATGGGCTTTAGAAAACATTAGGGCAAAGGAAGAAAATGTTGACAATCAACAATCAATTTTCTACTTCTGCCCCTATTTTTCTGAACAGTATTATACTAAAATCTTGGATAAAAATAAGAAAAATTTAATACAATATTTGTGCATGACACAAATTGCATCTATATAGGTATCTATGACCTTTCTATAGAGAAATTATTCAAGACCTTCATACTTTAACTCTTTTTCAAAACATATCTTTTTTTGCCTGGGTAAACATTGAGGCATAAGAAGAAAATGCTGATAGTCTGCATTTTCTCCTCCTGCTTCAATAGTCTGCATTTTCTCCTCCTGCTTCAATATTTTCTAGGCTATATTGTACGCAATTCTATCATTATCAAAATGAATTAAGTTGTCTGCAACAGCTTCAAATTGAACTGCACCGAAATTTTGCCATTTTGGGGAGTTAATTCTTTCCCAAACATTGCCTGATTTTAACGTTCTTCACGGATATAGTTAGGGAAAACATGGAATAAGAAGAGGAAAGAACTAAAAGTCCCCTTCTCTCAATATTTTCTATGCTATAATATATGCATGCTTTCTACTTCGAAATCAGAAATGTTCTCGTCTGCAACTCTTTCCCAGTTGAGCTGGTCCAAGGTTTTGCCATTGAACTCTTTCCCAAACCAGACCCACTTTTGACGTCCAACAGAAAAAGGCTTGGTAAAACATATATGATATACTGTGTACTAATCATATCATTTTTAACAACACTTTTGTCGTCTGCAGCAGCTTTCAAATAGGACAATCCTAAAATTTTCCCGTTTGGGAAAACAAATATATCGCCGCCCCTAAACCAAAACTATGTAACCTCAGCTGTCACTGTAAGATGACAATGCCCCAGACACCGCTTTGATCGTTTAAAGTTTCATACAATTTTATTTCATTATTAATTCATTGCTGTTCATGTCGGATACCCAGCAAATATTTGGACGATATAACCAGTAAATCCCTGGACAAACTACCCAACAGTTAATCTCCCATTGGACTCATTTTTTTTTAAATTGATGTTCATGTCAGATACCCAGCAAACATTTGGACAATATAACCAGTAAATCACTGGACAACTGCCCAACAGTTAATCTCCCTTTGGACTCTATTTTCTTTTAAATTGATGTTCATGTCAGATACCCAGCAAACATATGGACAATATAACCAGTAAATCACTGGACAAACTACCCAACAGTTAATCTCCCGTTGGACTCTATTTTCTTTTAAACTGATGTTCATGTCAGATACCCAGCAAACATTTGGACAATATAACCAGTCATTCACTGGACAGACTACCCAGGAGTTTATCTCCCTTTGGACTCAATTGTGTTTCAAATTCATGTTCATGTAAGATACCCAGCAAACATTTGGACAATATAACCAGTAAATCACTGGACAAACTACCCAACAGTTAATCTCCCCTTGGACTCTATTTTCTTTTAACTTGTTGTTCATGTCAGATACCCAGCAAACATATGGACAATATAACCAGTAAATCACTGGACAAACTACCCAACAGTTAACCCTTTCCCAAACAAGACCTGGTTTTGACGTCCCTATGAGAATTGGCTTGGGAAAACATTGAGGCAAAAGAAGAAACTGCTGATAACCAGCAGTTTCTCCTTTTGCCTCAATATTTTCTATGTCATATATTACACAAATAATATCTTTAATAACATCCATTTTGTCATATGTGGCTGTTTTTGAAGTGGATCACCCTAAAATTTTGCTGTTTGGGAAAGGGTTAATCTCCCATTGGACTCATATTTCTTTTAAATTGATGTTCATGTCAGATACCCAGCAAACATTTGGACAATATAACCAGTCATTCACTGGACAGACTACCCAGGAGTTTATCTCCCTTTGGACTCAATTGTGTTTCAAATTCATGTTCATGTAAGATACCCAGCAAACATTTGGACAATATAACCAGTAAATCACTGGACAAACTACCCAACAGTTAATCTCCCTTTGGACTCTATTTTCTTTTAAATTGATGTTCATGTCAGATACCCAGCAAACATTTGGACAATATAACCAGTAAATCACTGGACAACTACCCAACAGTTAATCTCCCTTTGGACTCTATTTTCTTTTAAATTGATGTTCATGTCAGATACCCAGCAAACATTTGGACAAAATAACCAGTAAATCGCTGGACAAACTACCCAACAGTTAATCTCCCTTCAGATTCCATTTTGTTTCAAATTCATGTTCATGTCAGATACCCAGCAAATATTCAGACAATATAACCAGTCATTCACTGGACAAACTACCCAACAGTTAATCTCCCTTCGGACTCAATTTTGTTCAAAATTGATGTTCATGTCAGATACCCAGATGATATTCAGAAAATATAACCAGTAAATCATTGGACAAACTAAAACTACCCAACAGTTAAAAATTTTACTCAGGTATTTGTAGGGTCAGTATTTTTGTCCACTAAAATTAAAGCAGGACTAGTGGATTGCAATTTTTACAGGTCCTCCTCCAGACTAACAGGTCCTACATTCAGACTCAGTGAATTGTAGGAGAAACAAAGAATAAATTGTATATTCATTGTTACAACACTCCGATAGTTTCTATATAAGAGTCTGGTAAAGGGTTCTGAAATAGCTGAAATAGCTAGTCATAATTATCTCTGGCTGTCCTGTTGAGTTTATGCCTTTTCAAATTCAATATTTTGTTAAAAGTACAAGTAATTTTTGTTTATATATATGTAATTGTTACAAAGAAAACAAGAGTTGTCCGCGGACAACGTAGCTCGCCTATACGTGAGCGTGTCACAAAAACAGCAAATTTTTTAAAAGTAGGTCAAACTCCAAGGTCAAGGTCACAAGGTCAAGGATAATGGTCCCAAATGAAAGGTCTTGTCGAGATGTATCTCTGTATGAAATATCAAGGCTGAATGTCTAATAGTGCCTGAGATATAGGCCAGGTTAAAGTTTTTCGAAAGTAGGTCAAACTCCAAGGTCAAGGTCACTAGGTCAAAGGTCATGGTCCCAAATGAAAGGCCTTGTCGAGATGTATCTATGTATGAAATATCAAGGCTGTATCTCTAATAGTGCCTGAGATATAGGCCAGGTTAAAGTTTTTCAAAAGTAGGTCAAACTCCCAAGGTCAAGGTCACTAGGTCAAAAGTCATGGTCCCAAATGAAAGGTCTTGTCGAGATGTATCTATGTATGAAATATCAATGCTGTATCTCTAATAGTGCCTGGGATATAGAACAGGTTAAAGTTTTTCAAGTGAAGACACGACGGGACGCCGACACTAGGGCTGTGACATTAGCTCCCCGAATATAAAGTCCCGGCTCGCTAAAAAGGTTGTTAGTAGGTGCCATGTCAGGTTTTGAAAACAGATGAAGAAAGTTGCTAACGTCTGAATATGCAAAACATTTTGGTCAAAGAAATTTTGAAATTGCTATCAAAACTGTGTATAACTACACTAGTATAGAATCTAGTTGCTACCCCATTTTGATTGCATACATTTCCCAAACAAGGCTTAGTTTTGATGTCATTTGTAAGTAGTTATCAATCATTGATAACAAAGAGAAATAAAGAAAACAAGAGATGTTTGTAAAACATATATGCCCCCTCAAGAGCCTACATTTGATGTAGGTCAAAGTCCAAGGTCAAGTTAACAAGGTCCAAGGTCATGGTCAAATATGAAAGGTCTTGGTAGGAGGTGTCTATGTGTGAAATATCAAAGCTGTATATGTAAAAGTAAGATGAAACATAGGCCAGGTTAAAGTTTTTAAAAGTAGGCCAAATGCCAAGGTCAAGGTCATGGTCAAATATGAAAGGTCTTGGTTGGAGGTGTCCATGTGTGAAATATCAAGGCTGTAGGTGTAAAAGGACATAATATATATGCCCGGTTTCAGTCTTTTTAAAAGTAGGTCAAACTCCAAGGTCAAGGTTGCAATATTCAAGGTCATGGTCAAATGTGAAAGGTCTTGGTGGGAGGTGTCTATGTGTGAAATATCAAGGCTGTAGGTGAAATAGGACATAAGATAAAGGCTAGGTTAAAGATTTCTAAAAGTATGTAAAAATCAAAGGTCAAGGTCACACAGGCCAAGGTCATGGTCAAATGTGAAAGGTCTTGGTAGGAGGTGTCCATGTGTAAAATATTGAGACTGTATAGGTAAAAGGACATGAGATATAGACCTAGTTTAAGTTTTTTAAAAGTAGGTGAAACTCTAAGGTCAATTTCCAAGGTCATGGTCAAAAGTGAAATATCTTGGTTGGAAGTGACTACATGTGAAATATCAAGGCTGTATATGTAAAATGACATGAAATATAGGCCAGGTTAATGTATTATTAAAGTAGGTCAAACACCAAGGTCAAGGTCACAAGGTCCAAGATCATGGTCAAATGTGAAAGGTCTTTGTCGTAGGTGTCCATGTGTCAAATATCAAGGCTGTATGTGTAAAAGGACATGATGTATCGGCTAGGTTAAAGTTTTTTTTTAAAGTAGGTCAAGGTCCAAGGTCAAGGTCACAAGGTCCAATGTCATGGTCAAATGTGAAAGGTCTTGGTAAGATGTGTCCATGTGTGAAATACCAAGGCTGTATGTGCAATAGCACATAAGATATAGGCCCAGTTTAATTTTTTTAAAAGTAGGTCAAACTCCAAGGTCAAGGCCACATGGTCCAAGGTCATAGTCGTATGTGATAGGTCTTGGTCGGAGGTTTCCATGTGTCAAATATCAAGGCTGTATGTGTAAAAGGACATGATATATCGGCCATGTTAAAGTTTTTTAAAAGTAGGTCAAACTCCAAGGTCAAGGTCACAAAGTCCAAGGTCATGGTCAATTATGAAAGGTCGTGGTAAGATGTGTCCATGTATGAAATATCAAGGCTGTATTTGTAAAAGGTCATGAGATATATGCCGGGTTTAATTTTTTTCAAAGTAGGTCAAACTCCAAGGTCAAGGTCACAAGGTCCAAGGTCATGGTTAAATGTGAATGATGTTGATAGGAGGTATCTATGTGTGAGATATCAAGGCTGTATGTGTAAAAGGACATGAGATATAGGCAAGGTTAAGAATTAAGTGTAAAAATCAACAAAGGGCAATAACTCCAAATATTTGATTGGCAGAGTTACGGTTCTTGTGCACTGCACCTCTCCATAATAAGATCTATTCACCTGTAAAGTTTCATGATTCTACCTTACATATTTTTTGAGTTGTGCTCCGGACAAGAATCAAGTTATAAAATCAACAAAGGGCAATAACTCAAAAAATTTGATCGGCAGAGTTACGGTTCTTGTGCACTGCACCTCTCCATAATAAGATCTATCCACCTGTAAAGTTTCATGATTCTACCTTACATACTTTTTGAGTTATGCTCTGGACAATAATCAAGTTTGAAAATCAACAAAGGGCAATAACTCCAAAAATATGATCGGTAGAGTTACAATTCTTGTGCACTGCACCTCTCTATGACATCTATTCACCTGTAAAGTTTCATGATTCTACCTAACATAATTTTCAAGTTATGCTCCGGACAAGAATCAAGTTTGAAAATCAACAAAGGACAATAACTCAAAAAATTTAATCAGCAAACTTACGGTTCTTGTGCACTGCACCTCTCCATAATGAGATCTATCCACCTGTAAAGTTTCATGATTGTACCTTACATACTTTTTAAGTTATGCTCCGGACAAGAATCAATTTATAAAATCAACAAAGGGCAATAACTCAAAAAATTTGATCAGCAGAGTTACGGTTCTTGTGCACTGCACCTCTCCATAATGAGATCTATCCACCTATGAAGTTTCATGATTCTACCTTTAATACTTTTCGAGTTATTCTCCAGACAAGGTTTGGTCTACGGACAGACAGACCGACCTACGGACCGACCGACCGACCTTCCGACCGACCGACCGACATTTGCAAAACAATATACCCCCATTTTCTTCGAAAGGGGGCATAATTATGATCTACTTGAATTTCTTCCCTTCCCCTCGATTTCATGACAATGGGATGTGCATGTTCTGAGTTTGATCACATTATGTCCATTTTGGGAAAGGGTAAAAGATCAAGCCCTTCAACAGAGGATACATGATCAGGTGTTTGGTAATTGCCCATATCCAAGATTTTAGATCTAATGATTCCAGCTTTCAAATTGATCTAAATCTAGTAACGAAAAATTGAGGTTTGGCGAATGAGAATCATATATATAAAGAAATAATAAAGTATCATTGTATGTTGCCAACAAAAAGGTAATCTGTTCAACATATAAATTAATATGCTATCGGTGTAATAATGACAGTAAAATGCAAATTCAAAATACCTTGTTTTTAGACTTACCTCAACAGAATATATTCCTATTAAATTAAATTAAAGGTTAACTTTATATGAAGATTTGTGCACAATCACTGCTAGACTTTAGTATTTGAATGTGTGCAAGGAAAAAAAGGGTTTCTCTTTGATCTTGGGGAAATCTAAACTCACTCTGTGTGATGTAAGCAGTGATGTCACACTGTATGCATTTTTGTTTGGTTATTAAACAGCTGATTGAGCCCAGTTACAGAGTTATAAATAGAAGTTCCATTAACCTTTACTCAATAGAACAAAGTTTGCATTTGTAAATTTGGATTTCTTTTTCTATCCTCATGTTCACAATGGAAGAAAAAAGACGAAATTAAATGCATAAGATTCTCTATTCGTATGAATTCAGTAAATAAGATCTTGGCCATAATTCATTGTTTAATTTAATATTGTTAGAATTATCCTTGACTGAATGACTAAGAAAGGGTTAAGGAAATTGTAACAAAGTGAGTGGATGTTTTCAGTGGAAAAAAATAGTGGACTACAAACTTGTGCAATTTCTATAATTTAAAAGTAATAATCGCATTAGAATTCCTAAGGTAGGTGAATGATAGACTGATGAATTTCTAGTCAATTGATTTTTTAATCTAGATTCTTGTTCACAAAAAAAAACACAACAGTTTACTGCTTTCTTTGTCCTGTCAATAATTTTCCATTCAAGATGTGCCTGAAGGATGCAGTACTCGGTGGTTTTGTGATGTACATAAGTGTTACGTATGTAACACAAATCTACGATTTGTTGTTTTCTGTTGTGTAATCACAGACAATCTTCAAATAGTTTTGTTTAAAATAGGAATTTTGGGTTGGTCGCCGACTTTTTCCTATGAGCCAAAAGAAAGTTATGATGCAGATTTTGAAACTGATTTTGATGCCTTTCGACAAAATCTAAGGGGCGCTGTCTCTGAAATTTACAGGCCCGGCGGACCGGTACCAAAGGATGTTTTGCCAGTCCTCCTTAAAAATTACAGGCCTCGGGCCGACGGACTGGCGTTAATGTCAAACCCTGACATGTAAAGTGAAATATACAGTCAGGATTCAAACAGTCACAGTTTATTGTGTGAATTATTTTGCCAATGTTGACCATTTCCCAAACAGCTGAACTTTTGACTGTTTTAATTTGAAAGCTGCTGCAGACGACATAACATATATTGCAATGAAATGATTTGTGTACGAAATATCAATGAAAATATTGAGGCAAGAGGAGAAAAAAAATTCCAAAGGGGGGGGGGATGTCCCCACTCTCATACCCTCTTTAGTTTTGGATGTGCTAGATTGTTTTATGAATAAAATTGGAAAGACTTAAAATTTCAGTTGGGTCAATCAATATTAATGCATTCTGATTTCTCGAGAAAAAAAAAAATATGATAAATCAAAACAATCTTGAGCACAAGCCTTCACGACTTAAATTGCTTACAACCATCCATACAGACAATGAGATAGCGCTCAGAAAATTGATATTATTTTTTTATTCCACAAATGGCATTATAGTAACCAGAATTTTCATTTACAGGGGGAATATACGTCAAAAAACTTGATTAAAATATCGCATCCAAAAGATCGCGAAAACTAATGACAATTGCTCTAATGTCGGTAAAAACTACAAACAAACACACCTATTGTGCATAAATAGCAGTTAAAAGTTATCGTTGTTTAAACAATGTATAAAATAGTGTGAAATATGGTCGTATTCGACAAATTTTCTTGTCAAATATAATCAAACTAACTTACTCGACTCGACGGGAAAATGGAGTGGTTCCACGCGCGCAAGAGACGGCACGCAATAAAGCCGGGAACAAAAAATACGAACGGTAACTCATTTCCGGTGCTTGGCGGATATTCACCGATGGTATCCGAATGCATTTTTCGGCGCGAAATCTAAATTTAGAATTTTCCGATTAGTGGAAGAGTCCGAGATACGGACGAATTGTTGGACAAAAAAAAGTCTAATGTTTTATTGGGTATTTCGTTTGAAGTTACCAACAACAGTCTCATATACGTAATAAAATTACTCCTGTTATTGGGTATACCCAACAAGGGAAAAGTAACCAATAAGTGTCCTTTGAACATAAAAAATAGCCAATAAGTGGTCACTGGTAAACACGGACGGACGGACGGAATGACGGACGGACAGACGGACAGACGGACAGACGAAGCGGCGACTATATGCTCTCCCTTCGGGGAGCATAATAAAAGTCTTATATAGTTATTTACACTTACTAGAAGAAGTCAGGAGATACGTCTAAATCTTCTTCTATCAATATTATATATTCTGATTTCTGAAAATATGCAGTGAAAATGGACATATTTCAATACAGTGGCAGTCAATTCAAGAATCACAAGAGTAATTCAAAGGTGGCATGCTTAACCCTTTCCCAAACGACAAAATTTTACAGTTATCCACTTCGAAAACAGCTACACATGACAAAATGGATGTTATCTAAGGTAAGATTTGTGTAAAATATGACATAGAAAATATTGAGACAAAAGGAGAAACTGCTGGTTATCAGCAGTTTCTTCTTTTGTTTCAAAGTTTTCCCAAGCAGTTTCTATTAGGGACGTCAAAACCAGGTCTTGTTTGGGAAAGGGATAATTAGACACCATGGAGATACATTGTGGCAAGTTCTTCTCATTCAAACTGTAGGAGGAGTTGTGCACATGAGCATTTGCAAATCAATGCCCAGAAAGACAGGTAAACGACCACAGTCATACCATGATATGACCCTTTTGACGTATAAAAAAGGCATTTTTTATTTATGGCATAGCACATAAAATATTCAGGGAAGAGGAGAGAATGCTGGTCATCGGTATTTTCTTCTTTTACCTTGATGTTTTCCAATAGATGATGCCAACATCAGGTCTTGCTTGGGAAAAGCTTAAAACAAGCTGCCAGTACGGAAAAGGGTTGAAATACACATTTATGTGCATGCCGAACTTGTTTTATTCTGTGTCTAAACACAATGAGATTGATAATAGTTAATGAGAGGGCCAAGATGAGCCTAAATGGCCCACTTAATTGACCCTTTCCCAAACGACAAAATTTTAGGGTCATCCATTTTAAAAGCTGGGTTTTTTTAGGATCGTCCATTTTAAAAGCTGTTTTAGACAACAAAGTTGATGTTGAAGGGATTGGTGTACAATATAGCACAGAAAATATTGAGACGAAAGGAGAAACTGCTGATAATCAGCAGTTTCTTCTTTTGTCTCAATGTTTTCCCATGCCTTTAATATTAGGGTAGTCAAAACTAGGTCTTGTTTGGGAAAGTGTTAAGAGAAACAAACTTTGGAAAGAAAATTGTATACAATTTCCTTCTTCAATAATCCTATTACTTCTACTCGATCAATATGCCATACTGATACAGTTCAGGAGAAGAATATACAATATTTCCTTTTTTGTATCTATGTTCAACCTTATAATCATCCAAAATCACAAGGCTAATTTTCATTGAATGAAAATAATTTGAAGTGTTTTGTAAAGAGCTAAAAGATGATTCTACAAGAAAAACATCATATAAGCAAAACGGTTTCAGAAAAGAAGACTGTTACATGGCGTGGTGAACAACCAACAGTGAGCAATATTATCGCAATAGCTCAACCATGAGCAATTTTATTTATGCTCTGGTGAGCTAATGAAATAAAATTGATTGAGCTTTGCAAATATAAGTACATGTATACACTTACCGGAAATAATTCAAATGTAGCTGTAATGCTTGCTTTATAATGTTGTGAGATTCTTGCATTTTTGGTTCCGTGTGGAGTATGCTGTATACCCTTAATGTTGAACAGCTGGGCAACATCTCCGGGCTCCTGTCATGTATATACTAGAGTAATAGTCCAGTCACAATATTGTGGAACATGTTTACAAAATTTATCTATGTAAACAAGACAATATCAAACTCCACACTACTTTACATGTAATTTTGTATGTGATGGTTCAAATCTTGCAGGTATGTCACACCTTGGAACAAGCACATGCACAATAATTATTGTAGTAAAAATTATGCACACTTTTTCGTTTGTTTATGTAGTTAAAATTTTGTAAACATGTGCCATAATAATTGTGAATGTACTAAAGATATGAGTCAGAACTTGAAAAAATAGGCCCTTATAGCATTGATGACAAATATATATTCAAAGTCGGCCTGTGTCTCAGAGCTGCCTGAGTAGGACCTATTTTGTTTTGTTATACATGCTACTGGTTACAAAGAAGATATTACAGAAAAACATGGATCCTGATCAGACTGTGCATATGCACAGTCTGATCTTGATCCATCTTTTTCTCGAATGCCTTAAGAACCATTTTTCCGTATCCCTGCTTTTATTTTTTTCTAAGAAATTTTATCATTTGGTAGTCTTATTTTAAATATTCTAAAAATATTCTAAATTCCTGAAAATATTCTAAATTCCTAAAAAACAGTTCGCAGAGTAACATTTAAGAGGCGTAAAAGCGCACTAAATTGCAATTTCATTTCAAAATTTTTCTTGAAGGTCATCGTCCTATTGGCCTCCTTCAGATGATTCCAACGAGTACCAAAAAATCAGGGTTTGATGTAACATTATTGATAATTTGAGTTTTGAAGTGATATGATCAACCACCTTGTTATCTGAGGCTTTGTGTTAATGTAATGTAAACTATCCATTTCGCACACAGCAAAATTCTAGAGTAGTCCAATTTTGATAGCTGCTACAGACAATGAAACGGATGAAAGATATGAATTTTGTACAAAACAAGAGCTGCCCGAAGACAGCGCGCTCGACTTTCTAAGTTGCTTAGTATAAAGGGGGCATAACTCCAAATATAGTGGAGCCAGGGTCATGGGCCCTAGTAGTAAGGTAGAGGGTGTGATGGTGAATAAGTATATCAAGTTTGGGTTGAATCCCTTTGATAGTATCGAAGTTATTGATGTTTGAAAAAACTTCAACCTTTGTTGCAACGCCGACACCAACGCCAATGCCAACGCCCGGGTGACAGTATAAGCTCTCATTTTCTTCGAAAAATTTTGCTATTTGGAAATGGTTTGACCCATCATCATGCATTGACACTTTTTGATGTGCCAAATGATGAAAGTTAGGGAAATATTGTGGGAAATGAAGAAATTGCTTGTGACCTTGCAATATCTTCATTTCCCACAATGTTTTCTTCCCAAAAAGACCAAAAAATGTTTAATTTCAGACACTTGAAATTGTCGTCTGCAACACCTTTGAATTGAGACCAGTCTTAAGTTTTGCCAGACGCATTCTTTAGAGCTAGATTTTTAAAGATTTCTTAAGATTTTTAGATAAAGCGTTTTTAAGAACCGGTATTCCAAATGCTCCATACTTCATACAAATGATGTCATGATGACGTCTTTTGTATGAAGTATTGAGCATTACCATGGTACCAAGGAAAATTGGGAACAACTCGGTCAATTCTCTCTTATATTGTTTCTACAGAGTTAACCGAGGGGTTCCGCACAAAGTATAGGGTAATGGCGCCTCCCGTTGAGCATCTTTAAAATCTTGCTTAAAAGAACGCTTTATCGTAAAACATCTTAAGAAATCTCAAGAAATCTTGCTCTAAAGAACGTGCCTCCGGTAATGGGTCAAAGATTAAGCACTTACATCAAAGAACCCATCTATAAATACTGTAACATTTCTAGTGGGAACACCAGGTGTTTGTAACAAAGTTTTTAACATTCTGAAATTATAAATGTTACATATAATGTATATAGAAAGGTTGCATCACCTTGTTAAAAGCTTGAAAACAGTTGAAGAATCATAAAAAAATGTTGTGTTAGTGTATGCCAATGCTTACAAAATCATTCACTCAAACCTATGATGATTACTTGTATTGTTAATCAATCTATTCCCACATGTTGACACATTTTGACACCCTGCAGATGGAGAGACAGAAGGACGCACAACGGACACAGGGCCATGACATAAATCCCGCTGGCATACAGACAGTGGAGCTAACAATACCAAGATAACCACCACATGCTCTCATTTTCACACAAAACATCACAAACCAACTGTGCACATAAGCAAGCAACAAGCAAAATCATTCACTCAAACCTCTAATGATTACTTGTATTTTCACTTTTGCATTACCAAAATTTAACTTTAAAATCATGAAAATGCTGATGACAAGGATTTTCTCCTTTTGCCTAAATATTTTCTGTGCAGTATTGAACATAAATCAAATCTTTACTAAAATCTATTTGGTCATCTGCAACAGCTTTCCAATTGTGAATTTTTACCATTCTGGAGGAGGTAAAGCAGAGCTACAAATAAGAGGGGGTTAATGGCTTTTCAAAATGTAATATTTCATTAACCCATTACCACACAGTGACTCTATTTGACTCCCCAAGTGATAAAGGCTTTGGAAAACATCGTGGAAAATGAAGAAATTGCTTGTGACAAGCAATTTCTTCATTTCCAACAATGTTTTCCATCCAAAAAGACCTAAAAAATAAAAATGTCATTCACTTGAAATTGTCGTCTGCAGGATATTTCAGTTGAATGTAGGACGTTTTGGCCACGGACGTTTTGGCCAGGACGTTTTGGCCACGGACGTTTTGGTCACAATATATTACAAGATAGGACCTTTTGGCCAAATATGAATTAAATTGAAATATTGATAATTGAGACCATCCATTCTTATTTTTTCCTTATAATGAACCTATATATCAATTTTATTATCAAAATGTCTAAAAGTACAACTATGAAATAAATTTAATTGTTTCAATTTATTTTTTCCTTAAAAGAAATTTTTGGCCAAAAGGTCCTACCTTGTAAAATATTGTGGCCAAAACGTCCGTGGCCAAAACGTCCGTCCACCATTTCAGTTTGGGCCACCCTAAAATTTTGTCGTTTGGTAATGGGTAATGGTAATGGGTTCACCAAACCCTATGTTGTGGGTACTCATTAGAATCGTCTTGTCGAGATGATTCAAATGAGTACCCACAACATAGGGTTTGGCTTTGAAATAACAAATTTAGAATACCTTTACCCCCTCTAATCGGTTTTCCTAGGTAAAGATAGATTAGAGCCTACCTGAAGAGGTACTTTGGTCTATTGCTAGCTATCACAGATACAGCCAGGTCTAAATCTCCACCGCCTGGTAACTGAAACAGTAAACATACAACCAAAATTTCATCATCATCAGTGTTTCATGTTTAACATGCAGGTTTAGAAACATCATCCATGTTAGAAATGAAAACAGAGCAATGTGCTAATTAAATCCATTAGTACCTAGAACATAGAGTTTTGAGATGTAATTCAAAATCTATCACTTAAGGTGATAAAAATATCCTCACTACTATATTTGTCAAGACTAACATTTTTTCATCAAATCGGGGGCTGTAACTCAAAATCTCTTGATACAATTTTTGCCACAGTCATGTCTTGCACATCTTCTTGGCAATGATCAATACTTACAGATTTATGGATAAAGTCTATAGGTGCAGGGTTATCACAGTGACAAATATCTCCATATCCCTCATATTTAGAGCAGAAATACCGCCTTCTTCGTGTAGCCTCTGTTTGAGGCCAGGATGGACAGTCTAAACCTAAAATACATTAACACTTTCCTTCATAACTAAAACTGCCGCAG
The DNA here is from genome assembly GCA_963680895.1 of Fragum sueziense. NCBI lineage: Eukaryota > Metazoa > Mollusca > Bivalvia > Cardiida > Cardiidae > Fragum > Fragum sueziense. The sequence goes on along the minus strand of OY804594.1, from coordinate 36,332,616 downwards.
GGTACATAACCAGGGTTACTAATTGTGCAAAAAAGTGTATTATTAGGAATGCATTGAAAAAAAAAATAAACAGAGAAAGTGCTACAAATTACCATCAATTGTTCTTCAGTGGAAAAGGAAATGGCATCCAAGCAATCTAGACAAATGGTAAATATTTTTTTTTTTAACATAAAATAACAGTATGACAGTTACAATATCACTATGCTCGTTTTTGCATTATGTCCCCTTTTTCTGTGACAAAATGTCAAATTGCAAAATATTGACAAAATGCACAGGGCCAGATTCCTATGAAATATATCCGGACACACAACCCCGCTTACCTTTATTCAGTTTAAGAGTGACATTGACTTTCAACTGTACAGGGTCACCCCAACTACCCAGATCTGGTGACTTGCCCAATACTTCACCATATGCTTTGTCTGAAATTATCAAATATATCATAAAAAAAATGGACACATGAATTAGTTATAGACATGCTGACTCAAGTGATAAAACAAAACATGAGTTGTCAGCGGACAATGCGGCTCGCCTATACAAGAGCTTGTCACAAAAACAGCTTAACTCCAAGATCAAGGTCATGGTCCAACAAGTATCATTCTGGCCCCGGTTTCTCGAAAAAACTTAAGTATCTTCTCATGCTCAAATCTGAGCATCGTGCTCAAATCACACGAAATCCACATGAACTTCAATTGAATACCAATCAACGTTGATTGGTATTGAATAGAAGTTGAGCATGAACTCATGAGAATATACTTAAGTTTTTTCGAGAAACCGGGGCCTGGTGTTGTATGCAACACATAAAGTCCCCTACCGGCTTCACATTGACTCAATATGGTAATCAATAATAGATTAAGATGAATAAGTTATTGCAGGATCCATTTTTTGCCATATTTTCACTATTTCCGTTACCATAGCAGCCGCACTTTTCGTCAAAGAACAAAGATAAAATGATGTGCATAATCTACACATTGCCATCTAGTCACATACCAAGTCTCATCAAATTAGCTTGCTTACTTATTAACTTATCGCAGGATCCAATATTTTTTGCCATATTTTCACTATTTCCGTAACCATAGCAACAACAATTTTAGTCTAAAAACAAAAATAAAATGATGTGCATAATCTACACATTGCCATATAGTCATATACCAAGTCTCATCAAACTAGCTTGCTTAGTTATTATCTTATCGCAGGATCCCATTTTTGGCCATATTTTCACTATTTCTGTAACCATAGCAACCTCAATTTAAGTCGAAAAACAAAAATAAAATGATGTGCATAATCTACACATTGCCATCTAGTCATATACCAACTTTCATCAAAAACGCTTGCTTAGTTATTAAGTTATCGCGGGATCCAGATTTGAGCGGACAGATGGACGGACAGACGGAGGGCAAACCTATAGTCCCCTCCGGTGTGAACACCGGTAGGGGACTAACAAGGCCTTGTCAGGAGGTATGTATCTATGAAATATAAAGGTTTTATCATCTAAGAGTGCCTAAGATATAGGCTAGGTCATATTTTTTAAAAGAAGGTCAAACTCCAAGGTCACAAGGTCCAAGGTCATGGTCCCAAAAGAAACGTCTTGGCAGGAGGTATTTATATGTGAAATATCAAGGCTGTATCTCTAATAGCGCCTGAGATATAGACAAGGTTAAAATTTTCGAAGATGCGATGCTGACACTAGGGATGTGACATTAGCTCCCCAGACATAAATTCCCAGCTCGCTAACAAATGTATGAGTTTGTAGATAAAGGTTGTCAAAATTCAAAAATAAATTACAAAGAAACAATGATCAACTCCAAAATTTAATAATATCATTTTGAAATTGAGCTTTCAAAGCAAAAATATTGTATATGCTTATCTATGATATTTTGACCATGAATCATCACAAATTGATAAAATCATGGAATATAAGCCAAATCTTAGGTAGGTCTTAGAGTTCTTTGCTGAATACTATCATGTCCATAGACAATTCTTGAGAAATCAGGATTTTTTGTCAAAATTTGGAACTCTTCATAATTTTCATCCAAAATTCCTATATCAAAGAAATCAATGATGGTTTGCAACAAATTCATACTGAAATGCAAAAATGCTGGCCATGTCTTTCTTTCAACTAGGCAAATCTCATTGAATTGTGGAGTAAACGATTAAATGTACCATTTTTGCTGGTGACAAATGCCCATGTATCCCTCCATCCTAGATTGCTGGCATGTTTACTTCCCAGATCTGATAAATACTGTCTACATCGCTCCTTCAGCTGAAAACTACCTTCATCCTAGAAATAATGAGCATTAAATTTCAACTTTATTTCAAAACAACAATCAGACATATTGAGCCAGTTTCATAAAACAATTTTCAAAGTAAACATGTGTTAAGTAATCAATTTGTTGTGGCTTTACCTAAGGGTTTTATACATACGACCAATCTAGTTCCGTATAAATCATGATTATAGCTGCAGAAGAAATACCTCACAGACATACAGCCAAGTAAACTACTTCACCTACTCACTCGCTGACTCATTATCTTGATTAGATTATCAAGGCCATTTATTAATCCCTTTCAGACTCAGAGGATGGCCAGTCAAGATCTAATTTTCCCTCTTCAAATCTGGTAATCACATTGGTTGGAGATAGAGAGTGCTACCACCTTTTGATTCATCTGTTTCTTGAATATTTTTCTAAAGGCTGTAACACCTAATTACGTTCTAGGAAAGCATATCATTGCTTTTCAACAACAAGAGCTTCGCAGAGCGGCGCATATACGCCCGAGAGGGGCTTGTCAGTAAAATGGGCATTTTTTTCATTCAAGGGCAGATAATTCAAGAACGAAAAGAGTTATCTGAATTCCGTAAGCGGTGTGCACAACTAGACACCAAGGAGATTCATTGTGGCAAGTTTGATCAAATTCCGATCAAAACTGTAGGAGGAGTTGCGCACACAAGAAATTGCTAACGGACGGACAGACGGACAGACGGACGACCGGGGCCTTAACATAATATGACCCTTCGGGCGTATAAAAACCTCCTAACTGCAGCTTAAAACAAGCTGCAGTTACGAGGTTTTTGTAGAAAAGCGACAATATAAGAGTTAAAGATGTCCATACCTTGATGGTAAATACAAGTATCCTGCCTGGTAACAGACTCTCAATGAACTGTAATAATGCTTCATCTTCACTCTGTAGATATGTGTCAAAATGATTGGTGGCCATCACACGTCCCTATAACATTATGTGTAGTAAATAATTATGTAGTGTTATGTATCAATTCTGCACTGGCTCATACCAAAAAGGAAGATTTTGACTAAGTAACAGACGCTGACAAAGACAAGAGGACCATGATGGTCCTATATCGCTCACCTGAACCAAAATGATATGAGCAACACTTTTGTTCAATTCAATAAACATTTATGACTATAAGACTGAAAACTAACTTATAGTCAATAACTTTGTGAAAATCAAACTCATCTGAGATCTTATGGTGCCAAACATTGTGTCCAGGTTTTTCTTGATTGATAAATAATCACAGATTCTAGAGTATAAACAAGGTCGAAAACAGCAAAAGACAGATTTTTTTTCAAATTCAAGGGCACACAATTCTCGACTTTCTGATCACATCAGACTGAAAATCTACCTCATCCAAGATATTATGGTCTCCAACATAGTGTCCAAGATTTGTCTTGATTGGTCAATAATTGAAGATTCTAGAGTGTAAACAAGATCGAAAAACAGCCAGAAACGGCTATTTTGTTAAATTCAAGGGCACATAACTCTCAACTTTCTGATCGGATCAGACTAAAAATCAAACTCATCCGACATATTATGGTCCCAAACATTGTGTCCAAGTTTTGTCTTGATTGATTGATAATTGTAGATTCTAGAGTGTAAACAAGGTCGAAAACAGCCGAAAATGACAATTTTATCAAATTCAAGGGCACATAACTCTCGTCTTTCTGGTCAGATCACACTAAAAAGCAAACTCATCCGAAATCTTATCCTCTCAAACATTGAGTCCAAGATTTGTCTTGATTGGACAATAATTGAAAATTCTAGAGTGTAAACAAGGTCGAAAACAGTCAAAAACGACAATTTTGTCAAATTCAAGGGCACATAAGTCTCGACTTTCTTGTCTTATCAGATTGAAAATTCTAGTCATCTGAGATCTTATGATCTCTATCATTGTGTCCAAGTTTTGTCTTGATTGATTGATAAATGTAGATTCTAGAGTGTAAACAATGTCGAAAACAGCCGAAAATGACAATTTTATCAAATTCAAGGGCACGTAACTCTTGTCTTTTTTGTCAGATCACACTGAAAATCGAACTCATCCGAAATCTTATGGTCTCAAACATTGTGTCCAAGATTTGTCTTGATTGGTCAATAATTGTAGATTCTAGAGTGTAAAAAAGGTCGAAAACAGTCAAAAACGACAATTTTGTCAAATTCAAGGGCATGTAACTCTCTTCTTTCTGGTCAGATCACACTGAAAATCAAACTCATCCAAGATCTTATGGTCTCAAACATTATGTCCAAGATTTGTCTTGATTGGTCAATAATTGAAAATTCTAGAGTGTAAACAAGGTCGAAAACAGTCAAAAACGACAATTTTGTCAAATTCAAGGGCACATAAGTCTCGACTTTCTTGTCTTATCAGATTGAAAATTCAACTCATCCGAGATCTTATGATCTCCAACATTGTGTCCAAGTTTTGTCTTGATTGATTAATAAATGTAGATTCTAGAGTATAAACAATGTCGAAAACAGCCGAAAATGACAATTTTATCAAATTCAAGGGCACGTAACTCTAGTCTTTTTTGTCAGATCACACTGAAAATCAAACTCATCCAAGATCTTATAGTCTCAAACATTGTGTCCAAGATTTGTCTTGATTGGTCAATAATTGTAGATTCTAGAGTGTAAACAAGGTCGAAAACAGTCAAAAACGACAATTTTGTCAAATTCAAGGGCACGTAACTCTCGACTTTCTCGTCTAATCAGACTGAAAATTAAACTCATCCGAGATCTTATGGTCTACAACATTATGTCCAAGATTTGTCTTGATTGGTCAATAATTGTAGATTCTAGAGTGTAAACAAGGTAGAAAACGGTCGAAAACTGCAATTTTGACAAATTCAAGGGCACATAACTTTTGACTTTTTCGTCTGATCTGACTGAAAATCGAACTCATCCAAGAACCTATAGTCTCCAATATTATATCCAAGTTTTGTTTTGATTGAGCAATAATTGTAGATGCTAGAGTGTAAACAAAGTTAAAAACAGCATTTTTCGTCATTCAGGGGCAGATAACTCCACACTTTCTGGTCCGATCTGGCCCATAATCGAACTCATCCGAGAACTTATGACCATACTTGTTTTGACAAAGTTTGGTCAAGATTGACTAATATTTGTGGATGCTAGAGTGTAAACACCAAATTGTGGACAGACGGACAGACGGACAGACGGACAGACGGACAGACGGACAGACGGACGGACGACGGACAAAAAGCGATCACAATAGCTCACCTCGAGCACTTCGTGCTCAGGTGAGCTAATAACACAAACACCACTGGCCTACATCTTCGCTAGCTAAGGTTGAACCCACCTACGTTTGTATTCACCCTTGGCGGATTTAGTCCGATTTTCTTGAAATCGCGATGCCCCGCCTAGCGGTTGTTCTGCTGGTTGTTTACGTCCATTATTGATGACGTCATTAACGCACCTTGTCTTTCGCGTCATACGTCAAGCGGATTATGTAAAAGTTAGCTGCTTTTTTGGTCGAATTGTCGAAAGTATAATAATTCGTCAATTAAAGTTAGGGAATTCCTGTCTATTGCAGTGAAATTCTTAGGAAAAATCGCCCATCTTCGCGTTTTTGAGTTGCAAATGTAATGCTTTTTCCCGCCCGTTGTCATGATTTGGTTACTCATAACAAATGTATCAGTCGACAATCTGATTGGTTCCAGCGAGACCTCGCTGGAACCAATGAAAACGCTTTCCAGGAGACCAAGAAAATCGGACTAAATACGCCAAGGGTGAATACAGAAACAACGTTACGTCGTAGTTGTCACCCTTGGCTCGCGAAGATGCTGGCCTAGGGCTGTGACATAACTGACATTGGCTCCTCAAATATAAAATCTTGTCTCACTTAAAAGTATTGATCAATTTTGGTTTTCCAACATTTTCATTGTTGTCATATTTAGTATAAATAATGATATGTACACTCACAATAATTAAACACTATGAAGCACTACAATATAAAGGGCTTTGTTCAAATATAAAGTGTTAGTGCATTAATATTGCAAGAAAATAAACAAACAAATGTTGAAATATTACACTTACATTAGCCTGATTCAGAACAACAACATGAATGCCTCTATTGCCATCAGTCGTGTCATTGTTGTGATATACCTGCAATAATACATCATACTTTAGTCTGGGAAAGAATACTTTCACATTGAACCCATAAAATAGATTTGCAATTAGCCAAAATAACAACGCCTTAACCCTTTCCCAATCAAGACCTGGTTTTGACGTCCCTAATAGAAAAGGCTTGGGAAAACATTGAAACAAAAGAAGAAACTGCTGATAACCAGCAGTTTCTCCTTTTGTCTCAATATTTTCTTAGCTATATTGTACAAAAATCCTTTCTTTTTCAATGTCCATTTTGTCGTCTGCAGCAACTTTCAAATTGGACCATTCTAAATTTTTGTTGTTTGGGAAAGGGTTAAACCATATTCATACTGAAGCTGTAGGTAAAGACTCTCTTACAACCTGTCGTGCGTCTTTATAAATCTTTATAAAGTATTTGAGATTATGAAAACATACGATTTATAAAGACGCACGACAGGTTGTAAGAGAGGCTAAAGAATTGTCTGGTCTATTCTTTGCTGCAAGCAGTCTTCGTCGTGGTTGCGTCCACCAAAATTGTATGTTGTACGTGTGTGCATCCCATGATAATGCCTACGTTTTAGACGCAGACCGCAAGCAGACCGAACGCAGGAGCACGAACGACCAGTTGTAAGAGAGGCTTAAAACACTAAATGCTAGCAAAAACAGGATAGGGTTCAATTTTATTAAGAATACAGAAACATAATTTCACAAGAGCCGTCAGAGACGGACGATGCTCCCCGAATAAGGCATTGTCACAATAAATGTATGTCATGGAGAGCTAACATAAAGCTAACAAATTTTAAGCCCCCTTTTTCCATGACATATTTTTTATACACAAATTTCAAATAGTTTATTCAGGGTGTCCACAGTTTGAGCAAAGCAAAATTCCCTGACTTTTCCCTGACTTTTCCCTGACTAAAATCAAATTTCCCTGACTTATATTTATCGTGTTTTACACGTTAATTTATGAAAATGTTGGCCACGCTAGTCCCTTCAGTTTTTTCTCAAAGAACAATTTGGAATGATGAATACTACTTAACACATTATTATTAATGTTATTGTTATTATCAGTATTATCATTATAGCCAATCATGAAGAAACTACCTTAGCCTTTGTTTTTGTATCTTTTTATCATTCATACACCAATTATTTCAAAATTCCCTGACTTTTCCCTGACTTTTGCTTAAACTGTAAAATTCCCTGACCAATTCCAAAATTCCCTGACAATTCCCTGACCTTGAAAAAATATTTTTTCCCTGACTTTTTCCCTGACCGTGGACACCCTGTTATTGTCAAGGGCATCTGATTTGCAACTCAAATATGAAATTTCATCAAATTCTGACCATTAGACTAGGAGAAATTAGAGAAAAACTGTATTTTACCTTAAGTCCTCTTTTCCCATGATGAGGCCTCAAATCCCAAAACCGGGAAAAGTACATCGGCATTATGTCATAGGGAGTTCACATGGTAAGTTTCATTTGATTTGGCAAAAGGGTTATGGAGAAATCGCTTCGGACGGACGGACGGACAGGATGGACGGACGGACAGACAAAGCGGCGACTATATGCTCTCCCTTCGGGGAGCATAATAAAAAGAATAGTATTCCGTTGGTGTAGTTCTAAAACCCTGCAACTACAGTTTGATTGAAGCTGTAGCTACCATCTTTCATAACTACACTGACAGTTTATCGAAACATAATAGTACACCCAGTCTCTTTTTAGCACAAAATTCATTGCTGTTGTGTATATTCAAGTTCAGAAAACATTGTCTTCAGTTCTAGAGATGCCTTGCTTTGTAGAGGGTAAAACACTCAGCACATTCTACAGTATCAAATTAATCAAATTAACATTAAATTTTGAAAATGCGCAAAATTGAGTGTACTTAAATTGAAAATCAAATATGTAGCAGATGACAACTTGAGTTTTAAAATAAGTGATTTTTTTTACATTACAGCATAGAAAGACAGCTATAGATAAGGTGTGAATGCTTTCTAGAAAACAAAATGTGATTAATTGTTAATCAAACCCTATGTTGTGGATACTCATTGTGATCATCTATTGAGATGATTGTAATGAGTATCCACAATATAGGGTTTGGATTTGAAATAATAATATAGAACACCTTATTCCTCTCTTATCTGTTAATAGCTCTCATAAAAATATTGTGATGAACAGAGAAAATGTTTTTTTGGGGGGTATTTTCTTCTCTTGCCTTAATGTTTTCCCAAGCTTATTCTAAAAAGGGACATCAAAACCAGGTGTTGTTTAGAGGATAAAAATTTAAACAAACTTACTGTTTTTCCATCAATTTTGACATAAATAAGAGACTTGTTAGATTGTACATCAATGGTGATGGATTGAAGCTCATTTTGTGGTGAAGATGAGACGACATGTGTCTGATCTGAGCCTATACTGGAGGTGTCTCTATACAGCTGGGTGTTAGAATACGGATCTGAAATTATACAAACATATCACATTAGCAGACAGCCAAATTTTGAACTGTTCAAATTCAAAATGTGTTACAAATGATAGTTTCAAGTTGAAATATTGAAAATCTTTGTATTTTGATTTAGAAATCATTGTGGATAATAAGTCACAAGCAATTTTTCATTTTTCAAAATATTTTCTTAAGCCTTTACTTTGTGGGGTGTCAAAAAAGGTAATTGTGTGGGAGAGGTTTTTTATATCCGGTGTTTGAATTATCTTTGTAAAGAAACTGGAAAAATTCACTCTGTGACTAAAAACCACTAGTTTTAACATACAATGTACAAGGTGCTGTCTTGGAGTGCTGGAATTAATTCTTCTTCGCGTTTGTTGTTTTCTGAGCTATTTGGACTACACCTAACTTGTCTAATCTAAGCATGTTTTTGTTGTCAGCAACTCCTTGAAATTTCAACTAATCTTTATTTTTGTCGATGAGGAAGAATTCAGTAGTATTGGCCAAACTATGCATTCAGTTTTGTTTGCGATGACAGCTGTTTGGCCCTTTCCCAAACTACAAAACTTTAGGGTGGTCCACTTCAAAAACTGCCACAAATGACAAAATGGAAGGTATCAAAGATAGAATTTGTGTAAACTATTGCATGGAAAATATTGAGGCAAAAGGAGAAACTGCTGGTTATCAGCAGTTTCTTCTTTTGGTTCAATGTTTTCCCAAGCCTATCTAATTAAGGGCTTCAAAACCAGGTCTTGATTGGGAAAGGGTTAAAGCTTTATTTGATTCACTATTGACACAGAATTCTGGTCCTGATTATTTTGAGGCGAGCAGCAGCTTTCAACTTTGGACCATTTATAAGTTTTGTTGTGTCGGAAAGGCCACATGAAAATTTGAACAACTTCTAGTACAATTTGCAAAAGGAACAGGATATAAAAAGTGAAAAGAGAAATGTTTCTTACATGATGAGTAGAGTTCACATGATCTTGTATCTGTACAAAATGTCTCAGATTCGCATGTTATAATGATGGTCATTAAACATAGAATAATTCTCATTCTATACTGTGAGGAATGTAAATAATTCTAACTATGTAAAATATTGTACATAATTCCATCCAGCTAGAAAGCTGACATTGCACAATGGAAGTAAGAGTTAAGATATATTTATCTTTGCAAAGCGATAGCTGTAATTAATGAACAAGACATCTCTTGATATTTCCCCGCAAAAGTAATCAACTTTGTCAAAGTCTGTGCATCATTTCCAGGCTGTTCTACATGAAATGGTGGATTCCTTTGTCCAACTTGTTCACCAAGAGACTGACTCTTCACTGGCCAGCTAAGTTTCGCACCAGAACATATCCACAAACAAGTGAAACTTGGAGAAATACTATTTCGTAGAATCCCAATTAAAAATAAAAAGAATGTAATCAAATCTTAATGAAATCCTTGACAAAAAAATGTTTTATTCAATATTCTCCTAAAACTGAGAAACAATGTGCTCACAATGAACACAAATAAAAAGATTTTCTCCCAAAATAAATAGATTTAAATCAATGTTGTCACATCTTGTTTTTGTCCCACATGTACTACTAATGACCAATCTTTAATCAAGTAACATGCTTAACATCTATAAACACAT